>SJYT01001205.1:224610-289462 GCA_006410635.1 Cephalophus harveyi | reverse complement strand
GGGGGGGGGGGGGTTCAAAATTCAGCAAATAGGACCTGTGTTCAGGCACTGTTCTATGGCAAAGGGACTCTCCAGGTGTAATTCAAGCTCTTGACGAGATGAATTATTTGTTTGTTTGGTCACCATGCCCAGCTGTTTGCAACTCCATAGACTGCAGCACGCCAGGCGCAAACTCATGTCCATTGACTCAGTGATGCCATCCAACCGTCTCATTCTCTGTTGCCCCCTTCTCCTCCTGCCCTCAATCTTTCCTAGCATCAGGGACTTTTCCAATGAGTCAGCTGTCCGCATCAGATGGTCAAAGTACTGGAGCTTCAGATTCAATGAACTGAACTGCAAAAAAGGCAAAAAGATGAGATGAATTGCAGGTATTCAAAATGCAGATTGTCCTGGGGCACCTGTCCTCTTGGCTGAGCCCTGTGAGGAAGGTGTGGAGGAGTCCGTCTCCAGGCAGGGATATGCTCTGCTCTAGCCTTAAGGAAGAGGAGAGAGCTGAGTGGGTGGGGTAGCAGCTGCCCCCGGGAGCTGAGAGGATCACTTCTACAGAGAAAGGAAACGCCCTCTCCCCAGGCCAGCACTTTGGATGCAGCCTGACTGACCCTGAGTGGAAGGTCCAGACTCCTGACCTTCTGAAGCTGAGATCATAAATGGACCCAGTTTGGGTTTTAGGTCACTGACTCTGTGATAATTAGTGATGCTGAAATAGACACAGAATTCAGAGAGTTGCCTCTGCCTGCATCATCTGGCTGTCCTCACGGCTGAGCCTAGAATAGGAAGCCTACCTCAAAGGGCGTTTTCAGAGTCAGATATATACTACACAAGGAGACATTCCATCCCGACCTACCACCCCAAGCTTCCTCCTTATTCTAACAAACTGCAACCTCAAGTAACCGGGACTTATCAAAGAAACGCAACCTCTGTGATGCAAGATGCTGAAGATGCGTGAACTGTATATCATACATACTGAGGCCAGCACGGTTTAATTGAAGGAAAAAATTGACAAAAGAGACATTCCAGTTCACTGGAAGAGGCAGTTTTATAGGAAACCTCCATTTTAACAATATCACTTGCTAAATGAGCTATTTTGCCAATAACATTTAGCTGCAGTGGTGACGTTATATCTCACCGAACAAATTTTGAGAGTAATTATTTTTTTCAAAAGTCAAAATAAATCTGTAAACTGTTGTTGTTGTAAACATCGTTTACATCCCATTGCTAATTTTGTCCTATTTGCAATGCTTCACACCTCTGTTCTTGCCTTTAACAGAATTCATTATGTGTCAGCCGCTGTCTCCTTACATTTCCAGGTCTTGGGAACAAGATGTAAATTTCCTTCATTCACAGAGTTTACACTTGAACAGGAATGCAGTTCACATCAGGAAACTTATCTTGGCCTTTATTTACCCCTCAGTACTTTGTGAAAATCTTCATAAAACATGAAGATGTTCTCTGCTGCTGCTACTGCTGCTAAGTCGCTTCAGTCATGTCCGACTAGTAGCGACCCCACGGACTGCAGCTTACCAGGCTCCTCCGTCCATGGGATTTTCCAGGCAAGAGTACTGGAGTGGGGTGCCATTGCCTTCTCCTTGGGGTAGCAGCTGCCCCCGGGAGCTGAGAGGATCACTTCTACAGAGAAAGGAAACGCCCTCTCCCCAGGCCAGCACTTTGGATGCAGCCTGACTGACCCTGAGTGGAAGGTCCAGACTCCTGACCTTCTGAAGCTGAGATCATAAATGGACCCAGTTTGGGTTTTAGGTCACTGACTCTGTGATAATTAGTGATGCTGAAATAGACACAGAATTCAGAGAGTTGCCTCTGCCTGCATCATCTGGCTGTCCTCACGGCTGAGCCTAGAATAGGAAGCCTACCTCAAAGGGCGTTTTCAGAGTCAGATATATACTACACAAGGAGACATTCCATCCCGACCTACCACCCCAAGCTTCCTCCTTATTCTAACAAACTGCGACCTCAAGTAACCGGGACTTATCAAAGAAACGCAACCTCTGTGATGCAAGATGCTGAAGATGCGTGAACTGTATATCATACATACTGAGGCCAGCACGGTTTAATTGAAGGAAAAAATTGACAAAAGAGACATTCCAGTTCACTGGAAGAGGCAGTTTTATAGGAAACCTCCATTTTAACAATATCACTTGCTAAATGAGCTATTTTGCCAATAACATTTAGCTGCAGTGGTGACGTTATATCTCACCGAACAAATTTTGAGAGTAATTATTTTTTTCAAAAGTCAAAATAAATCTGTAAACTGTTGTTGTTGTAAACATCGTTTACATCCCATTGCTAATTTTGTCCTATTTGCAATGCTTCACACCTCTGTTCTTGCCTTTAACAGAATTCATTATGTGTCAGCCGCTGTCTCCTTACATTTCCAGGTCTTGGGAACAAGATGTAAATTTCCTTCATTCACAGAGTTTACACTTGAACAGGAATGCAGTTCACATCAGGAAACTTATCTTGGCCTTTATTTACCCCTCAGTACTTTGTGAAAATCTTCATAAAACATGAAGATGTTCTCTGCTGCTGCTACTGCTGCTAAGTCGCTTCAGTCATGTCCGACTAGTAGCGACCCCACGGACTGCAGCTTACCAGGCTCCTCCGTCCATGGGATTTTCCAGGCAAGAGTACTGGAGTGGGGTGCCATTGCCTTCTCCGGAAGATGTTCTCTAGCTTTTGTAATATTTGTTGTTGTCGTTCGCTCCCTAAGTTGTGCCTAACTCTTTGTGACCCCATGGATTTTTACCCATATGGAATTCTCCAGGCAAGAATACTGGAGTGGGTAGCCATCTCCTTCTCCAGATCTTCCTCACCCAGGGATCGAACCCAGGTTTCCCACTTTGCGGGCAGATTCTTTACCACCTGACCCACCAGGGACCCACTCTGAATGGCCAGTAAATCCCTCAGGAGGGAAGAAGAACCATGTTTTCAAATTACTGGCTAATATCTTTCTTGTTTCCTACAGGTGCCTGTGTCTATTGACTTTGTTCATTTGATGAATAATTATCAACTCCTTCATGCGTGGGAGACGCTGCCTTGCAAGTGTATTGCACTTTGTGATCTACAGGATGATGTCAAGATACTTTCTTATAGATTTTTTTCAATGGATCTGCAAGGAAAGAGGACAAAAATTTTTGCTCCTTCTCCACTTCCTGGATGTCATCTGAGTCAGCCTAACACAATTTTCTCCTTCCAGCGGGAAGCGTTGTGGCAGCCCCTCTGAAGCAGGTTTCTCTCCCAGGGCCTCAGTTTCCCCTGAGCTCCACACCCTGGACCACCTTACTTCGATGTCACCCAGGCCCCGTAGCAGTTAGCATTTTAACCACTCTCATTCCGGGTTCCTGTGTAGGAGCTTGCCTGCATTACTGCCTTTGCCAGCTTCTCACACCCTGGTGTCTGCTCGGTCCCAGGAGCACACAGGGAAACGCGACAGAAGAGGGTGAAAGTCCGTGTTCTCCACACCTGGACTGGGGGCTTTCCTGCTGCTCGGAGCTGTGGTCCTGAGCCTCCTCGCTGATGTCAGATGCTGCCTTGCTATGCGAAGCATAGCTTTCAGCCTTTTAACTTAGGAGCCAAATTATTATTCCATTTTTATTTTTAGAGCCGGAGCAGACACAATCAATTTCATTTCAACGCTCTGATCATAAACCTCCATGTTAACATTGCCCCTTTAAATCAAGTGTTTATGGGCCCTAGAAGCAGCACCTGGAAATTTTACCTTAAGGTCCTAAAGTCATTTGGCTACAAATTACTTAATATTCTCTTGCACCTATTTCCATGGTCTGGATTTGATTATTTGTAATTATCATAAATGCCCCTCTGCATGCCAGACGTGTACTGTTACAGCCACTCCATCAGCTGAATAGTTGATGTCAGTCTCAGAATCAAACAGAGAAGAGTTCTGAGTCACGCAAGCCTTCCCAGCCCAGGGCTGAGCCACTTCACGGGTCTTCCGACCTCCGATCCTGCAGCAGAGAAGGACCACGAGCGGCTCCCCCTTCGCCCAGTCACGGTTGATCAGGTTCTATCACGAGCTGTTGTCTTTCTCTCTGACTTCCCACAAATGACCACAGTAGACAAGAGAGGTTTCTTTGCTCTTAGCTTGAATCCTGGTTCCTTTTGCATGTTTTATAATTGCATGAATCACAGTCCCAAGTACAATTTTGCACCATCTTGGCTTTCAGAGAGGTCACTGGAGACGGGGCCTGCTGCAGTTTGACGATTCCAAGAAACTCCGGAAAAGTGGTTCAGTTCTGGGCAGCACCCCGGTGCATAACATCCCCAGACTTGGTGCTTTAGTCCTCGACCCCCGTCCTGACCCCTGCTTTCCAGTCCAGCTCATCTGCAGGCCGCATAGTTGGAGCTATGACTCCTCCCGGCTGTCAAAAGGTGCGGGATGAGAAAGCTGAGTTTCGGCGGAGGCGGAGGCAGGTCACCCCTGCCTCGGCGCTGACCTTCTCTGCTCCGAAGGCCCCTGCTTTCTGCAGGAGTGAGGGACCTGACAGAAGCAAGGCCCAGGCCGGAGGCTCACGGCGTCCTTTCCACTCTGTGCTTTCACAAACGAGAGATGCTTTCCCTCTGCTCCTCATTCCCTTCAAAAATTCTGATGCGCTTTGCCGGTTTAATTTGACAAACACTCCTGTCCAGCTTGCTTGCTATAGGGTCAAGCATACAAGGCCATTAGGAACGGCTAGACCTGTCAACTTCTCCTCCCAAGCCCTTGTCTGGTCAGATTCGAGGACTGAGGACTTGATGACTAGCAGAATGAGGCTGGATCTTCATCACGCTTTTTCCTCCTTTACCTAAAAAATATCCGAATAAGTCATTACCTGACTATGAGTAAACGGAAATTGTCTAAAATAAGAAGCAAAGGAGAAGGAAGCAAATTCTTTTAAATGTGCTGAGCTTCCAGCAGAGGAGGTAGGGGTAAGATGACAAATGTATAATGTTGCCTCAGATGCTTTCTGTCTTCAATTTCTTTCAAGATAAAAAGTTTTAAACAACAAAAACCGCTGATAGTATAGAAACAATTGGGACTAGGCATTCAATAAATAAGTCATGAATTAATGAAGTGTAGAATTCTTTATGTCATCTTTAATCATGTATATGATTATTAATATTAATCTCCTTAATAACCTTTACATGGCTTGTTATGGCCCCACAGAGCTAGAAAAAATTACTTGCTAATCATTTTAGCCATAAATTTAATGGGTCATCAACATTTGTATAAAACAAACAAACAACAGGGAAGAGATTTGCGGGATAAAACTAAACATTTTGGATCCTTGAAGGCAGGGGAGGGGTCCCACCAGCTGCAAGGAGTAGAACCCCGAAAGGGTTGGGGGTTCCAGTGAGGCAACCGCAGAGACTCTGCTTCCTGCAAGGACAATACCCCAGTCTCCTGCCATGAAAAACTCAGGATAAAAGGTACGATTTCCGGAATCCAGGAACAGCATACAAGCCTTTCAGGAAATGCAAATATTACCATCACTTTTTTCCTGAGTTGTCTTCCTGCAACCAAGACTCCAGCCAAGCTGATGACTCATAATTCTTTTTTGCAGACAACGTGATTCTTCTAAAAACTGATCTCACAGTTGTGAGACAGTATAGACAGGCAACTCTAAAATCTGTCACCTGCTATATTATTACAGCATAATACCTATTTCCTTTACTGAAGAGTTAGCCATTTATATTCCATATATTTATGAAATTTATATTTATATTTGTTTCTAGTATTAATAATTCAATTCTTGATTTCTTATAATTTATTGTAATACATGAGCAATTTAAGTCAATATCATTATCAAATAGATATTTAACAAGCTTGTCGAAGAGTTTTCTATTTGCAAATTCTATCGAGAGTATCAGCTGTATGTTCACAGACAGCTGAGAAATTTTGCTTTCAAAATAAACAAGCAAGTGCTTGTTATTCATGAAACTGTCTTTTAAAAAATGTTCTTTTGGGAATAGTATTGTGACATGATCTTTGTATATTAAATGATTGTAGAAGCTTTCAGCATCTCTGAATTTATTTTATGTCTAATTACATTCATTCAGAATCTTGTTTCCTTAATCATAAACATGTCAATGCTGCTACAGTTTTTATTTTCTGATAAAGAGACTTACTTCTTAAATCTCTACTTTTACCTTCTCTTTCACATTCATTTACTCCATATAAGCAGAACTCTAAATTATCTTAGGTCCAGTAAACAACCATTGTATGCTGAGAAGTGTTTCATTCCTTGCTTCCTAAAAAAGAAGAAAACATGCCCTGATTGTTAACATTTGCTGATTTCTCTGATACACACACTCTCTCCAGAGTCAGGCTCAAGCCACCGAAGTGCCAGCACCTAGCAGAGTGAGGAGATGAGCAGAAATGCGCATAATAAACTCTCAGAAGGTGGTTGGTGCCACATTCACTTTTTTCCTTGAAAAACAGAAGAACGAAAGAGACTATAACGACCTCCTTATCTCAAGACTTTTCTCATGCTCTTGAGTAAGGAGAGTGCCAGGCATTTCTCCTTCCGCCTCATAGAATGTTTCATCCCACAAAGCCTGCAGCCAGTCATTCCTACCTGATGACTTCGGCAACAAGTGAGATGAGTGCGAGTATACCTGAGCTCTCTACCTGAATCTGCACGGCCCGCTCCTCCTACTGTGCTTTAAGACACTTGTGCATTTGCTTCCTTCTCTCAAAAGCATTCCAAAATTCCAAAAGCATCTCCAAAATTCACTGCAGATGGTTACTGCAGCCATGAAATTATTGTAAAGTAAATAAATAAATAAAATAAAATTTAATGATAAAAAAAAAGACACTTACTTCTTGGAAGGAAAGTTATGACCAACCTAGACAGCATGTTGAAAAGCAGAGACATTACTTTGCCAACAAAGGTCCATCTAGTCAAGGCTATGGTTTTTCCAGTGGTCATGTATGGATGTGAGAGTTGGACTATAAAGAAAGCTGAGTGCCAAAGAATTGATGCTTTTGAACTGTGGTGTTGGAGAAGACTCTTGAGAGTCCCGTGGACTGCAAGGAGATCCAACCAGTCCATTCTGAGGGAGATCAGCCCTGGGATTTCTTTGGAAGGAATGATGCTGAAGCTGAAACTCCAATACTTTGACCACCTGATGCGAAGAGCTGACTCATTGGAAAAGACCCTGATGTTGGGAAAGATTGAAGGCAGGAGAAGAGGACGACAGAGGTTGGATGGCATCACCGATTCAATGGGCATGAGTTTGAGTGAACTGCAGGAGTTGGTGATGGACAGGGAGGCCTGGCATGCTGCAGTCCAGCAAAGAGTCGGACGCAACTGAGAGACTGAACTGAACTGAACTCAAAAGCATGGCTCAACAGGTAAAGAATCTGCCTGCAAAACAGGAGACATGGGAGATACGGGCTCAATCCCTGGGTGGGGAAGATCTCCTGGATGAAATGCAACCCACTCCATTACTCTTACCTGAGAAATCTCATGGACAGAGGGGTCTGGTGGGCTGCAGTCCATGGGGCCGTAAAGAGTCAGACGCAGCTGAGTGGCTAAGCCCATGGTGCACTCATCAGCATGGCTCAGTAAACTTGTCTTGTGAGTGTTGAAACATCATGGAGCACTTAGAAAGCCGTGTTCTAAAGTCTTAAGTCACCTAAAAGTCACTGGGTCCACCTACTTCCAGAGAGCGAGCTTAGAGACGAGTGGGTCTCCCAGGGATGTTTCTCACACAAGCATTGGCCTATTGTCTGGGGAAAGAGGGTGTGAGCCTATATTTTGTTTTGAGGGTTTAAATTAAAATTGGTTGAGAACCCTGGTGGGTAGCCCTCCAGGATGGAAATTCTATTCCAAGATCCAGAGTGAACAGTGTCCACATCCATCTTTAGTCCAGGCTCTTGGACCGACTGTGAGCTGGAAATAAATCACTAAGAAATGGAGCCACTGATGCTCAAGCATGGATCTAATGTGTGTCCATCCAATTTAGCCAAGTTGGAGAAAGTTTGATCTTCCCTCAACAATAATCATGATAACTCCCTGAATCCCAGGAGTCCTGGGGTAGTCGCACATGAAGTTGCTTGGAGCCCACTTTATGGGAGACGTCAGAAATATGAAGAGTCAAACTGATAAGTGAGTTAATGGTACTCAGCGTTCTCTCCTTGGGCTTTTGTTTAAACCCCCAGAGCCCTTAGAAGTTCAGGGAATATGGTAAGCCATAGGGGAGATAACGAACTGCTTACTAAGATGTAGAGGGGCCTGCAGTGATTAATTAGAAACCTACAATATGTTATAAAACACTTTACGATAATCACTTATGAAAGTTTTGTACTGCTAAATGGGCAAGTGCTATTAAAGGCGACTTAGTTAATAGGAGCTGTCTACATGGATTGTGATTTTTCTTAGAAATATGCTTCATAAGGATGATTTTTTTCTCTCCATAATTAATGCTATAAAAGCAATGGAACTCCAGCTCCTGGGGGGATCAATGTTGTAGATGAGAGAACATCTCTGTGTTTCTTCTCCGCTCTCTCTGAGTGTAGTCAGATGCTCAGATATCAGAACTTCTCCTCCTCATGGGATTGCTTACAGCAGATGTTTGTACAATCTCATAAGAACAGATCCCAAAGAGGATATAAAATAGGGCAGTAGGGAAGATTAATAAATTGACTAAAACTGATTCAGCAAGCGCACAGAGATACTGAGACTATGAACCGGAAATAGAGCAATTGATAGGTGCTCTCGCCCATCTTTTTAAAGAACGGAAATTTAAAGCCAACTTTGGAGCCTAGAGTTCTCTTAGGCAGAATGCTTTGGCTTCATAACAGCTATGTTTTTCATTTAATTCATTGTCTCTTTACTTTCTCTTCCAGTTTTAAACAAGATTAGAGGTCAATAGTCATCCAAGAAAATGGTCACATCCATTTTCCTCCACATACTGTCTTGGCTTTCTGTGGCTAACAGGATCAAGTTTGTGTTCAATGTCATTGCCCCATGGAGATTAATTTCCATTGTGGTAGATTCTCTTTGTCACTGTGAGGAATGCCAGACCCAGCCAAAGTGTGACAAAGAGTAAATATGGAAGAACAGGCTATTCAAACAGGCAGTCACAGGACAATTGCGGCAAGAAGTCAAGACCATTACCTTTGCTCTCTGCCTGTAGAGGCGTCTACACGGTGCACCTCTTGGGTGACTCCAATCAAGGACTCAGGTTCCTCCACCCTGAACAAATTCCCATGGGTGGTGGCATCTTCTCCTTCCTCCCCCAGCCCTTCCTCCTTTGCTCCTTCTCCTTCTTATTCTAAATCCCATTCTTGGGGAAATTTCAGTTTCACACTTGCCACTCAACATGCAAACATAGGCACCATCACAGAAAAACTATTACAGAAATGAAATTTGTCCTCTCCGGTCCACTGTCTTTTTCTTGCAAAGCATGACCCCTAAGATATCAATATCCATTCCCATTTGTGTCAAGTAGAATGTCTAACTTTAAATTTATTCAACTTCTCCCACTGCTAACCACCCTGAGAGGCCAAATATTCTCTTGCCTTGAGTGTTAGATTGTTTTATTTACCTAACATAAGTTTCGAAGTACATCTTATCATAGGTGAGTTTTATGTAACAGTATTGTATGTGAAAATCAGTCCTGAGTTTGAAATTCTTGTGTTGCTTTGGTACTAGCAGGAAGCTTTGAAGGATAAAGGCTTCATCAAGAGCTACTTGGAGCTCACAAAACATCACCATCGTACACAAGACTCAAAAAAAGAAAAAAAAATCTATGCTGAAGAAGAATAAGAGGGAGGGTCCCATTACCATCTCTGGCTGCTTCAAGCCACGTGCTCACACGATGGTGGGGGCAGCCCAAGGTCACGCCCGTCACACATTTTCAGAGGCCACACAATTTGTACTACACAGTGTCATGAAAACTATCATAACATGTTTCCACTCCAATAATGATGCTCATGGCTGAAATGCACTCGACACCAGCCCTGAGCTGCTGAAGAGGTGAGAATTTTGTTTCACATGATTCCTATCCTCAACGCTTGATTTCTATGACCCTCTTTACCACTCTCTGTTTTCCAGCATGAGCACTGAGTAATCAGACAAAATAATTAATGCTTTTATCTTTTTGTTTCTTCCCTTGTGGTTTGATGATTTTCTTTAGTAGTATGCTTGTGTTATTTCCTTCTTAGATTTTTGTATCTAGTCTAGGTTTTCGATCTGTGGTTACCTTGAGATTCACATATGTTGACCTACGGCTGTATGTCCTTGTTTTAAGTTGGTAGTCAATTAAGTTGTGACATATCCTAAAAGATCTATGTTTCTACACCTCTCCTCAAATTTTGTGTTTTTGATGCTATATTTTATATTTCCATGTTTATCCCTTAACTATTTATTGTAGTTATAGTTGCTTTTACAGTTTTTTTTGTCTTTAATCATCATACCGCTTATTTAAGTGGTTGATCCTTAGTCCTTAATACATATTTATTTTCTAGTCGGATGTTCCTTTCCTGCAAATTCTTAGTTCTTTTACACTTAGAGAAGACTCACAAAGTAAGGATGTCCACTACCACCACTTCCATTCAACACAGTGTCAGAATTCCTAGCACAACAATCACACAAGAAAAAAAAAAGTCATCCAAAATGGAAGGAAAGATATACAACTGTCATTAACATGATACTCTGTATAGAGAACCTTAAAGTCTCTACATAAAACCCACTAGAATAAATGAATTCTGTAAATTTGAAGGATACAAGATACTATACTGAAATCTGTTCCTTTTCTATATATTGATAATGAACTATTAGGAAGAGAAAGTTAAAGAAAGAAAGAAAAAAATGTTAAAATTGCATCAAAAAGAGTAAAGAACCTAGGAATACACTTTCAAAAAGAGGTGAAAGACCTATACTCTGAAAACTACACAAACATTGGTGATGGAATTGAAGATGATACCAAAAATGGAAAGGTAATCCATGTTCTTGGATTGAAATATTACTTATACTGAAATCTGTTCCTTTTCTATATATTGATAATGAACTATTAGGAAGAGAAAGTTAAAGAAAGAAAGAAAAAAATGCTAAAATTGCATCAAAAAGAGTAAAGAACCTAGGAATACACTTTCAAAAAGAGGTGAAAGACCTATACTCTGAAAACTACGCAAACATTGGTGATGGAATTGAAGATGATACCAAAAATGGAAAGGTAATCCGTGTTCTTGGATTGAAATATTACTACAATGGCTATACTACTCAAAGCAATTTATAGATTCAATGCAAACCCTGTCAAAATACTCACGATTTTTTTTTTTTCCACAGAGATATTACAAATAATCCTAAAATATCTATGGAACCACAAAAGACTCTGCATTGCCAAAGCAATCTCAAGAAAAAAGAACACAGTGTGAGAAAGTGAAGAAAGAGCACTGTATTATAGCTAAGAGTGGGATAAGTATCAGATTTCCATCCTAGGTCAGAAATTCCAAAAGACTAACATCAAGGGGGTCATCTGGGCAAGATGGCACCAGTGGGAACGGGCATGAGTCCTTGGGCGAGGGACACGTTACAAGGTGAGTGGGATTAATAATCAGCATCATCAAAGAAGATATTGATTCAGGGTTCTGGGTTAGAGAAAGGAGGAAAGGGAAAATTACAAGCAAACTTTTATTGCTTATAAATGAAGAAATTAAGGAAAGTTAGAGCAGGTGTTATTGGCTGCATAGACTGGCAAAACATTCAGACACATATGCTCTCTAGGTCTCACTACGAGGGCAATGTTCACCAAATTCCATCTTTTTTCTCCCATCAAGTACTGAAGCAAACTACCAACCTCTACTGGAATGTACTTGAGTTCAAGCAAAGGATTGGGTTAAGAAAAGAGACATATTTTATAACTGCCACATAACAAAGAGCTCTTTTAAAATAAGCATTCTTTCCCTACCGTGTACTGTTCGTTTTCATTTTAATACATGTCCCAAACTGCACAGCAATCCACATGTCGGCTCACAAGCGCTGTGTCTCCTAACCTCCCCAGCAGTCCTACAGGAGAGAAGGGAACGTGGCGGCGGGCGACCCCGAGTGGCAGCGTCCAGACGCGCCTCGCCCGCAAGAACGCTCAGACCACTGCTCCTTGAGCTGAAGCTCGGGCCGTTTCCTGCCATCGTGGATTCACAGGCACCACACAGAGCGGGCTGGGGGGAGTACGAGCTCTGTTGCTCAGTCACTCAGTCGTGTCCGACTCTTTGCGACCCCCATGGACTGCAGCATGTCCAAGTTCATGTCCATGGAGTCAGTGACGCCATCCAGCCACCGCATGCCCTGCCGCCCTCTTCTCCTTTGTTTCCAATCGAGCCCTATATTGCATGTCAAATTTACACATTTTACTAGGTACACTGCATTTCTGATGTAAAGCCTGGGTTGTGAATACCTTCCAAATGATAAAGATGATATCTAAGATATAAAACTTCTTTATGAAAATAGTTGAGCCTTTAAGATCAAAGGCAGTTTGCTAACTGAGAAACATTTTTTTTTTTGTATGATCCATTGGTAAACACATATTTTTGTGTTCTTGTCTCTTTAAAGCTGACATTTTAAAGACAAAAGTATTTTGTTACATCCATTGTGTGTTAGGAATTTTCAACAATTTAAATATTTTGGAAATCCTGTCTTAAGTACATTCTCTCTGGAAGTTGGCCTATGAGAAAATAAAGGGGAAAAAAGAGAAATGTTAACATGGGAGAGGGACATCATTAAGCCTGAAACACAGCAAATTTCACAAGGGAAAGTTTATAGCACACACAACATTCACACTAATACCAAGTAACTTACATTTGAGGGCTTCCCTCGCAGCTCTGTCGGTAAAGAATCCGCTGGCAATGCAGGAGACCTGGGTTTGATTCCTGGGCCTGGAAGATCCCCTGGAGAAGGAAATGGCAACCCACTCCAGTATTCTTTCCTGGAAAATCCCATAGACAGAGGAGCCTGGCGGGCTACAGTCCATGGGGTCACAAGGGTTGGACATCACTTAGAGACTAAACCACCAACTTACATTTTAATCCATATTATTACAATATGGACAAAAGTTAATAAATCTTGACGTATTATTTCAAAGTGTGAACAGAACAATGGATTTTAGTGAATGCCAGTTTTGTGGCACTGGTGGTAATTGTACACGTCCTCAACTGCTTATAAAACAATTAGATAATTTTATCCAGCTGGTCATTAATTTTGTCTTCTTACACCATGCACCTGGAGTGTTCCCACTTGTTCCCACCATTCTGTTCTTTCAGCCCATCCTGTGGGCACCATTGGTTAGGATATCTAGACATCTAAATCTTGTAGAATTTCATGTGGAACCCTTGGAGATTCCCAACCATTGTACAGAACCTTGGCAATGAGAGAGTTTATTTTACCTCCTTTGCAAAGCTCTCAACTTAATAAGCAGCAGTTTTCTATTTTGTTTTATATCTTGTTTGTCTTTTGTTCAGAACTAAAATTAAAGTTGGGTTCCTTTGTTAAATATAGGATAAAAGGTTCACACTGTATATTATATTGGTGTTTACTCTTACAAATATTGATCATGCTTAGTATCCAATTTCTAAATAATCAAATAGAACTCAATGACAATGTGTTTACATAAAGTGTTTTTTTAATTGCTTCCCTCATCATTAAACATCCATCTATTGGGCGTCTGCTATGTTCTAAGTACTAGCACTATAGCAGTTGATTAAAATCAGGGTTGGCTTTGACTTTCACATATAACATAGAAAGGAATACAGAGCTTTGCTTCCAACCTAAGCAGGAGAAGGCAGTTATTCTACAAAGCCCTAAATTTCACTTAGGCCCTAAGAGAGTTATGTGACAAGTCACCCAAGGCATGGGAATCCCATGGAGAAATAGACCCCTTGAAGGAAAGGCAAGCAAACTGGCTATTTTCCTTTGCTGGAGCACAGAAGAAAGGGGTGGCCTCAGTTTAAAGTGAAGGTCAAGAACTTAGATACGGTTGTAAAGTATTTGCCTAGACCCAGTGCGGCCTGCTTTGCTAGTTTGCAGTGGCTGCCCCCTGCCCCCAGGAATAAGCAGTGCCTGCGTTCACTTGCAGTCATTTTCCACAGGCGTTTATCATGAGCCCGTCTGAGAAATCAGCCAGGCAGCAGAGCCAAGATGACGGCACAGGTCTGCAGGGGCCCCGGCGGCTGCTGGAGGTCAGGCGTAAAGCCTGCCCAGAGGAACAGAGCAGGCCACCTCCACCTTTACAAAGCAGCTTCTCCGTACATTCGACAGAGGAGGCAATGGCAGCCCACTCCTGTACTCTTGCCTGGAAAATCCCATGGACGGAGGGGCCTGGGAGGCTGCAGTCCATGGGGTCACTAGGAGTCAGACACGACTGAGCGACTTCACTTTCACTTTTCACTTTCATGCACTGGAGAAGGAAATGGCAGCCCACTCCAGTGTTCTTGCCTGGAGAATCCCAGGGACGGGGGAGCCTGGTGGGCTGCCATCTATGGGGTCGCACAGAGTCGGACACGACTGAAGCGACTTAGCAGCAGCAGCAGCAGCAGTACATTCATGGTTTAGACATTATTTTCTTATCAAGTTGTAAGGTGAGTAGAACAGTTAGTACCGTAACCGGTATGGATTTAGGAGGCAGATACATTCATAGATTTCACATCCAATCAATGACTTAGATTGCATTCTTCACCCCAAACTCTCCAAGACCTCAGAGAATTTACACAGTCCAGAAAAAAGGGTGCTTCCTTGTATCGTCTCTCAAGCAATGAGGGCACCAGGTTCTGATCTGTGCCTGTCATGTTGGCTCTAAGTGACCAGCCTGCCTGCGTGAACAGTTTAAGCTTGTGCCATTTCAATGTCAAGCAGCTTAACTCCCCAAAAGCACTGGGCTGACCCAGGCTGGCCACCCAGGTACCTTGATGGGAACATAATCCTTTTATCCGTCCTCTGTTTGGGGTCCTGGTTTTACCACCTCTCCTTTACCACCCAGATGAGGGAAGGATCCTCACCCGAGACATGGGGGAGTGGATGAACACATCATGCTCAATACTGGGCGGGTCAGGATGGCTGTGGTTTATTGGGGACACGTACTCACAGTCCAGGGAAGGACGCCAGGCTCACAGCCCACAAGAAGGTTCCACTTGGGACAAAGCAGTAAGAGCTGCAGGAGGCAGGCTTTCTAGTAAGAAGGGGGTTAGGTGCCCTCGGGGGTGACTTGGTGGATAATCCTGTGAGTGACGGTAAGTGATGCCACTGCTCAAAGACACACAGGAGGTGCTCCTGGTCCTCCGGGTAGGCAGGCTGGGCATGTAAGCGAGAAGGACTTGCTGTCAAGAACAGTCAGATCAGTGGCAGCACAGAAAGTGGGCCTCTTCCTTTAGGTCCTACATCACAGGTGCACAGGTTTCGGGGTAGCAAACCATCGTGCCAAGTTGAGCCGGGAGTAATTCTCATTTTCATCATCTTGCTGACCTAGAATCTGCATTTCCTTCCCTCTGATATACATACTTATTATGCCTTGGGAAGCACTTCTTTTAAAACATGAAATATCTCAAATTCCTCTTTTTCCAATCATGGGACCCTAACCCACTGTTGTCAATTACTTTGCAGGACTGCATTCATCTCTCTTGAGGCCATATGAACCCATGTGATTTGAATTGTCCTCAGTTGACTTCAAAAGGTCCGCAACTACCCTTCTGACATGACCAAATTCCAGAGTGAAGATTTTGGTTTTTTTTTGCATTTCTCTCACTAAAGAAGGATTAAACAACTAAGTTGATCATTCTATCCATCTGAGTCTCAATTACTGGTGAAAAAATAAGGCATAAAATTGGGGGTGGGGGTTGGGGAGGTGGATTACAAGCTTATCCTGCTATAAATTCTGATATCTTTCTACTTCTGTACATATCAGTCAATAATTACAGCTTACAAAGGCACACCTTCCACTCTGCCACGGCCTCTTCATGCAGCAGGCATCTATTGCTCTGTAGCGCATTACTAAATTTTAGTTTAAAATGGCTACTCTATTCGTGTGTGGGTTTTTAGGTTAGGAATTGGGGACGGGGTTTGCTGGAGAGCTTGTCGGCTACGGTCGCCTGGGGTCACACATCTGGTGGCTCCTCTGAGACTAGACGGCTCAGGATGGCTCACTCACCTGTCAGGGTTGATGGACCAAGTGACTCTTGAAGAACAGCCTGAGCTTCCTTTCATGGCAGTCTTGTTTCCAGAGCTAGAAGCTTCAGGGACTCCTGATGGCTATCCCTGGTGGTTTTGTAACATCCTTTCCACGTCCAAAGTCTAGACTTGGTTCAAGAGCTGAGACTATAGACTCTGCTTCATTATGCTGTGTGCTCAGTCACCCAACGTTATGTCTGACTCTTGGCAACTCCATAGACTGCAGCCTGCCAGGCCTCCAGTCCATCACCCACTCTTGGAGCTTGCTCAAACTCATGTCCATGGAGTTAGTCATGCCATCCAACCCTCTCATCCTCTGTCGTCCCCTTCTCCTCCTGCCTTCAATCCTTCCCTGCATCAGCGTCTTTTCCAATGAATCAGTTCTTTGCATCAAGTGGCCAAGGTATTGGACCTTCAGCTTCAGCATCAGGCCTTCCGATGAATACTCAAGACTGATCTCCTTTAAGATGGACTGGTTGGATCTCCTTGCAGTCCAGGAGACTCTCAAGAGTCTTCTCCAACATCACAGTTCAAAAGCATCAAGTCTTTGACACTCAACTTTCTTTATGGTACAACTCTCACATCCATACATGACTATTGGAAAACTATACCTTGACTATACAGACCTTTGTCAGTGAAGTATAATGTCTCTTCTTTCTAATATGCTGTCTAGGTTTGTCATAGCTTTTCTTCCAAGGAACAGTTCAGTTCAGTCGCTCAGTCATGTCCGACTCTTTGTGACCCCATGAATCACAGCATGCCAGGCCTCCCTGTCCATCACCATCTCCCAGAGGTCACTCAGACTCACGTCCATCAAGTCCGTGATGCTATCCAGCCATCTCATCCTCTGTCATCCCCTTCTCCTCCTGCCCTCAATCCCTCCAGCATCAGAGTCTTTTCCAATGAGTCAGCTCTTCGCATGAGATGGCCAAAGTACTGGAGTTTCAGCTTTAGCATCATTCCTTCCAAAGAAATCCCAGGGCTGATCTCCTTCAGAATGGACTGGTTGGATCTCCTTGCAGTCCAAGGGACTCTCAAGAGTCTTCTCCAACACCACAGGTCAAAAGCATCAATTCTTCGGCGCTCAGCCTTCTTCACAGGAACAAGTGTCTTTTAATTTCACGGCTGCAGTCACCATCTGCAGTGATTCTGAGCCCAAGAAAATAAAGTCTGTCACTGTTTCCATTGTTTCCCCACCTATTTTCCATGAAGTGATAGGACCGGATGCCATGATTTTCCTTTTTTGAATGTTGAGTTTTAAACCAGCTTTCTCACTCTCTTCTTTCACTTTCATCAAGAGACTCTTTAGTTCCACTTCACTTTCTGCCATAAAGGTGACTTCATCTGCATATCTAAGATTATTAATATTTCCCTGGCAATCTTGATTCCAGCTTGTGCTTCATCCTGCTCAGCATTTCACATGATGTACTCTGCATGTAAGTTAAATAAGCACAGTGACAATATAAAGCCTTGATGTACTCCTTTCCTGATTTGGAACCAGTCTGTTGTTCCATGTCCAGTTCTAACTGTTGCTTCTTGACCTACATACAGATTTCTCAGGAGGCAGGTAAGGTGGTTTGGTATTCCCATCTCTTTAAGAATTTTCCACAGTTTGTTGTGATCCACAGTCAAAGATTCTGGCATAGTCAACCAAGCAGAAGTTCTTCTGGAATTCTCTTGCTTTTTCTATGATCCTATGGATGTTAGCAGTTTGATTTCTGGTTCCTTTGCCTATTCTAAATCCAACTTGAACATCTGGAAGTTCTTGGTTCACGTACTGTTGAAGACTAGCTTGGAGAATTTTGAACATTACTTTGCTAGTGTGTGAGATGAGTGCAACTGTGCAGTAGTTCGAACATTCTTTGGCATTGTCTTTCTTTAGAATTGGATTGAAAACTTACCTTTTCTAGTCCTGTGGCCACTGCTGAGTTTTCCAAATTTGCTGGCATATTGAGTACAGCACTTTAACAGCATCATCTTTTAGGATTTGAAATAGCTCAGCTGGAATTCCATCACATTCAGCTTACTACATTTAATTTCTATGAAAAACTGTTTTACAAGTAATAGGTAAATAACCATTCTCTCCAAAAGATACAGTAGATGTTGTGATGTTATTTCCTTAGATATTCACAAACCAGGAGCTCATTTCAAACTCAACAGATTTTTAAAAATTAAATGTTGATCTCTTCAAATATTTAACATAACATCTTAATAAATAAAAGATTATAGTCTTTATTCCACAAAGGGACCTATCACAGTTTTCTAGCTAGTTCTGCTTTTATTTTTATATTGCCCATCTGGCAAGTGTCTGTCTGAGTACGTTAGAAGCCAGAACAAAGTTAAATTTAAATTGACAGAAACCCAAGAACACCGTCAAGTCCCAGAGACAGGATCCCTTTTCAGCGAGAGGGGGCAGGGCAGTATAGCTTTTAAAACTGTCTTTTGAGCCTGAAACATCTAAGCTCTTAGGCCATCCTGAAATGCACTCATTGTGTGATCTTGAAAACATTTGATGACCTTCCAGTTTCCTCATTGGGATGGGCGTAAAGATGACAATATTTCTGCTCGTGGAAGGATTTAGGTAAGAGATTTCTGAACTTTGATAATACTGGCATTTTTGTGTTCAGATGTTGGAAGGTTCTGATGGAATTGTGCTGCAGACCTGGGGGACTCAGAGAACCCTTGTCTCCGGGACTTGTTTTCACAAGTGGGCATCTAAGTCCCTTGCAATTCTCCTGGATTTTACTTTAATCCCAGGAACTCACTTTGCCTCTGGAAGAAACGTTTGCTTCAAAGCAGCAGCAGGATGACGGAGTCAGAAGGAACGCCTGCTCCCGGCCACCCCACCAGGACGGTGCTTAGATAAGGGCCCCGAAACACACGGCCAGAGCCGCGGGAGGCAACCTCCCGGTCCAGCGGCGGTGGCGGTGCTGAAGCTCCCCCTCCACGGCCTCTCTCCCGGAATCCTGAACCACTTCTTCCCAGCGCTCTTTGTGATGAAAGGTCACATAACCATTTTTATAAATCACTCTCCATCTTAATGAAGAGTAGAAATCGCAAAGCATCGCCCCACATCACACACACACACGGCGTTCAGGCGCCCGGTCTCCGCAGGCTCTCCTGGGCCGTGGCAGTTTCTCAGTCCCCACGACCTTGACAGTCTTGAGGCGCAGCGGTCACGTGTTTTATAGAGCGCCTCTCAGTGGGGATTTGTCTGATGGTTTTCTCATGATTGGTCTGGGGTTATGGGCTTTAAGCCAGGGAGGTAAAGTGCCATCTCCTCACGCGGTAGCAGGGGCCCGTGCTCTGCGCGTGACTTTTCGCGGCTGGCGCTGACCTTGGCCGCCCGGCTGAGGTCGTGTGGGTCGAGTTGCTGTCAAGCCCCCCTTCTCCTCCTCCAGTCTCGGCAGCTGAGTCACGAAGGGCTCCGTCACCTGGGGAGCTGGCTGATGCCGCAGCATCCGAGAGCAGGGTGCGTGCTCACATTAGAGGGGCCCCTCTCGTCTGTGTGCGAGCTCAGCCACCCAGTCGTGTCCGACTCTTTGCGACCCCGTGGACTGTAGCCCGCCAGGCTCCGCTCTGTCCGTGGGATTCTCCAGGCAAGAACATTGGAGTGGGTTGCCATGCCCTCCTCCAGAGGATCTTTCCAATCCAGGGATCGAACTGGTGTCTCTAACGTCTCGCGCGCTGGCAGGCAGGTTCTTTAGCCCTGGTGCCACCTGGGAAGCCCCAGAAATGTCCTACTTTGGGAGGATTTGTGTTTTCTCCTTTTCGTCCCCTTTTCAGGATAAAATAGGCACGGGTGGGTCAAAGGACTCCCCTGAGGGTGCAGCCCTCCTCGCCTTCCTGACCTCACTTGCTCCGCTCTGCCAGCCTTGCTGGCCTGTGCTCCTCTGTCTTTCGATGCCACGTCCACACCAAGCTCCTCCTATCTCAGGGCTCTAGAGGCAGCTGGTCCCCTTCTGAAGGCTCTGCAAGGCTGGGCCAGGCCAGGGCAGGTACCCCCAAGTGCTCCAGTGAGTCACACTTTCCGTACATACACGTCACTCCACTGCGACTATTTGCTGAAATTCAGAGAAGCTGTTTTCCTGAGAAGAACTTTCTCAGACACATCCTACTTGATTTTATTGGCTCTGTCATTCCTGTGCTCCCTAGATTCTGTGTGAAAATGTACTCCTTGCTTCTTGCTTAATGCATGAAACTGGGATGTTCATGAGTCAATTGAAAATCACTCACCCATAGATATTTTTCATGGTGGTACAGTACTGAACTTTGGGGAAAGAACTAAATCTAATCCCCCAAAAGGCTGGCACTAAAAATGGCTGGCACTAAAAATGAGTTAAAGAACATATAATGCAAGTGTTCTATTAGCCATTTCTACAATTTTTATAAGTTACAAATAATTTTATTTACAAATAGAAATATTTCACAAAGAATTAGAAATGGCACATCATCTTACAGCCTGTGACAATCATATTAAATAAGATTGTATGCATTCTTCAAGGTCCATTTTCTATCCACATTTTTGCACTAATTTGAAGAAAAATAAATATTTTCTAGAGTAATTTTGTTCCATTTCTAAAGTGCAGCAGACAAGATGGAGTAACAAACAGAGGACACCTCTCCCTCTGGGAACAACCATCTCCAACACCATCTTTGGGCTGAATACTTGAACACTTGCTTTTATAGCCAGACCTTCAGAAAAATGCATTTCCAAGTCAGTAATTAGTTTAAAAAATGGTGCGTGATTAGGACATTTATTTCACTCTAGCATTTGGACAAGATTTTTGCATGTTTGGCTATTTGTCTGTTACTGAATGCTTTTAATTCCTGCCTCTGGAAGACACAGAGAAGCTGCAAGAATTTGCTCAAAGACTGTTTTCCCAGCAACAAAACCCTGAGGACTTTCTTCTCCGCTTAGAAACTTAGTTGAGCTGGTGACCAGCGTTTACAAGCCAGGCTTTATATTATACCAAACAAAATTATCAGCTCTAATTTCACTATACTCTATTGATGTAAAGAAATGCAAAGTCTATGCAGTTTTACGGACATTTCTCAGGTCCCTACTAGAAAGTCACTACTGCACAGGCAGTAATTGATTTCTATTGAAAGCAGAGAGTTTTCACCACCCAAGATGATGATGGAGAAAATGGTAGATGTGTTTTCTTCACAACCAAGTGCTCTTGATTCTGGAGGTGCTTAGCTGGTGCTCTTTCCTCCCAAACCTGAGCATCGCATGAGCTTCGGAGGTACACAGATTGCAGCTCCCTTGTGAGTCGTAAACAGGGCTGCGGACAAAGGTTTCCTTGCAAAGATGAAATGAGCATGAGACAGGATGAAAAGTTCAAAGCATGATGGATGGGCCGTTCCCACTGAAGGTCACACGACCAGGGAGAATCAGCCACTTAAAATGTATTATACAAAGTGGTGGAAAATAACAATGATTTCTCTTGTTGAGCTTCTTTGGAGGCGGTTGCTGTTGTTCAGTTACTAAGTCATGTCCAACTCTTTGCAGCCCCATGCATGCCAGGCTCCTCTGTCCTGCAGCCTCTCCTGGAGTTTGCTCAAATTCCTGTTCATTGAGCCAGTGATGCTATCTCACAGACTTTTCCTCTGCAGCCCTCTTCTCCTTTGCCTTAACATCTTTCCCAGCATCGGGGGCTTTTCCAAGGAGTTGACTCTTTGCATTAGGTGGCCAAAATATTGGAGCTTCAGCTTCAGCATCAGTCCTTCCAGTTAATGTTCAGTGTTGATTTCCTGGAGGTTGGACGTGCCTAATAGCGTGAGGTGACACTAAGATTTGATTGTTGGCCTCTGAGACGGAGATGGTGACAATGTCTTCAGCCAAGGCTGATGTGAAGCGCAGGCAAGAAGCTGCAGAACGCCTGGCCTCACGCGTGTACAGTCACCGCCACTGTCATTGGTGTCGGTGCCATTACACCCTGGGGGAAACCAGGATCATCAGACAGTCAGATCCACAAAGACTAGGCTAAAAATGTCAACAGTGAAGTGACAGAATCCTGGCCCATGGCGGTGGCTTGGCAGTCCAAACAGGTCACTCATGAGCAAAAGTGGACTGGGTTTTGGATATACTTGCCATTTCTTCTGATCACATTCAAACCACTCACATTTTGTGGTAACTGTCAACTTAGTCTTTTCAGTGTGCAGCAGGCAGTGAGTTCGATGAGAGAAAGCAAAATCTCTTCTCACACAAACTGCAGAAGAGCCATCTCATAGACTATATCATGCTCATCATAAAGAACCGTAGGTGTAAACACCAGCTTTCACATACGACCGCTCTTGGGGTGGCCAAGGTGTGTTGGGTCCCCACTTAAAACAGTTGAGATGCTTGTGCCTGAGATATTTCTGTCATCTCTCTCTTTAGCGCCATTGGTGCTCAATGATAAAGAATTTCCCTGCAATGCAGGAGCCACTGGCTCGATCCCTCGGTTGGGAAGATCCCTTGGAGAAGGAAATGGCAACACATTTCAGTATTCTTGCCTGGGAAATTCCATGGACAGAGGAGCCTGGTGGGCTACAGTCCACAGGGGCACAAAGAGCCAGACAGGACTTAGAGGCCCAACAACACCACCATGTGTGGATAGGGAAATGACTGAATCTGCCATCTACCAATTTCCATTTTATTTGTACTGTATACGATAGGCTGGAATGTTATTACGAATAAACTCCATGTGTTACTGAAGCCTTTCCGTGGCCCCAACGTTAGGCCAAGGGGAAGCAGTCTCTGAGTGTCTCTGGGGCATCTGGTCACAGCATGGGGACCGGGGAGGCTGCAGGAAGCAAGGATGAAAGACTGAGAGCAATTTCAAATTCCAAGAGAAATCCTTTGGCTAAGAATAATGTACCTTCCGTGTCTTTCAAAAATTTCCACACCAGATGGGCTGCTGGGCTGGGCTCCCCACAGAAAGTCAAAAAACAGTAGGGCCAGTTTCAATTACTCACTGGGATTTTGAGGAAACAGAGACAGACGTCGGTCCTGACATTGTTGGTGCTTAGAGGAACCACAGAAGTGAGTGATGAGCAGAGATAAACGGTCAGCAAACCACATGCGCATTTGAGCGGGGCAGACTGTGCGACCTTAAGCCGGGCTTCAGGGACTGAAGCAGCCCCTGTCCCCCGCTGGCGGCTTTCTCTTCGCGTCTTCCTTAGTGAGTGTGCCTGCTCTGAGCGGCGGGCGCGGGCGCCTGCAGCTTAGTCCAGGGCTGGGCGCACGCACCGTACCCACCGCTTAGGGCTGAGCCGGGGAGTCCCAGACACCCTGCCGCCCCTTCCTCCCCTTCGTGGGAGTCACCGTGGTCTCAAAACATCAGCCCACCGAGGCGAGGAGAACACGTGAACACGGGCTCAAATTCACAAACCTTCCACCATCTCTTGCATCAGAAATCTCTGCTCCCCCGCCCCCTCCCGCCCACCTGACGGCTGGGCCTGCGACGCGTGTTAGGCAGGAGGAGCTGTCTCCCTGGGAAGGCTAGCTCTCATCACTTCTTTCCTTTCTCTGCTGCCCTTAGTGGGGAAAATGATCAGCACGTCTTGGAGGACAGCCTGTTGAATTCTCACCGGAGGCCACATTCCCGGCGACACCCACAGCTGGGGCCAAGTGTTCCTCCGCCTTCCAGATTCCGGGGCATTATTCCCACAGTGGGCCCTTTCCCAGATTTTGATCTGCAGATTGTGGGGGAACAAGGGGTGCACGCCCATCTCTCTGGTACATTCCGGAGTTGGAACACCAGTAAGGAATCCCCGTTTCAGCCATCTCCAGCTCTTTGTGGCCCCCAGGGACTGTAACCTACCAGGCTCCTCTGTCCATGGGATTTCCCAGGTGAGAATACTGACTGCTGAAAATAAAGAGAAACCAAGGGGAAATAAACTGAGTTTCACGTTTTGGGTGGTTCTCTCCAGACGCATGTAAGCTGCAATCGCCGTGGTCTCGGGCACCAGCGGTGGGGCGAGGGGAAGCCTCCAACGCACTCCTCACCGCCTCCGCCCCTCGCCTGCTCTGAAAGCTTTAGGAGAACGCGGCGATGCCCGAGGCAGGGTGAAGGAGAAGAGTGGACATGCCCGGGGGCTGCTCGGAGTTCCGTTTTCTTTCTTCCTTGATTTCATTCTCCAGCGCCTCCTCCCACCCCTCACCACCGCCATGGAAAGGGAGGAATGGTTTGTGGGTTCCTATCTTTCAGTCCAAGGTTTTGCTTAAAAAATATAGGGGGGAGGGGAGGTGGGGGGAATGTACGAGGCAGTGTCATTAATTCTGAATAGTGGAAACAATGCTTTTGGTAATCTCATTCTTTGAATTTTTTTGTACTTAAAAGTATTATCTGAATTAAAAATAAAGGGAATAGGCATGTGAAGGTGATTTAAAAACTAAAAGTAACCTACAAAGGGAGACTCGTTTGACACACAAAGAGGTAGAAAAGTAGTGTTTGAGCAAATCTAAGTCTGATAAGAGGACTTAAATAGACGTTTTTCAAAACCACTGCATACAATGAACTATTTCTTTCATCAGGTCTCAAATCCAAAGTGTAGGAATTAGGAATCACTCAATTACGAGGTTGGAAGTGAGTAAAAACAGTTATACACAGAGGACATATAATTATGATTTTATGCAATTAGATTCAAGGATATCTGTCTCTTGACATCACACACCCAGGAGCACACACGCTGCCCATGATGGAGCCGGAGGATCTAACTGCGAGGACTGGAGCGCTCTGGCCAGCATTCTCCGTGGAGTCCCGTTTAGAAAGATCCTGACATCAGCCGGACGCTTCCCAGTTCATCTGTGCTTCAGGCCACCGCTCAAAGTTGAATATTTCTTTTTTCATATTTTAATCTCATTGAAGTAGAGCTAATTTACAGTGCTGTGTTAATTTCAGCTGTACAGCAAAGTGATGCAGTTATACATATGCTTATATTTATTCTCTTTTTAGATTCTTTTCTCATATAGGCTACCACAGAATACTGAGCAGAGTTAACTGTGCCAGAACTGTGTTGGATATCTAGTTTATATATAGTGGTATGTGTGTTCATCACAAGTTCTTGCTTTATACCCCCTGATATTAACATTTTGGCTACCATAAGTTTGTTTTCTATGCTTTGATGTCCTCTTCTGTTTTGTAAATAAGTTCATTTGTATCTCTCTTTTTTTTTTAATTAGATTCCATATATGGGTAATATAAAATGATATTTGTCTTCCTCTGTCTGACTTGCTTCCCTTCGTGTGGTATTATCTATGTCTATTCACGTTGCTCCAAATGATGTTATTCCATTCTTTTTCATGGGAGAGTAATATTCCATTGTATATGTGGACCACATCATGGCAACCCACTCCAGTATTCTGGCTCGAAAATCTCATGAATAGAGGATCCTAGTGGGCTACAGCATGCAAGATGTGACAGTGTTTATCACATTATACCCATTGGCTTTGACATGCTGCAATGTCACCAAAGATATAAGGGCGTGCTGTCTAAGGAGCGAGTGTTTCTCCCTGAAGCTTCTCCCTGAATGTTTGCAGATCCACAGCACCCAAGAAGGGGGCCATTTTGGGCTACTCTACACAAATCCTTGGCATAAAATATGGTACTTCCAGTTAAGTAAGTGCCTTACACAGTAATGTCTAGGTGTGTTTGTCGCTGCTGTTGTTGTTTAGCTCACTAACAACACTCACCACGAAACTGCAATTCCTTTCTAAGGGGCAGGTGGTAATCGACGTTGTCCTCTCTCTACAGAGAGGTGGCAGGGACAGACCAACGCTCGCTAGAGGACCCTCTGCCGGGCTTATGTTCTGAGTGCAGTCTCTGAGCCTTTCTTGCTGCTCCTGGGACTTGTTAAGCAGTTGAAGCTGGAGATGTTTGGAGAAGCATGCTGCTGTACGCAGACTCCTAGCATTTTTCAAAATCTGAGGGCAGACCGGTCCTACATTTCAGCCTTGTGTGTGAGCTTGCTCTGGGTGGCCCTGGAGCCATGCTCGGAATCACAGCCTCAGTGATGACCACACAGCGGCCCTTCCCAAGGGATCACTGCTCTCCCAGCCTGGATTCCTCATTGGTCCAGAGACACTCTCCAGCACACACGGCACATCCAGACCTGCAGCATCATTTGGAGGGTCGTGGATGGGCCCAAGGGCTTTGAGGTATCACACAGATGTGATCCCCTGTTGAGAAACTCTTTGCCCCTATAGGGGCAGGAAGAATAACCACACAGATGAAAACTGTCTGAAAACATCAATTCATTTTTTTTCTTTCCGCAGGGGGAAATGTGCCATTCAATAAAAGATAGCTTTTTATCGAGTATCTTCAAATCCTAGGCATTGGGAAAAAAAAAAAACTTAGTTGTGGTATGACTGATGATTCTTTCTTTTTGCACAGAAGAAATTTCTATGCAGAGTACATCATGAAAAACATTGGGCTGGAGGAAGCACAAGCTGGAATCAAGATTGTTGGGAGAAATATCAATAACCTCAGACATGCAGATGACACCACCCTTAAGGCAGAAAGTGAAGAAGGACTAAAGAACCTCTTCATGAAAGTGACAGAGGAGAGTGAAAAAGTTGGCTTAAAGCTCAACATTCAGAAAACGAAGATCATGGCATCTGGTCCCATCACTTCATGACAGGTAGATGGGAAAACAGTGGAAACAGTGGCTGACTTTATCTTTCTGGCCTCCAAAATCACTGCAGATGGTGACTGCAGCCATGAAATTAAAAGACGCTTACTCCTTGGAAGGAAAGTTATGACCAATTTAGACAGCATATTAAAAAACAGAGACATTACTTTGCCAACAAAGGTCCGTCTAGTCAAGGCTATGGTTTTTCCAGTAGTCACGTATGCGTGTGAGAGTTGGACTATAAAGAGAGCTGAGCATCAAAGAATTGATGCTTTTGAACTGTGGTGTTGGAGAAGACTCTTGAGAGTCCCTTGGACTGCAAGGAGATCCAACCAGTCCATTCTAAATGAAATCAGTCCTGGGTGTTCATTGGAAGGACTGATGCTGAAGCTGAAACTCCAATACTTTGGCCACCTGATGTGAAGAGCTGACTCACTGGAAAAGACCTTCATGCTATGAGGGACTGTGGGCAAAAGGAGAAGGGGGTGACAGAGGATGAGATGGTTGGATGGCATCATTGACTCGATGGACATGGGTTTGGGTGGACTCCGGGAGTGGGTGATAGACAGGGAGGCCTTGCGTGCTGCGGTTCATGGGGTTGCAAAGAGTCAGACACGACTGAGCGACTGAACTGAACTGAACTAAACCAAAAGCAAAAACTAAAAAATGAATAAAAACAAATCCCTTTCTTCTGACATTTTTCTGGTTTAAAATATTTTCATGAAATTGAACCAAAAACCTTAACAAATAGCAAAGAGTTTTGCCCATAAATCAGTATATTAAAGAGGTTCTCATAGTCTGTGCCCCATTGACTGGTGGGAGGGCCATTCCCAAGATTTATTCCCTTGGAGGAGACACATTTGGTTGGGCACGGTGGAGCCTAAACATTAGCATGTAGACTAAACATTTTGGGTCTTGAAAGCTTTCCTTTCTTTCTAATTGGTCTTCTTTTCTCATTAGAGGACCAGTTTCCTTCCCTGGGGTGGGAGCACTGTACTATACACAACAGCACAGGACTTCCCCTAACTTTGTCAAATCGCCATATTAATCGGTTATTTGACAAAGTTGTGCTTCTAAGTTCAAGCCAATTCTTTCCCCAAAATACCATTCATCTTTGACTTTCAACAGTCTATTGACTGAGCTGTTACACACATTTTTTTTTTTACCATTGAATGTGTTTTTTCAACTCACAAAATCATTGCCACTGTAAGTAGACTTTAATGTTTCTCAAGCAATGAGATTGTGTATAAAAATATGAACTATAGAAGGGATTTTTAAGCTATCTGGTTTGTTTAATCAGTATAAATATTCCAAGAGGATCACTCAGACTTCCAAGTATGTCCGTGCGCTCTGCCCTCAATTATCCAATCGATGGAATCACGTAAGTGAACGTTTTATAAATCTCTCGAATGTTTTTACAGGCTGTTTATTTATGGCTGGTCTCCAAAGGGCGGGGGGCCAGCTCACAGTCTGTGGCGCTGATGCGCCTGTCACTGCACCTTGAGAGGGTGCCTGGGGCTGCGGGGCTGCAGCGGGAGAGCCGAGGACAGGAGAAGCTGGCTTCTCTGTGGGGACCTCGCCCCCGCTCACAGAGGTGAGCGTCTACCAAACCACAAGGTCCCTGTGGACCCCAAACCCGCTCAGATCCTCCAGTTTCAGCAACTACATGAATACCACGGCCAGTCACCTGTGCGGAAATGACAAACTTGCCTGTTGGATGGAAACAGCAGTGAGAAAAGCAAAACTCCAACATGAACACTTATAAAGTACAATGATGTGTATAGTCATATTCTATATTTATCAAGTTGATTACGTCCTTGGATTAATTTGGGCTTCCCTGGTGGCTTACACGGTAAAGAATCCACCAGGTTCGATCCGTGGGTCGGGAAGATCCCCTGGAGGAGGGCGCAGCAGCCCACTCCAGTACTCTTGCCTGGAGAATCCCAGGGACAGAGGAGCCTGGTGAACTGCAGGACATGGGGTCGTAAAGAGTCGGACACGACTGAGTGACTAATACTTTCACTTTGCATTAATCAGCAAAGAAAGGGCTAGAACAAAAGCAGCAACACGCCTGAGGTTCTTCAGCAAAGGCTCCTCCTTGGGTGTGGAATCACAGAGCAGCTCCGAGGAATTAGGGGCGAGTGTTCAGCCCCACCCGCCCTTTATTAGCTGGTTGGCCCTGGGTGCTTCTGTGCCTCAGTTTCCCAGGGCGGTTTGGGGAAAGCTGAGTTCAGTGTTTTTATGATGCAGCTTCACTGTTGGTCTCATGATGCTAATACAGTTTTGCAACCTCCTGGCACACCTTTCTTCCCGCTCACTTGTGTCCTCCACCTAGTCCATGAATGTTGACGTGGATCTCATGGATGTGTGAGAGCTTTCCGCAAAATATGCTTTTGCACGACTTCCTGTGTCGGTAGCACATGGCTTCTCGAGTTTTCTGCTTGTTGGTTGGTTTTTCACATTTTAATGGTTCTGTGTTCAGGCTTTGCCTTATCAACCTGTATATCTCAGAGGGCAGTGATTTTTATTCATTCTAAAACTGCTATTCAACTAATGGAATCAATTAATGATATTTTATAGTCAACTGTGTATGGTAATAATACTAATTTTATTTTCAATGCTTTAATGCATCTTGAATTTTGGAAAGACTTCTCTGAGAGGCCCCTTCCCTTCTTTGAAACTCTGCCTTTTTAAAATGAAATGCATAGTTATTTTTTCCTAATATTACTGACTGATTTTCTAACTATCCCTATAATCACATTGCTTATTTTATTGATTAGTACCTAATTCCAAGATATTAATAAGCCTTGTGTTAAATTCTAAAATCTATATTTGATTAAAATTCATTCCAACTTTTGCCATTTAGGATCGACTCTGTGAGGGTTTTATCACTGAATCCAAGCACTGTGATGACATTCAACTCTGTACAATGTTTCCTTAGGCACCTGTGGGTGTACAGAGTTATGGCAGATTTATTAACAATAAATTTAAATCTAGGAAGTATTTTCTGAAAATATACAAAGCATCCTCTTAAAAATCTTGTAGTTATATATATATATATATATATTTACTGAATGTAGAAAACTTCTGGCACCTTAAGGTGAAGGTGAAGTCGCTCAGTTGTGTCCGACTCTTTGTGACCCCGTGGACTGTAGCCTACCAGGCTTCTCCTTCCATGGGATTTTCCAGGCAAGAATACTGGAGTGGGTTGCCATTTCCTTCTCCAGGGGATCTTCCCGACCCGGGGATCGAACCCAGGTCTTCCACATTAGAGACAGACGCTTTAACCTCTGAGCCACCAGGGAAGCACCCCTCCTTTTTACAAAAGAAAGCTTATCACTTGTACACAAAGAGACAGATAATTGATAAGAAATAGAATTTTTCAAGTAAAGGGAGATTCTCTTAAAAGAGAAAGAACTCTAAAGGAAAGTCTACATAGGTTAAAATATTAAGTGAACTAGAGAGAGCTATACAGGGTGACTAATCATCTCTAGAAATTTTCGGAAAAGACCAACTATGATAGTCACAAATCTAGATTGCCAAGGCCTGTTTTAAGTCAGCAAATAACCAAAAAAAGAAAGAAAGAAAAAATCAAGAGTCTGTTAACTAAGATTTTGTATTTTAATTTTTAACTTTTTTTAATCTGGCCACACCAGGTCCCAGTTGCAGCGTGCAGGACCTTGGCTGCGTCACGTAGGACCTTCCACTGTGGCGCGTGGGCTCTGTTAGTGGCCCGGGGGCCCAGTAGATGTGGCTCACGGCTTAGTTGCTCAGCAAAGAGGGGTCTTAGTCCCAAGTCTGGAATTGAACCCCCATTCCCTGCTTGCAAGGCAGACTGTTAACCGCTGGACCACCAGAGAAGTCCCTTAACTGAGACTTTTAAGTGAAAGTCATAATACATTTATGTACTATCCTTGGTTGTCATGTCTATACACTTTTTACTGTTGATGCATCTAGAAATTATAGTGAAGATAAAAGAAGCTTAAGAATTCTTTCCACAAGGATATTTTTGGGAAGATGGTGTACAGAATATACGTGTATGATCACCTAAACAATTGGATAATGTTACAAGAATTCAAGAGAGTTAAAAAAGAGAGGGGAAAGAGGAGAGTGAAAAAGCTGGCTTAAAACTCAACATTCAGAAAACTAAGATTATGGCATCCAGTCCCATCACTTCATGGAAAATAGATGGGGAAACAAGGGAAGCAGTGGCAGACTTAATTTCCTTGGGCTTCAAAATCACTGCAGATGGTGGATGCAGCCATGAAATTAAAAGACGTTTGCTCCTTGGAATAAAATGTATGACAAACCTAGACAGTATATTAAAAAGCAGAGATGTTACTACTTTGCCAATAAAGGTCTGTATAGTCAAAGCTATGGTTTTCCCGGTAGTCATGTACAGATGTGAGAGCTGGACAATAAAAAAGGCTAAGCACCAAAGAATTTATGTCTTCAAATTGGGATGCTGGCGAAGACTCTTGAGAGTCCTTTGGACAGCAAGGAGATCAAACCAGTCAATCCTAAAAGAAACCAACCCTGAATATTCATTGGAAAAACTGATGCTGAAGCTGAAGCTCCAATACTTTGGCCACTGATGCAAAGAGCTTACTCATTGGAAAAGCCCCTGATGCTGGAAAAGATTGAAGGTGGGAGGAGAAGGGGACGACAGAGGATGAGATGGTTGGATGGCGTTCCCAGTTGCAGCGTGCAGGACCTTGGCTGCGTCACGTAGGACCTTCCACTGTGGCGCGTGGGCTCTGTTAGTGGCCCGGGGGCCCAGTAGATGTGGCTCACGGCTTAGTTGCTGTGCAGCAAAGAGGGGTCTTAGTCCCAAGTCTGGAATTGAACCCCCATTCCCTGCTTGCAAGGCAGACTGTTAACCGCTGGACCACCAGAGAAGTCCCTTAACTGAGACTTTTAAGTGAAAGTCATAATACATTTATGTACTATCCTTGGTTGTCATGTCTATACACTTTTTACTGTTGATGCATCTAGAAATTATAGTGAAGATAAAAGAAGCTTAAGAATTCTTTCCACAAGGATATTTTTGGGAAGATGGTGTACAGAATATACGTGTATGATCACCTAAACAATTGGATAATGTTACAAGAATTCAAGAGAGTTAAAAAAGAGAGGGGAAAGAGGAGAGTGAAAAAGCTGGCTTAAAACTCAACATTCAGAAAACTAAGATTATGGCATCCAGTCCCATCACTTCATGGAAAATAGATGGGGAAACAAGGGAAGCAGTGGCAGACTTAATTTCCTTGGGCTTCAAAATCACTGCAGATGGTGGATGCAGCCATGAAATTAAAAGACGTTTGCTCCTTGGAATAAAATGTATGACAAACCTAGACAGTATATTAAAAAGCAGAGATGTTACTACTTTGCCAATAAAGGTCTGTATAGTCAAAGCTATGGTTTTCCCGGTAGTCATGTACAGATGTGAGAGCTGGACAATAAAAAAGGCTAAGCACCAAAGAATTTATGTCTTCAAATTGGGATGCTGGCGAAGACTCTTGAGAGTCCTTTGGACAGCAAGGAGATCAAACCAGTCAATCCTAAAAGAAACCAACCCTGAATATTCATTGGAAAAACTGATGCTGAAGCTGAAGCTCCAATACTTTGGCCACTGATGCAAAGAGCTTACTCATTGGAAAAGCCCCTGATGCTGGAAAAGATTGAAGGTGGGAGGAGAAGGGGACGACAGAGGATGAGATGGTTGGATGGCGTCGCAGACTCAATGGACATGAGTTTGTGCAAACTCTGGGAGATGATGAAAGGCAACCTGGCGTGCTGTAACTCATGGGTCGCAGAGTCAGACATGACTGAACAGCAACAAGAATTCAGAGAAGAGAGACACCCGTATACAACCAGGGTAGAGAGAAAATTCTCTGTGTAGGGGAGAGACTTTCGCTAGCGTAGTGAAAAGAAGTCTCGACTAAAATCCAGCCCATCTGTGGGTGGGGCACATTTCTGTCAGTGCCTAGCAGTGGTCCTTGGGCAAGTCGTGTCCCTTCAATTCACAACAAGTCTTTTATCTGTAAACCCGAGAAACTGGTGTCTGCGAGCTCCAGCAGCTCTTAAAACGCTATGCCTCTAAGGAATCTTTTAAGTGTGGAGCTGAGCCCAAGGGGACGCTGCCAGCCCAGGCACGGCTCCCACACGAGGGACTGGACACCTGCCCTTGGATGAGGGAGCAAGACAGGGAGTGTCGCACACAGCATCCCCGGCAGCAGGGGGGCTCTCCTGCACGTGGAGGCAGGCTCCAGCCACTTTCCTTGTGGCTTCCTGGGTAAAATATACATTTTGTTTTTCACCCCAGTGGAGATTATTTGTTCATCTTTCTCCTGGTAGCCGACCTCTGATGTTCTGCGGTGTTTCATCAGAAATTCTTACCACTGATTTGAAATCCCTGAAAGCATTCCCTCAAATACTTTGAACTGCAGCTACACTGCTGAGCTATTTCTTCTAGTGGCATATCTTTAAAGTAGGAGGAAAACATATTTTTAAACGTATAAGTTAAGGATCCGTGTGTGCAGGCATGTGTATATGTACACACACATAAAACTGACACGTATACATAGGTGTACGTATGGATAATTTATCTTTGCAACGTCGTATCCTAGTGGAGGCTCTTGTTCAAAAAGATCTGCTTCCCCATTTTGCCCAAAAGGTAATATTCACAAGGAAGTTGTTTGTGAAAAGCAATCACAACACAAATAAATGTGGGAAAAAATGCACAGGATTTTAAAAAACAAAAGGTTTTCATGAAAACCCCAGAGAGGGGAAAAATGATTCTTTGAGTCAGTTTGAAAGGAAGACAACCCAGAGGAAAGGCAGAGAGCCGGGGTCAGCACCAAAGGTCAGGTTTCAGGAAGGCATGTTCACAGGCTGTTCACAGGTGAAAACCTCAAACCACACTCTTTACACAGACCACGAGGATGCTGCCTTTTGCTTGTCATTACAGATGCAAAGTCATTTTCATCAATAAACGTGATGGGCTGACACGTACACAGCAAGGCAAAGGAAGGGGGAATTTTGACCCCGTTTGTGGAAGCGTGTTGTCAAGAGAAAGATGTGTGCCGAGAGCCGAGAGGGGAAAAGGTGGTGAAGAGACGACCTGTATTCCATCCTCAGGATCCCCATTGATTCCAGGGAGAACAGTCCCTAAAACCAGAAGTTCTATCCAAAATCATCTGCTGCCCCTTCACATAGCAGCTTGGTCTTCCTCCAGACCAGGGTCTCTCCACCCTGGACCATTCACACGTTGGGCTAGAGCTGGCTGGGACGCGCACAGCAGCTTCCCAGGACTCTGCGCACTAGATAGATGGTAGAAGGCTCCCTCCTGCTTCCCAGTCCTGGCAACCAAATACCTCCAACGTCCTCAGATATCCTCTGCAATCAAGGTGGGGAGAGTCACCGCACTGAGACAGGCTTCTTCAAACTCTTCTGGTTGGGAATGGGGATATCAGCCCAGGCTCCTTGTTGCAACAACCCGAGAACATTCTTGAAAGAACACAGTGGAGCCCCACGTCAAGGGACCCACTGTTAGGCGGGGGGCAGCCTGTTAACTGGGTGATACAGACACCCTCTGTAGTGAAACGGTCATTCACAAAGCTGCATCATTTGTATGAGCATCTTTCCTTCTAAGGGAAAAATGGCCACTTTTAAAAATTAAGTACCTGGATGGTCTGAGAGAATGGGAAATGACTCATTTTTCTTGAACTGATAACTTAAAAATGATGTGTTGTGCAGAGAACAAATGCAAAAATTCATATTAAAGAAGATATGGCTTAGACTGCAAATATTTAAAAAATAGAATAGATAAGGCTCATTTGTCTTAACGGAGACAATCCACGGCCGTTCACGCGCCGATCACCTGACTGGGGTTGAGTTCACGCAGAGGACTGGCATGGAGAGGTTCCTCCTGTCCCTACCTGCTGGTCAGGCCTGGGGCAGCAGATGCTGGTGTTCCCGGGAGCGCGAGGGTCCTCTTGCTCACCACCCAAGAGCCAACAAACAGGCCAGGTTGGTGGAAAGGAAAGTTTGCTTTATTTCAGAAGCCGGCAACTGGGAGGGGAATGTGATGGCATCTGTTCAGTGGCCGAGTCCCCGGCACATGGACAGCAGGGGTGAGAGCTTCCGTAGACAGGGCTGGGGGCCGGGGGGCTACACGCAGAGCGGCACCGTCAGCTCCGACGGTCACCTTCAAGTTACTCATCAGCGGTCGGGCCAGGGTCGTCCTCACTGTGTTAGGTACCGTTAATCTTCAGTTCCGGATGCCTTTCCCCCATTTCTTCGCAGTCTGTTCTCGGAACTGCGGCAGCTCAAGTCCTGGGAGGGCACAGGCTGGCCACCGTGGGGGCAGCTTCTCCCCGGGTGTTCTAGTATCTGTAAGACGGCTCCCAGGATATGGCTCAGAATGTTGTCTATAGTCTTTGAGCAAGAACTACAGGCCCTGGACTAAGTGTAAAGACTGCTGCTGCTGCTGCTGCTGAGTCGCTTCCGTCGTGTCCGACTCTGTGCGACCCCATAGACGGCAGCCCACCAGGCTCCCCCGTCCCTGGGATTCTCCAGGCAAGAACACTGGAGTGGGGTGCCATGTCCTTCTCCAATGCATGAAAGGGAAAAGTGAAAGTGAAGTCGACCCCATGGACTGCAGCCTACCAGGCTCCTCCGTCCATGGAATTTTCCAGGCAAGAGTACTGGAGTGGGGTGCCATTGCCTTCTCCTAGTTTAAAGACTACATTATTATTACCCAGTCTCCTTTGACAGTTTCCCTTTGTTGCAGCGTTTCGCACTTCTCTGATTAAACTTATTCTTTGACTGACATTGTCCACAGGCCAAAGGCGGTGGGGACGTGCGCTGGGGGTGGGGCAAGGACCACGTGGAAATGGAGCAGCCGTTCTCCACGCCTGAGGACTCAGGCGCATGCGGAAATGAGCCTCTTCAGAAGATGCGGCGTCCCTGATTGCACTAAACCTCTGAATTTCATCTTCTGCTTTATTTTTTTCTAATGGGAGGATAATTGCTGTACAATGTTGTATTGGTTTCTGCCATACAACCATGTGAACCAGCAGGTAAGTATTCATACGCCCTCTTCCTCCTGAGTCTCCTCCCTCCAGCACCTCCACGCCGGCCTGCCCCTCCAGCTTGTCACAGAGCACCCGCTCTTACGCGGCCACTTCCCACCGAGGACCCGCTTCACGGATGGCAGTGCATGTATGGAACTCTCTCGCGCGCGCGGTTTGGCCCACCCCCTCCTCCCCCTGCTGCGTGGGCAAGTCTGTTCTCTGTGTCTGAGTCTCTGCACGCGCCCTGCAAATACATTCATCAGTACCGTCATTCTGGATTCCGTATAAATGGGCTCATAGACAATCATTTTCTCTTTCTTACTTACTCTGTATAACCAGTTCTAGGCTCATTCGCCTCATTAGTCCTGACTCAAACGCATTCTTCATATGGTTGAGTGATATTCCATTGTATATATATCTACCACAACTTCTTTATCCATTCACCCATGAACGGACATCTAGGTTCCTTCCAAGTCCTAATTATTGTAAGTAGTGCTGCTACGAACACTGGGGTAGCGTGCCTTTTTCAGTTATGGTTGTCTCAGGCTATAGGCCTCGTGGTGGGACTGCTGGGTCATGTGGTGGTTTTATTCCTAGCGCTTTAGGGAATCTTCATAATGTTCTCCAAAGTGGCTCTATCAATTTGCATGCCCGTCAACAGTGCCAGAAGGTTCCCTTTTCTCCACACCCTCTCCAGAATTTACTGTCTGTAGACATTGTGATGATAGCCATTCTGACCGGGGTGAGGTGATACCTCCTTGCAGCTTTGGTTTGGGGTTTGCATTATATTCATCTTAATTACCAATCCTTTACCCATCATTTCTGTTAAACCGTCTCTCAGGAGCTATTTCAATAGTCAATTTCATTTCTGTAAAATTCAATGTCAAGATACCGAGTTAACCTCTTTATTGCCATTTTAAACATAAATTATTCATATATGCCTCCCTCTGCTCCCTGTTGAGCATGCACTGGCAGAGAGCAGGAGGCTTCAGGAGGGCTACTGTGAGGAGTGTGGGTGTGCTTGGACGCTGGGTCGTCTCCAGCGGCTGGCCAGGACTGCTACTGAGTCCTTCTTTTGTGTTCTAAACAAATTCAAATCCACAGCGATAGTAATAATGACAAACAGTGTTTATTTGCTATGTTACATGTACATGTTTAAGCATTCCCAGGTGACGTTAGTAGTGAAGAATCCGCCTGCCAATCCAGGAGACATAAGAGACTCGGGTTCGATCCCTGGGTCGGGAAGATCCCCTGGAGAAGAAAATGACAGCCTGCTCCAGTATGCTTGCCTAGGAAATCCCACGGACAGAGGAGCCTGGCGGGCTACAGTCTATGGGGTCGCAGAGTCGGACATGATCTAGCACAGCACCACCGTTTACTTACATCATCTCTTTAATATTCACTCCAACCTCAGAGTTTGCCATCCTGCTGTTCATTTTTCAGGAACAGATAATGAGAAGTTAGAAGGTAGCTTTACTCAGGGCAAATGCCAATTTAAATAGTATATGACTTTACTTAAACTTTCATATTCTATTTGGCAACCAGAACTATATTTGAATCTCTAGCGTTCCTCAATCTTGACCCTGATTTCATCCACAAATTCTCAGTTCATTGTACATGATATATCTAGGCTAGAAAACGTTACACCAGCATAGAACACTTCAGGTTACTTTGATAAAGAATTATTACATATGTGCTTCATATAAATATTTTTCAATGTTTTATTATAATATTCAACATCCAGCAAAGTTGAATATCTTAATACCAATATGTTCACAAGATACAGTCTGCCAAGAACACTTTACTATGCTTGCTTTATATGTCTTCATCCATTCATCTATGCTTTTTTTTTTCAATGCATGTTACAGTAAGTGGCAGAATTCAGTATTTAGAATTTAATATTTATTTACAGGTTTTTGTTTGAGACATAAAACTCAGGTAGAATGAAAAGTACAAATCCTAAGTGTTTACTTACTGAGTTTTTAGAAAATGTATGCCTCTGTGTCACCAAATCTCTATAAAGATACAGAAATTACATGGTCTCAGAAAGCACCCTCAAGTCCATTTCCAGTCAGCCTCCACTCCCACGTTCTCCTCTGTCCTTTCTCTTTTCTTTTTTTTAGCCACTGATTGAATTTACATTTACCTGATTTGGAACGTGATATTCACAATTTCTTTCCTCCAGGATATTCCGTAGTTGGCACCTCATCGTTGAACCCGTTTCCTGCTGATGAACCCCTGTGCTTCTAGTTTCTTGCTATGATGGTTAGAGCTCCATGGACCTTCTTGTGCATGTGTTCTGTGGATATGCTTTCATATCTTTTGAGAAAATGCATAAGGTTAGGATTCCTGAACCATAGAATCACTGCATGTTTTACTAGAAACAGACAAACATTTTCAAGTACAGTGGCTGTGCTTTTTGCATCTCTACCAGCAACATACAAGAGTTCTAGTTACTCCATAGAAGCATTTGGTGCTATCATGAAAAACAGAACAAAACAGAACAAAACAAAAAAGCCGTTCTGATAGGTGGAGCATGCTAATTCGCATTTCCCTGATGACTAACGGAATTGAGCATTTTTGCATGTGCTCAATGACCATTTTTGTACCTTATTGTGTAAACTGTCCTCTATAATTAGCTATCTTTAAAGGATAATGTCCCCTGCAGGTCACTGATAAAGTTTTAGAAAATTCTGTTTTCAGAGCGTCTCCTCCCAGCAGTGTGTCTAAATCTCCATTGCTCTTCTTTTTATGATTTGAAATATGGACTGAGAAGCCAAGTTTTGTCTTTATCAACTTTGAAAGCCATGGGTCATTCTAAGCATTCATTTTCCTGTCAAAATTTTTCAAGTATGTGATCTTAACTTTCTCATTGTTCCTTATACAAAAACCCTCCCTTTAATCTTTTCCACATGTCCTTGTGAAAGATGAGTTCATCAGAAAGTCCATTATGGATTCTCACTGTCTCTCTCTCTCCCTCCCCTTCCTTCCTCTTATAAGTAACCACACAGCACATCACAATCATACTTTTGCACACCTTTGAACCTGCTCATCCTCCTGAGACCTGCCAAACTGCCCTTGGGGAGATGACCTCTCATCCCCGGGGAGTCTGCACGCAGGACGGTAAACACCAGGACGGCAAAGCAGCTCCCCCAAAATTTCCGCCTCTTCCCCTGCAGCCAACATCCAATTGCTGCTTCTCTGCGTCAATTCCAGAGTCACAGTTGCCTTTGATTCCCTCTCTACCTGCTGGAAGAAATTGTGATGAAATTGTCAGTAGAGCAAGCTGAGAGTTATCAGATACAGTGTTCTAGCTGCATAAGGCCCTCAGCGGAAGCCTGGAAGTGGGATCTCCAGCCCCCGACCCTGAACTGGGTCCTTGTTCCCGTGTCATTCGCATGCCTGAGCCACAGTGGGATTGCCCTTCTCTTCTCTTGCGTTCCCCCAACACAAGGTGGGTTCTCTTTAAACTTTTTCATTTTTAGACACGTCCTCTCGAGTGGGACTTCACTTGGGTTTTAGGAATTGTCTTGCAATAATATAACTTTTCTGACATGCGGAACTCATCTGCTCCGTTTCTGGGAGAGTTTTTTTGCCACACGTGCGTGATGGCTTTCCTACAATTAGCTCATCTGGGGTCCAGCACTGTTCATAAATCTTGGTTCATCCGTGTGCTGAGACACCAAGTCCCCTTCCCTCCTGGATCAGGCTCTAAGCGCTTCTGCGATGTGGCCCCCAGGCTGGGCCTGTCTACATGCCAACGCTTGTTTTCTTGGTCTGTGGATAAGTTACGCCACTTCTCATCTGAAATGTACACTGCTGCTGTTAAGTCGCTTCAGTCATGTCCGACTCTGTGTGACTCCACAGACGGCAGCCCACCAGGCTCCCTCGTCCCTGGGATTCTCCAAGCAAGAGTACTGGAGTGGGTTGCCATTTCCTTCTCCGATGCATGAAAGTGGAAAGTGAAAGTGAAGTCGCTCAGTCGTGTCTGACTCTTAGCAACCCCAGGACTGCAGCCTACCAGGCTCCTCTGTCCATGGGATTTTCCAGGCGAGAGCACTGGAGTGGGGTTCCATTGCCTTCTCCACCCCTTAAGAGACATTCCCGATACTCATTGCCTGATGTCTGATGTGAAGATTCACCTCAGTTCTTTGGCTTTTTGAAAATCACATTCCCAGGCACTTACCTCTGCCTGGAAAACGGCCTGAGCTGAGGTCCTCTGCACACAGGGTGGCGGGCGTGTGTGCAAGTGGAGCTGTCTGAGCAGCCCACCGGGACTTACAGGGTGGGGGCTGGGACGAGGCCAGGAAGCCTCTTACGAGCTGTGATGCTCAGGACCGGAGAAACCAATCCAATATCTGAGAGAAACTGCATCCAAATGTGCATAAGCTAACTTTGCCTTACAAAACTTATACCAGAAATAAAAATAGATAATACACATATGTACACATGCATGTTTGTACGTATGCGTATGTGCATATGCGTGTACACACTACACATCTGCATATATTTTAGATAATACATCTTATTGTCTATCAATGACAAATAGAAAATCACTTATTATAATAACTTATTTTATTATCAATTATTAACAGATTATAATAAAATTATTCTAAAGATGTATTATAGGTGAAGAGAAACTGATATTCACTCAGTCATGTCTGCCTCTTTATGACCTTTTAGAGTGTAGCCCACCAAGCTCCTCTGTCCATGGAATTCTCCAGGCAAAGGTACTGGGTGGGTAGCCATCCCCTTCTCCAGGGCATCTTCCCAACAACCCAGGTACTAAACCCAGGTTTCCCACATTGCAGACAGATTCGTTACCATCTGAGGCATTAGGGAAGCCCATATTACAGTGTAATAATGATATAAATAGTAATGCAGTTTTCATTGATATAATAAAATAACATATATTATTTATATGTATACATAAGAATAACTGTATAGTATATGGGCTTCCCAGGTGGTGCGAGTGGTAAAGAATGCCCCTGCCAATTTAGGAGGTACAGGAGACGTGGGTTCAATTCCTGAGTTGGGAAGATCCCCTGGAGAAGGTAATGGCAGCCCACTCCAGTATTCTGGCTCAGGAAATCCCATGGGCATAGGAGCCTGGTGGGCTACAGTCCATGGGATCCTGAAAAGTTGGACACGACTAATCAACTAAGCAGCAAAATTGTACAGACAGCTTCTCCCCCTCCCCTCTCCCCTTTTGCTCTGTTCTGTGTGATCACAGGGAGCAGTGACTCTGACCCAGACAACCCCTGTCCCAGAGAATCTGTCCTCACGAATGTACCAACCCATGCTCCACAGACCACGCCGTGCCAAGCCACGCTGGAGCCTGACGTAAAGGGACAGGGCAGCGATGGGGACCTTGTCTGCACTCACAGTTCTGGATGTAATGCATCATGGCCATTGTGCCTAGTTTTGATTTTAAAGTTCCCATTAGAATAGCACTTACCTGGGTGACTGATTTTTCAGTGCTTAACTGCCATGATTCGATTCACTCATCCCCTTTCCTCAGTCCTAGTCCTGTAAAGAAGCAGTGCGTGCTTAATGCTCAAAGAAGCCACACTCCGCGTGGACAGTGGCATGCCAGGTCTCTCTCACTAAATGACTCAGCTGGCAGTCACAGACCTTAGCCATTCCAATGCTTCTAACCTTTACTCCGTCTCTCCGCTTCACAGTTTTAAGGTTGCCATATTAGTGATTAAGGCTGAAAACCAATAATCCTGCTGACAAGAGAAAGTCCTAGAAAAGCTTCAGTAAAGATTGGCAAAATGTGGAGGCACATCCTTCATGAGGGGACACTATGATCTCCAGAAATTCTCAAGTGGGGCCGCTGGTCACGGCAGGAATGAGCCCACGAAATCCACCTTCTCCCATCTAAGGATCCATCACCTTCCAGCACAAGAGGCTGCCTCTGCTTCCTGAGGCGGTACCCTTATCCATTATTTCCTGATGACACATACATGCCTTACCAAAGGGTTTTCTACATGATAACATTTTGATGTTGTCACTTTGGGGAACTATTTTGTCTTTAAAGAAGAAAAGGTCGAGCTTGCAATGTTTGAGATCGTTTTGATAGAAATCGATACAGTGAAGGGCAAGTTTCCCACAAAACCTTCTTAAATGTTTCATGTATCGGATGTACAGCTATACAAATTAGACACAGGGGGTGTAACACAATCGAATCAGAATTATGATTTTTACATACTGGCTGCACCCCCCACCACCACCAAAAGAAGTCCAAAATTATCTCAAAATTCTTACAGCAAATTAAAGATAGACTCCATAAATAAAAATTGTGGGTGTGTGCTTAGTCGTGTCCAACTCTGTGACCCCATGGACTGCAGGCCGCCAGGCTCCTCCGTCCATGGGCTTTCCCAGGCAAGAGCACTGGAGTGGGTGCCATCGCCTCCTCCGGGGGATCTTCCTAAACTAGGTGTCAAGCTAGCATCTCCTGCAGCTCCTGAATTGCAGGTGAATTTTTTACCACTGAGCCACCCAGGAAACCCCAAATGAAAATTGACCTTGACTACTTCCACATCTGACTGGAGTCACTGGCTCTGGAAACTCTATTTGTGATATAGCAACTTCGCTGATTTCTGGGTAAAATATATTGTGGTATACATGGCTTTATAAATGCACTAAACAGAGGAAAGCCACACGTGGACGTTTAATTACAGCCAGTATGTAATTGCTCCTGGTAATTGTGCAAACTGATTTTCTTTGGTCCCTTTCTCTTTATAGTACAGTAATTAAAAATACTGTTTCCTGCATTTCTGTTTTTAAAATTTTAAATATTATGAATTTATTTTTCTTGATGTTTTACTTAGAATTAGCTGTCTAAATAAGGAATGTTTGTAAATCTTTTTGTCATTGTTTTCTAGTTTAAATACATTATGGTCAAAAGATATACTCTGTACGGTTTCAATTCATCTAGATAGTACTTTGGCCACCTCATGCGAAGAGTTGACTCATTGGAAAAGACTCTGATGTTGGGAGGGATTGAGGGCAGGAGGAGAAGGGGACGACCGAGGATGAGATGGCTGGATGGCATCACGGACTCGATGGATGTGAGTCTGAGTGAACTCCGAGAGATGGTGATGAACAGGGAGGCCTGGCGTGCTGCGATTCATGGGGTCGCAAAGAGTCGGACACGACTGAGCGACTGAGCTGAACTGAACTGAGATTTTTTTTTCTACTAACACTCGAGATTGTTGGTAAACATTTATTCTACATTGGAGTATAGTTGACTTACAATATTGTGTTAAAGTGTACAACAAAGAGAGTCAGTTATATATGGAATTTCAGGTATTATCTCCTGAATGTTCATTTTCATAGGATTTTTAGGCAAATATAGATTCTTTTATCCAGGCAGAGGATGAAGAGATAGAAGTTGGCACCTTTACATATTCAACCCTGATATTCATTGGAAGGACTGAAACTGAAGCTGAAGCTCCAATCCTTTGGCCATCTGATGTAAAGAACCAACTCACTGGAAAAGACCCTGATGCTGGGGAAGATCAAAGCCTTGAGAAGGAGGCAACAGAGGATGAGGTGGTTGGTTTGCATCACGGGCTCAATGGACATGAATAGGAGCAAACTCCAAGAGATAGCGGAGGACAGACGGGCCTGGTGTGTTGCAGTCCATGGGTTTGAAGAGTGAGACGTGACTTAGCAAGTGAACAACAATAACACCATTTCCTGATAGAACGTTCAGAAAGTTAACACCCCAAACACTTGTTGTATTTAATACACTTTTTTTTCCTGATCAGTAAATGTTGCATTGCTCTTTCCATAGTGTAAATTCAGCTGTTTTCAAAGCCTGTTTGCATTGTCTTCGTGAATGCCAGTTGAACCTCCCTTGGAGACTGTGAAGAGAAGGATGATGGCTAAGCTTAGGAGACCTCAGCTTCTAGCTTCAGGCAACGTTTTGGTGCCCAGAGACATTGGCAAAGAGAAGGGCAGCTTCAGAGGTGTGATCCTGCCCAGGTGTGCCTCCCTAGGGCACATCTGGAGGGTTCCGTGTTCCCAGAGGGGGTTGCTGGGCCCCGGGTGGACTGGTGATGCTGTCCTCCTAGAAATGAGTGTTCACAGGAGGTGCCCACTGCATCTTCTTCTAGTAGCTGAATCTGCAGGTTGCAAAGCCCATGAACCAGAAGCAGCCAACCCACCCTGCAGGTTGTGGGGAGGCCCTGCGTAAATTTCTGCTTTGTCTGCCTGTACCCCTTTTGGGGGGCACAAATCTCCATCCCAGGGCCTAGCATCCTCTTCTCCAGCACCCCTACAGTCTCCTCCTTGGATCTGGAGGCCAAAATGAGCACACAACCAAGACTGGATTTTCTGTCCCTTGTTTGTAAACTAGTGGTTCAGTTCAGTTCAGTTCAGTTGCTCAGTCATGTCCAACTCTTTGAATCGCAGCACACCAGGCCTCCCTGTCCATCACCATCTCCCAGAGTTCACTCAGACTCACGTCCATTGAGTCGGTGATGCCATCCAGCCATCTCATCCTCGGTCGTCCCTTCTCCTCCTGCCCCCAATCCCTCCCAGCATCAGAGTCTTTTCCAGTGAGTCAGCTCTTCGCATGAGGTGGCCAAAGTACTGGAGTAAAACTGGTGGGAAAGAACCCTAATTTACAAAGTCAGGTTCCAGCTGAGAACAGTGGACCTGAGACACCCCGGGAGGGCTACACGTCAGGCGTTCCGTCCACTGCGGCAAAATGCCAGGAAGCTCAGTGTCCACACCCGCCCTTTCTGATAAGAGAAGACATGTGGAGAGCTTGCCCCAGACGATACACAGCAGGACACTCTTCACACCAGTTTACTCATCTCTCTCTGAAGCCCCTCTCTGCATTGTGCAGCAATCCATCCCCGGGGCAGCAGGGTGGGAAGGAGATCTCTTCAAGCTTGGTTTTAAGATCAAAATAACATGCTATTGTTTCCATCTGCAACAGAATCCCATAATACTACTATTTGAGTACTTCCTGCGTGCCTGGCTTCATCAGGCATTTTTCAGCCTTATTAGACTTCTCAGTGTGCAATGCAGGCGTCACAGCACGTTGAAAGGTGGAGACCAGGGAGCAGAGAGGTTGCTGAGCTGTTGGACTTCACTCAGCTGTAAAGTGGTCCCTCTGGGCTTCAACCCAAGTGTGTCCTGACCCCAAAGCGGAAGCGGTTCCCCCATCCCTATGCTTCCCATCTGTAGATAAGATAGATTCCCCAAGGGCATTTCATCTCTCACCAACTTACACAGGAAGAGGATTTTGCTAATATAGATTGTAACTGGAAAGATAGAAAGCTGAAATAAAAAGCAATTCCTAAAGTAAAAGGACTTTCCCCAGATGAGAAGTGATTTTCATTTTGATAAAGTTACTGGTCTGTCTGGGTGATGATTCTGCTCATTGCACATTGACCGGGGTTCAAGCAGCAGCATGGCTATCAAGGTGAAGAACACGGCTGTGCAGAGGCCGGAAGAGACACCTGTCCATAGCCCAGCAGTGGGGGGTGGGAGGTGTGAACTTGCCTACATTCGGCAAAAGCGGGCATAGCTAAGAGAAGCTCAAGTTACAGGAGAATGATGGAAATCAAAGAGGAAAAATTGCAGACCTTGATTCTGGTAGACTGGGCCAGTTACTAAATGTGTTCTGACTCTGACATATGCTGGTTAGCATATAGGGTCTTTGAACATTGCCTTGTTTTACATGTGTGTGATTATTATGGAACAATCACGTTTACTCTTGAAAATGACCCTTGCAGCGTCACGCTGCTGGGTAAGCACCCTTTCCTCAGAAAGAAGGCAGTGCGCTATGTTGGCTGTTGCCATGCAGAAAGGCTTTGGTGAGCAAGATGTCCCACCAGGCACACTGTGGAGTTACCACAAAGAAGATGTGTCCACGAGCAAGAGGAAATAAAACATGGAGCAGGATCTCAGAGGCGTTCTAGGAGAGGATTCATAGTGAACAGGAGGCACCAGGGTCCCAGGGCTCCCCACACGGCACCGTGGTCAAGAATCCACCTGCCAGTGCAGGAGACTGAGAAGACCTGGGCTTGATCCTTGGGTTGGGAAGAGAAGACCCCCAGGAGGAGGAACTGCCAGCTCACTCCAGCACTTTTGCCTGGGAATTCCCATGGTCAGAGGACCCTGGCTGGCTACAGTCCATGGGGTCACAAAGAGTTAGACACACTGAACATGCATGTACCAGGTTCCCAAAATTGAATTTCATGCACAGTTGCAGTCTTCATTACAGCTGATAGCTACCTTTGCAGATTGAAAGGGTTAACAAAATTCCTCTTGGAATGAGGAAGCGGGGTCTGTAGGTAAAAATAGCAAGGATGCTTCAGTAAGTTGGAATGTGCATTTTTGCCCCAAAAGATTTTTACACACTGAGTTTTAAGCATTTGATACTCACGGGGAAAATGTCAGGAGGGCACTTGCAGAATTGCCAAAGGGCAGAGTCCTCCAACGACAGGTGCCTGTGTTGTTACTGTTGCCGGGCAGAGAGCTGTAGTTCTGTTCCCCCAAAAGGAGCACACACTGGGCCAGCTCCCCTGCCGAGAGCCGGGCAAACACACCGGGCGCGTATTAGCAGTGTACTGTTCCCTTTCTATTTGTCTTTTTTTTAAAGGTGTGATAGTATTATTGGACCCCTTTCCTGGTTACATCTTTTTCCCCAATAGGTGTAATTGAGAGTGAAATCAGGTTTATCTAATCCCCCTCTGGACCATGAGTTATGCTCTTTCCTCCATGTTCTTGGCTATTACGAGAGTTCCAACAATGGCCATCCTTGCCACTATATCGGCACCATTGCCCATGTGTCAAAAGTTACATGAGGCAGATCCAGGAAGAGGGGCCTCTGGGCGCGTTCATGTTACCTTGTGATGATTGCTGCCAGAGTCTGAAGTAACACGTTGCTATCAGGTTTTAGCCGTGTATGTACAACCCTGTACATTTCCCCACTTTTGCATCACCTATACACAGGGTGGCGATTTAAGCTTTCGTCCAGGTGAAGGGCACTAGCGTGTATTTCCTTGCTGCTGGAAGTTGCATGTTTTGGGTCACCTGCGAGGTTGTGCATCTTTTTGAATAATTGGACCTAATCTTTATGCCTTTTTTTCTGCACTTGGCCTTATTTATTTACTGTTCTTCTGTTTCCGTAGTTTTCCTGTCAATGTGTCAGTTTTACTTGGCGATCTCGGTTATGTTCATTGTCATTCCTTTCTCATGGGGCAGGGCACCTTTGCTCTCACTGGGTGGGGTCCTTCAGCACAGTTTCCTGGGGTCTGCAGCTGTGACTGGGGCAAAGTGAGAGTAGCCAGATAAAGGCTTCCCACGCGAAGATCTTCAGTTCTGAAGGGCAGGCAGGAAATGAAGGGCCCCAGGTGGGAGGATGGAGGCGTTCTGCCAGGCCCGCCTTCCCTAGGCATCCACCCGCCCCAAGTAAGTCCTGTGTATCTGCTGTCAACACCCAGGATTCAAGGAGCGCCCAGGAGACCAAGCCCCACAGCAACCTCTGAAATAGGACATCATCAATACTTAGACAGTTTCCACTTTCATTATCTTCTCTACACATCTGGAAATTTTGAAGCAAATTTGAGGGGTAGACTTTTTGGACAATGTCCATAAATGATGCAGGCTGTGCATAAGACATTTTTCACTTGAAAACTGATATAAATGTACATCATTGCTTGAAGCATTATCCAAGCTCAGTCCGAAAGACTTTAGATCCAGAATGGGCTTCCCAGGTGGTGCTAGTGGTAAAGAACCCTCCTGCCAATGCAGAAGATGTAAGAGGTAAGATTCGATCCCTGGGTAGGGAGGATCCCCTGGCGAAGGGGGATCACCCACTCCAGTATTCTTGCCTGGAGAATCCCATGGACAGAGGAGCCTGGAGGGCTACAGTCCATGGGGCTGCAAAGAGTCAGACAGGACTAAAGCGGCTTAGCGCACGCATGCAAATCCAGACCAGGCCCACCAGGAGAGTCGCACGCTGGCCTTCTTGGGCTTGAGGGGCCTGCGGCGTGACGCTGTTTGTCTGTGTGGCCGCCCCCACGTTCTATCTGCACGGCGGGTGGCTCCCTCAGCACCTGCTCCATGGAGGTGACATTAAGGGGCTTCTCACACACATTATCTTTTTTTCTATCCTCAAGGCTAACTCTACTCCAGAGAAAAAGTACCAAAGTCAAATACAGCATCAGAAATGTAGGAAAGGAAAGCCCGGACACCATTCGAGAGTTCCGATTTTACCTAAGAAGCTCAGGTGTGCTGACTTCTCTTGTGGACCAAGCCACGGGGTTGGTGACTAACTGCACGTCTGTCTTCCCCTTGAGTCCAGGTTCTCGGGGCATGTTTTCGTGTTCCAGGCCTCACTGCAGGGAAGCCCACGAGTGACTCTGCGGAAACCTCCGCTCTGGTGACCTGGAGTCAGAGCAGGTATCTTGGGGCCCAACCTGCACTGGCCACGTCTGCTCGCCTCGTCAGAATGGAAGCTCTCTGGAATCTGCTTGGAGCCCAAACTCAAAACACCGGCATGCAGACCCCGGCCTGCTCCCCAGGGAGCAGTGTGTCAGTGTGTGGCGGAGGGGCGGGGGATATGATAGTGTCTCAGGCGTGTGTGAGTGCACTAGTGTGTGTCCATGAGCAGGTTTGTATGAGTGGGAAGTTTCACTCCGCAGGCGTGTCTGAGTGTTAGCCAGGAGGGACCTGTGTGTCTGTGTGTCAGCACGTCTATGAGCGTGTGTGTGTCCGTGCACTTGTGTTATCGAGTGAAACCCTGTTTATCAGTGTGGTAGGAGTGTGTCAGTGTGTCCGTGTGCCTCTGAGCATTTCCTATTTGTGTGAGTGTGATTGTTGGCGTGTGTGTGGGTACAAGTCTGTGGTATGAACTGTACTGTGAGTGTGTGTGTGTGTCCATGTGTGGGTGTGAACAAGTAAGAGTGTGTCGGCATGTCTGGGTTCTTCAGCACACTGGCCTGTGAGTGTGTGTGAGTGTGTAACACATGCCTGGGCCATGGTGCCTTCATACTACCCAGGCTGATGTCCTGTTTCAAGGACAGGAAACGTAGCTTTCCTGGACACGTGGCTTGGGCTACAGGCTGTGACCTCAGCAAAATGCCCTTGGCTGTGACCTCAGACCTATGACTTGTCTCAGGAGCCAATTGTTTTTTGCAGCAATAGTGAAACTGCTGTACTGATTGTCACACATGATAAAATGATCTCCATTTTTTTTGTTAAAATACATTTTTTTTTAAGTTGAAAAGTAAGTATCAACAAAGTAAAAGGCTGGATAGACTAAAAAACTTGGGCTACCAGAGAGAAAAATATTCAAGAATATTGAATTCTTGAAATGTTGAGCTGCACGTTCAGAGACAGAACTGCAGTTCAAACAAGTTCAGACTTGTTTATGAACATGGTCACAGGTGACAGTGGAGCGGTCCTCCCCAGAGCAGCTTTGCAGAGGCTGAAGGGTTTAGCAGGATGCACAGTGGGATGCTCACATGTTTCTAACCTGGAGGACAGAATACGAAGTCAGAACGCATCTTTAAAGAAGCTTCCACAGGGTCTTAGTCTTCCCTGATAGCACAGACAGTAAAGAATCCACCTGCCATGAGGAAGACCTGGGTTCGATCCCTGGTTTGGAAAGATCCCCTGAAGAAGCGATAGGCTACTCACTCCAGTATTCTTGCCTGGAGAGTTCCTTCGACAGAGGAACCTGGCAGACTACAGTCCATGGGGTCCCGAAGAGTTAGACACGACTGAGCAACTACGCTTTCACTTTCACTTTACACAGGGTCTTAGGCCAGAGTCTACACGTCAACAATGAAGAGAGGCTAGAAGGAATATAGTCAGAGCATCCACTATTGGGTGGGGAATCTAATTTGCACAAACAAAAATTCAGTCTTGCACTTTGCAGGTCTTCAAAGAGTTTACGTAGCTTAAATGTCCGTCTCATCCACGGCTTGCCTGTTCTTCATCCCTCCCAGCTGCTGAGGCAGGTTGAGTGTGGATAGGAAAAGAATTTCCAGACAGAGCATTTCAGAAGGGAGGGATTTTATTAAGAACAAAAGCCAGAGATAAAACAGGCGCTGTGAGGGCAGCAGGCTCATCTCCTGACAGACGAGGGAGAGTCGATAGTTTTCGTGGGTAAATAGCTAGCTTTTACAGCCTCAAGACAAAGAAAATTCCTGCTGGAAGTTTGGTGTTAGGTGATTGGAGCGCTATAGGGTGATCGCTGGAGTGAGCGTCTTATCTAATTGGGGTCAGGAAGCTTGGTAGTGATGATCAGCAGCTTTTGGCAGGGATACCAAGGGGCTCAGCTGGCTTCGGAGCTGACCTTGGTTCTCGGCTCTGCTTGTGTGGCCTCGGGGCGAGGTCTTGCCTCTGCGACCTTGGGGGCAGGACTCAGCCCCTTGCCTTCGCTTCTCAGAGTCCAGGCACTTGGTCCACCTCTGGTGCCCCCACTCCCCTCCATCCTCAGTGGGAGCAGAGCCCGCCTGACCCTCTTGGGATGGTGCCTCCGCAAACACATCCAGTTTCCGGCCCCCATCATAGCTCTTGCTTTTCTCTAGTCCTACCTGTTTTCTTGGGGAGCCACCCAGGCCTGCAGACAATCCAGGGGCAAGAGAAGAGTGTGAATGGCCTCACACCGCAAGCGGTACCTAACACACCCAGTGCGGGGGTGCCTTGCTCCCTGGGGGCCCCATGGGCGCCCCTCCTTCCCTGCCTGGCGGCTCCATCACTTCCTGGGCTTCACTGGGGGCCTGATGAGGGCCACTGTGGCAGGGAACACTGCGGGGAAGGGCCTGAAGTAAAGCCAGCTCACATTCAGGGTCGGGACTGGGCTGCCCCAACTCCCCGTGGTGGGTGGAGAGGAAGTGGGTGGGGAGGGGGATCAGAGGCGACCTTCCAGTTATCCAAAGAGTAAAGAAACACTCCCTCCCCCGACCGTGGACGGATGGAGAAGGGCGAGCAGGAGGCCTGGATGTCGGAGAGGAACGAGGAGTGGCCCCCAGCAGGACACGCTGACAGCTCCGGCCGGGCTCACTTACAGGGGCAGTGCCGTCCAAGCACAGAGGAACTAAAGAGCCTCTTGATGAAAGTGAAAGAGGAGAGTGAAAAAGTTGGCTTAAAGCTCAACATTCAGAAAACGAAGATCAAAGAATCCGGTCCCATCACTTCATGGCAAATAGATGGAGAAACAGTGGAAACAATGGCTAACTTTATTTTTTGAGGCTCCAAAATCGCTGCAGATGGTGACTGCAGCCATGAAATTAAAAGACGTTTACTCCTTGGGAGAAAAGTTATGACCAACCTGGACAGCATATTAAAAAGCAGAGACACTACTTTGCCCACAAAGGTCCATCTAATCAAGGCTATGGTTTTTCCAGGAGTCATGTATGGATGTGAAAGTTCGATTATAAAGAAAGCTGAGCGCCGAAGAATTGATGATTTTGAACTATGGTGTTGGAGCAGACACGTGAGAGTCCCTTGGACTGCAAGGAGATCCAACAAGTTCATCCTAAAGGAAATCAACCCTGAATATTCACTGGAAGGACTAATGTTGAAGCAGAAACTCCAATACTTTGGCCACCTGATATGAAGAGCTGACTCATTTGAAAAGACACTGATGCTGGGAAAGACTGAAGGCAGGAGGAGAAGGGGATGACAAAGGGTGAGATGGTTGGATGGTATCACCAACTCGGACATGATTTTGGCTAAACTCCAGGAGTTGGTGATGGACAGGGAAGCCTGGTGTGCTGCAGTCCATGGGGTCGCAAAGAGTCGGACATGGCTGAGCGACTGAACTGAATTGATTCCAGGGCCAGGGTGAAAAATCCCCAATTTAATATCACCAAATTGGTATTTACTATGATCCAATCATCTATATTGAGATTTAGCAAGATTAAGCAATTTTGTCAAGAACACAAAATGAAAACATTTCCCAATTTTTACAACTCAAGGGCTCATTCTGGAAGCAGATCTGAGAATGTAGTCTTCCTGTTAAAAAACAACTTAAAGTTGCTCTGGACCAGGGCTAGAAATGTAGCAAGACCTGCAAATGCAAGCCACGTGTGCTGTGTTCATTTTCTTTGAAGCCGCACAAAAATAAAAGTGAATGGGTGAGACTGAGTTTAATAGTGTATTATATAAACCAATAGCCAATATATCATCATTTCAAGATGCAGTGGACGCGGAACCTTATTAACTTATGGTTCTACACGCTTTTCCGCACTAAATCTTAGAAATCTGTTGTGTGCCTCGTCCTGAGTGCTCACCTCAATGGACTGGCCACGTTTCAAGTGCTCAAGAGCGCATGGCTACCGCTGGACTGGACAGTGAAACTCTAGGGTCAGCAAGCACTTCCTGCGAAACCCATAGTGACCACTTGAGGCTTCACCAGCCCTGTGGCCTCTGCTGACTCCGCAGCTGTAAGGAGAAACCAGTCCGTGTTATGCAAATGAGAGGGCGGGGCTGAGCTCCAGGAGAAGCCTATGCAGATCCCCGCAGAGACCAAGTCAAGCTGGAAGCCGCCTCTTGGCCAATGCCAATCAACGCTACAGAATAGAACTATGCTTTGCTTCAGTTTCCCAAATTCTGTAGTAATCACGTTATACACGTGTCCTCCCCTAACCCATATATTGAAGCCCTAACCCCCAGAGTGGTGGATTTGGGAGCTGGGGGCTTTAGGAGGTGACTAGCTTTAGATGAGGTCATGAGATTTGGGCCCCTGTGATGGGATTAACACCGTTAGAGAGGAAGTCCCCTACAAAAGAGCCTTCAAGTTGCGACCTTTTAAAGATGCAAATGGAGGTCCATCAGCGTCAGGAGTGCGTGACGCTGCCCCTGGCCCTGCGGCTCCCGTTGCTGAGGGCCCTTCGGCTCTACCACCTCCCACCTCCTCTCCCTCCCCACTCAGTCACTCTTCTTGACTGTTCACGGATGCCAGCCCCTGAGTGCCAGCTATTGTAATTAATACTGCACTTTTCAAGTTCACTGTACTGTAAGATTCAAATTTTTTTTTCTTTTGCATGGGGTTGTTTTTTTTTTACATATTATTCGTGTGAAAAGTATTATAAACCTATTGCAGTACAGTACTATGTAGCTGGTTCGGTGTTGTGTGTCTAGGCTAACTTTGTCAGACTTATGAGCACTCTTTCAGAACAGAACTCATTTGTATTAGGGGACTTATCGTAATTAGTAAGTTCTGTTACTTACTGTAATCTCTACAAGGTAAGAGGACACAGAGAGAGCCCTCCCCAGAACCCGGCCTCATTCAACTCCAGACTTTAACCTGCAGAGCTGAGACTGTAAAGTCCGCTGCTTGAGCTGCTTAGACTGTGAAACTTTGTTAGAGCGGCCTGAACTGATTAGAATAAGGAGAAAAGTCTTTAAAAAGGTAGTACATAAAGGCACTTCAGAGTTTTCCTGGTGGCTCAGGGGTAAAGAATCTGCCTGCAATGCAGAAGCCGCAGGAGACGCAGGTTTGATCCCTGTGTCAGGAAGATCCCCTGGAGGAGGGCATGACAGCCCACTCCAGTGTTCTTGCCTGCAGAATCCTATGGACAGAGGAGCCTCGAGGGCTACAGTCCATAGGGTCACAAAGAGTTGGATGTGATTGAATCCAGTTAGCACGCAAAGACAGGTTTTTCTTTTTTTTTTTAAGTTATTTAAACTCAAGCTATTCATTTTAAAAAGAAACCCTTAAAAAATATTTAAAATCTTTTCCTCTTGGTATGCATGTCTTCTCAGTGTCAGATTACTCAAATTTATCTCCTAATTAATGACAATAAGTAAAAAACAGATACACAAAGTAAAAAGCAGAAAGTTGTTATTCCTGCCTAGCGGTTCTGGCAGTCAAAGGTCAAGGTCACCAAAGGTCATCTTTGGCTCTGTCACCGTAAATGTTCCACTGGTGGCGTGCTCCCAGTTGTTTGATTCCGTTTCCTGTCTTTTAAACCTAACTCTGAAATATGCATCCTGCTCGCCTGCATGTGGAAAATGTATGGTGAACACATTGTGAGATCGTATCTTAGCTTCAGGCAGGACCATCCATGCGTTTTTTCCATCAACATAAGAGAGATATTTTTAATCTCTCTCCATGAACTTTCAGCTTCCTTTATACTATTGACATTTGTTTAACACAATGGCTACATTTCTTTCTTGTTATTTTTGTGTTCAGGGCAACAATGCTAAATTGCTTGTAGCTAACTTGGAGTGAACAACTTGTTGCTGTTTTATTTATATTTCTTCTAATAAATACCTTGCTCTAATGTTTTTCTCATATGTTAATACTCAATGCATTATGAATACAGACCAGATCAATGCTGTAATTCGATGAGTAAGTATACATTTATCTTTTTATGTGTTATCACCCCTACCTCTCGAATAGCATCTCTCAATCTCTCCAAATATAGTTCTGGAGAAGCAGAAAGGAACCTGGGGCCGTGTTTTCCCTTGACATCAAAAAGCGGGCCTCCATGTTTCGTTTCTGGAGGAGCGTGCCTGTCACATGACCTTCTTCTAAGTCAACAATCATTGCCATGTCTTAGCTTGATCCGGATCCTGAATCCTATGCACAAGGAACTATTTTTCAACTTTTTTTTTGCTGCTTCGACCTCAGGAACTGGCATAACACTGCACACTGTTTAATTTGCTGTTTCACAGGACCTTTGATAAGCTGTAAAATGATACGTATCCACAATTTAATAACTTAAAAATTTAATAAAACATAAGGGAAATGGATATTGTTTTTTCTTTGAGTATGTCAACAGGGAACATACTATGTGGTGTTTTAAACTTGAGTCGATATTTTCATAGAAACGCTTAATTTATCTGACACAGGTATCGTTTTCATTATTTTCATTCTGTAATGCAATCTGAATTCCAGACTCACAAGTGCTTTGAACGGACTAACTCAGCCTCTTTAAGGAAAAGCCCCTGAATCGAGTCTAAAAGCAGACTCTTTCCTGAACTTTTCTGCTTCCTGAACCCTACCTAAACCCCTTGACATCAGCTGGTTTTATTCTGGCGGGAGAGCAGTCTGCTTCTCTTTCTTGCGTTCTGTTTATACTGCTCAGAAATCATCCCTAGAACATGGTCAACACCTGAGGCAATGCAAAATATAGATACCTAATGGGTGCTCCCCACTCAATTGTAGGGACAATTGTATAGAAAAGACGGCGCTTAACCCTGTGTTTGCCATACTTGACCCTGGCTGGTTCTGAGTCAAGGCTTGAGAGATTCGGAGCCCCAGACAAAATCTTAAATAAATCCAGCTGCGTGTCTTTACTTTGCAATATAGTTGAGGCCAAGAGTTTCTGCCATTCATATGTGACTTAGTCTCTGAATGAGGCAGGAGGGCTCACTCTCTGGAGTCCACATCTGGGCATGTTGCTTTGCTACACAACCAACATCTCAGCTACTTGCCCCTCCTTCCTACACAAGGTCCCTTCATTTGCCTAAAAATTTCCCCCTGGTTATTCACCAGGTTTGTGCTTTAAGGCCGTTAAACATGTTCAAATAGGTACTTCCCTGGTGGTCCAGTGCCTGGCGATGCAGGGGACGTGGGTTCTATCCCTGGTCGGGGAGGATTCCGCATGTCAGGGAACCAAGCCACACACCGCAATTACGGAAGCCCATACCCCTAGGGCTGCACACCTGGGGCCTGAGCGCCACAGCCAGAGAGACCACAGCAGTGAGAAACTCGCGCACTGCACTCACAGATTAGACTGTGCTCGCCAAGATGAAAGGAAGCTCGTGCCCAGCAACGAAGACCCAGAGAGACCAAAAATAAAGAAGTGGCAACAGCAAAAATCAAGTTCAATCAATTAGATTCTCAGAAGCATGATTGTAAATTCTCCTGTTAGTTGCTTATTCATTTAAAATGAATCCTAGTTTCACAGCCACGAGGTGAAGAAGAGCTGCTGAAAAGCTTCTGCCATTTGGAACTGACCAACGTTTTCTTCAAGGTCTCATTTATGCATGTGTTTTTAGATGTTTCATGGATACACTGAAGGAAAGATGTAGGTTTCTCTTTTTCAGAAACTAAATTGGATACAAGTCTATAATTCAACACCTTTGAACAAGTAATTTAATTTTGTTGTTGATGTTCAGTTGCTCAGTTGTATCCGACTCTTGGCGACTCCATGGACTGCAGCACGCCAGGCTTCCCTATCCTTCACCATCTCCCAGAGTTTGCTCAAACTCATGTCCATTGGATCCATGATGCCATCCAAACGTCTCATTCTCTGTCACCCGCTTCTCGTCTCATTCTCTGTCACCCGCTTCTCCACCTGCCCTCAATCTTTCTCAGCATCAGGGTCTTTTCCAATGAGTCAGCTCTTTGCATCAGGTGGCCAAAGGACTGGAGCTTCAGTTTCAACATCAGTCCTTCCATTGAATATTCAGGACTGATTTCCTTTAGGATGGACTGATTGGACCTCTTTGCTGTCCAAGGGATGCTCAAGCGTCGAGTAATTTAATAATTAATGAATAGCTCACTGTCCTCAGGTATTAAGTCCCGCCTGAGTCTAGGAAATCAACTGAAAGGGCACACAAGGGTCAAGTGTAGCGGTCCAGAAGCGGCTGCTCTGTGTGATGGCCAACTCCAGGCAGCTCTTACCTGGTACTAGTTCCGTGCTCCCTGCCCTGGAAACCAGCTCATTGCATCTGCACAGAGACCCCAAGGGGGGACCGTCTAGCATGGGTGCAGGTGAGTGCCTCCAGAGTCGGGTCCTTATTGACAGTACCTAAAAATGGGCCTTTATTTGGCAATAGGGTCACTGCAGGTGTAAGTAATTAAGATAGGGTCATTGAGGGGGGTTCATTCAATAGCACAGGTATCCTTATAAAAGGGGGAAATTTGAACACAGACATGTGTGGAGGGAGAATGCCGTGAGACCCTGAAGCCAGAGATGCAGCGATGCTTCTATACAGCAAGGAGCCCCAAGGATTGCTGGTGAGGCACCAACAGTCGGCAGAGGCTCAGAAGGACCTGGTCTTGCTGACACCTTGTTCTCTGGCCTCCAGAACTGGGAGCACATTTCTGTTGTTTAAAACACATGGTCCGTGGTACTTTGTTATGACAGCCGTAGCAAACGAACATGGCCTCATCACTTGACAAATACTCATCAGAACAAGGGGCTTCCCTGGTGGCTCAGATGGTAAAGAATCTGCCTGTGATGCAGGAGACCCAACCCCTGGGTCAGGAAGATGCCCTGGAGAAGGGAATTGCTACCCACTCCAGTCTTCTTACCTGGAGAATCCCGTGGACAGAGGAGCCTGGTGGGCTACAGGCTATGGGGCCACATAGAGTCTGATTTGACTGAGTGACTAACACTTTCAGTTTCAACAGAACAAAGGGTTGTTTGACTATCTGATTTGCCCAAAACGCGTCTTGGCCAGTAAGGATTGTAACTATCTCCAGACGTAAGTCCTGACACTGCCTCCTGGGGTCCCACAGTCACTGAGCAGACTCTGGGTGGCGGATGCTCTCTCAGTGCTTCCAGCAGGGACAGGAAGGCTGGGAAAGACACCTCTGAGGTTTGCAAATCCCCAACATCTCCTGCTGTGAAGAGCATCATCACCCCGACACCACCACCGAGACTAACCTGTCTGATCCACTAATTGTTTTTATGCCACCTCTGGCTTTATATTCCTTTCTGCTACAGGATTTGACAGATAAAATGGTCAGGACTGGATCCTGGGGTAAATAGTATTCTTTTGGTTTTGATCTCTCCTGGGGATGCAAAAAAGCAAAATGGCTGTCTGGGGAGGCCTTACAAATAGCTGTGAAAAGAAGAGAGACAAAAAGCAAAGGAGAAAAGGAAAGATACAAGCACCTGAATGCAGAGTTCCAAAGAATAGCAAGAAGAGATAAGAAAGCCTTCTTCAGCGATCAATGCAAAGAAATAGAGGAAAATAACAGAATGGGAAAGACTAGAGATCTCTTCAAGAAAATTAGAGATACCAAGGGAATATTTCATGCAAGGATGGGCTCGATAAAGGACAGAAATGGTATGGACCTAACAGAAGCAGAAGATATTAAGAAGAGGTGGCAAGAATACATGGAAGAACTGTACAAAAAAGATCTTCACAACCCAGATAATCATGATGATGTGATCACTAATCTAGAGCCAGACATCTTGGAATGTGAAGTCAAGTGGGCCTTAGAAAGCATCACTACAAACAAAGCTAGTGGAGGTGATGGAATTCCAGTTGAGCTGTTTCAAATCCTGAAAGATGATGCTGTGAAAGTGCTGCACTCAATCTGCCAGCAAATTTGGAAAACTCAGCAGTGGCTACAGGACTGGAAAAGGTCAGTTTTCATTCCAATTCCAAAGAAAGGCAATGCCAAAGAATGCTCCAACTACCGCACAATTGCACTCATCTCACATGCTAGTAAAGTAATGCTCAAAATCCTCCAAGCCAGGCTTCAGCAATACGTGAACCGTGAACTCCCTGATGTTCAAGCTGGCTTTAGAAAAGGCAGAGGAACCAGAGATCAAATTGCCAACATCCGCTGGATCATGGAAAAAGCAAGAGAGTTCCAGAAAAACATCTACTTCTGCTTTATTGACTATGCCAAAGCCTTTGACTGTGTGGATCACAATAAACTGTGGAAAATTCTGAAAGAGATGGGAATACCAGACCACCTAACCTGCCTCTTGAGAAATCTGTATGCAGGTCAGGAAGCAACAGTTAGGACTGGACATGGAACAACAGACTGGTTCCAAATAGGAAAAGGAGTGCGTCAAGGCTGTATATTGTCACCCTGCTTATTTAACTTTAAATTTGGAAAACTCAGCAGTGGCCACAGGACTGGAAAAGGTCAGTTTTCATTCCAATTCCAAAGAAAGGCAATGTAAACGAATGCTCCAACTACCGCACAATTGCACTCATTTCACATGCTAGTAAAGTAATTCAGTTAACAACTAACAAATAAGCAAGCAAGCAAAAATAATAACCCTAGAGCAGAATGGTTAGTACTCACAGTTGCTACAATACATTAACTAAAATGCCCAGTTTCCAACAACAACAACAAAAATATAAGACATGCAAAACATGACCAATCACTGAAAAGAGAGCAGCCAATTATAAGATACATCCCATATAAGACTGAGCAGAAAAAGTTAAGAGTAATCGATAAAAGTAAGTTCACAGAACTGAAGGAAACCATGATTAATGAAATAAAGATGGCACAGCGGTAAAGAATCTGCTTGCCATTGCAGGAGACACAAGAGACACAGATTTAATCTCTGGGTCAGGAAACTCCCCTGGAGAAGGAAATGGCAAACCGTTCCAGTATTCTTTCCTCAAAATTCCATTGACAGAAGAGCCTGGCAAGCTACTAAACTCCAGTACTTTGGCCACCTCATGCGAAGAGTTGACTCATTGGAAAAGACTCTGATGCTGGGAGGGATTGGGGGCAGGAGGAGAAGGGGACGACCGAGGATGAGATGGCTGGATGGCATCACTGACTCGATGGATGTGAGTCTGAGTGAACTCCGAGAGATGGTGATGGACAGGGAGGCCTGGCGTGCTGCGATTCATGGGGTCGCAAAGAGTCGGACACGACTGAGCGACTGAACTGAACTGGGAATATTTATGTAAAAGTCATTTGCACACAGATCTTTGTCTCAAGTATTCCTTTGTCTTGGAGGGGGAGGTGGGAGATAGTCAAAATACAAGTAGATTGTCAATAATTGCCTTTAATAGTGGTAGGTTTTATGTGCTTTCATACATATTATAAAGGGTACTTAGGAAGTTTTATAGAAGGAGTGCCAAGTAGACTATTTAAAAATATTCTCTTGAAGGTTTGCAGGGCGCAGCAAGTTAAGATCAGACAAGGATAATGAGAGTTGGGAGTCATCAGCGCCTAATTCTGGAAACCTCCCTATTCACTGTGTCTTGGAGATGTTCCAACGTCTTGAGCCTGTAATCAGGGGGGATCCCACTTCTGTCTGCTGCTGAAAAATGCAGGGTTATGGCTGGTTCAATCCATGCCTCCCAATCTTCAGAAAGGGCGTTCACTCCATGGAAGATATTTCATCTGCAAAATTCTCTGAACTCTAAAAGCCCTACCCTGGAGTCAATCGGCTTTTCTCACTTTTCTGTATGCCTAGATGCACACACAGGTTTCACTGGTTTCCTCTTGTGAAGAACAGTGTCCAGAAATGGCAGATGTGTCCAGAAACAGAGTTGCAAGTTCTGATCCTCAGCCTAACCCTTTCCTTGCTAATTTGTAAATCAGTTCTTTGGGTTTCCAATTTGTCTTCTGTAGTGCTGAATTTGGGCCTGGATGGTATCAGCAGAAACAGGGCTTTTCACCCATGATATTCTGAACAGAAGCCTTGACACAGCTGTGACCTCCTGTCTCGAGAGCATCCTGGGGACGTGGACCAAGACTGGAGTGTGAGTCCCGCCTGCCTGGGGACCGGCGCCCACTCCCACACTAGATGACCCTGGGCCCCTGGTGCCGCCTGCCTGGTGTGACCGCTTTCTAGATAATCTTCGATGTCCAAGCCTGCTTTCCTCATTCTAAACCAAAGTCCAGGAACATTTGTAATCTAAAAAACTGTAAGAAAAACATGGACCAAGCTATATGTATTCTATATATAATACACACACTTTATATAATTGTACTATTCTATAATATATGATATAAAACATTTACATAATACATAAAATATAGACTATATAATATATGATATAGTATGTATCTATGTTAAAGATGTATATAATACATCGATAATATAAATATATCTATGGTAAAGATATATATAATGTATCTATAATACAAATATATAAAGATCGAACATGGGTTTGATCGCTGGGTCAGGAAGATCCCCCGGAGAAGGCCACGGCAACCCACTCCAGCATTCTTGCCTGGAGAATCCCAGGGACAGAGGAGCCTGGCGGGCTGCAGTCTACGGGTCACAGAGTCTGACACTGAAGTGACTTAGCACAGCACATGTCAAAACTGAAGCCCTGCCTCTCCCTCACCGCAGGAACGCCCGCTGTCCCGGCCACTCCCCCGCGCCCCAGCAGCTGTCCTTCTGGGGAGCCCTCTGAGAGCCTCTGCGGTGGGGGTCTGACCCGTCTCCCTTTCCGGGGTCCCGGGAAGCCTGCCCTTGTGGGTCCTCTGCTAACAGCCCGTTGAGCGGCCCAGGAGACGCTGCCGTGTCTACGCCAGCTCTGCTGGATTCCATCTCCCTGCCGTGATGCCTGGGGACCCAGGGCTGGGCCTGTCCATCACCAGAGCCGCGGCGGGAGGGGCGCCGGGGTGGAGCGGGGAGCCTTCCAGCCCATCTCTCAAGCGGGAGACCCGGCCCCTGCGGACAGCCCCCCTCGTCCCTGGATCCGCTTAGGGGCTGAATTCTGCTCATCTTCACTCTCTCTAAAGTCTTAACTCACTGGCTCAAACTGTGTGCGGGGTCCGGAGCTCCGATGCCGGCCGCTTAGGAATCTCCCGGGCCTGCAGCCCTGATGTCTGGAGCAGCCGGGCGCCGTCCTGAGGATGCCGCCCCAGAGGAGCGTTACCGAGGGCAGGCAGTTCCCGTGAAGACACGGGACCGGGAGACGTTCAGTACCTTCGTTTAAACATTCAGGGACATAAACCTGTGGCTGGTTCTTGTGGACGTTTGGCAGAAACCAGTGCAATATTGTAAAGCAATTGTCCTTCAGTTAAAGATAAACCTGGTTATAAAAACCAACTAGTTATAAAATCAGCCCTTATAAAAACAGCCACCTAAAAAGCCCCGCATTTCGGAAGTGATGCTGTGTTCTTACGGCATCCTGTCGGGCGGCACCTGCAACGCACATAGGATTGTGCGGCAGCTATACGTCAGCATGAGTTGACAATTAAGTTGATAAATAAAATACGGAAGCAAAGAGTAAAATGAACGTCTATGTCTAAGAAAACCAAAATACGACACTCCCCCAGGGGTCGCTGGGGGCCAGCTGGTGTTAGTGTGACCGAGGGTGGCAGGAGGGAAGGGCCTCGGTGACGCCGGGAGGAGTCAGGTCGGGTCAGGGGGACGGCCTCTGACACTGAGTCATGATTGTGAGGATAGGTTTCCAGGAAGATCAGGTTCTCTGAAGGTTTTAATATACACGTATGCAAGCGTGCATCACGACCAGTCGGCTTTAAAGTAAAATTCCTCATTTCTTCACACGTGGGTCAATTCTACAGCAACAGGTGGAATGTGAGGCTCACCAGATCATTTCCTGTGCTGAAATGAGGGTCAACAAGAAATGAGAGGCAAGGGTCAAAGGACTTTCTGGGAGACCCGGGCCGGTTCCGCTCCTCCAGGCTTCTCCCCGGGGAAACCCTGAGGCGGCACCTGGAATGATCAGAGGCCTGGGTCAGTCCACTGAGGCAGCACAAGCTTGCCCGGGACTAAAAGACACCGAGTAGGTTGCGATTGTGGGGCTGTGGAAGGGAAGCTCACCCCAAAGGGATTTGATTACAGTAATCCCCGCAGCCATGAAATATGATCCTGTATCCTTCCATTCTAGAATTTTACCTGCGAGACGCAGGAGAAAGACTTTGGCTTCACCGAGAGTTTCCAAGAGCCCTGCCTGGAACAGTGGCATTTCTCCAAGGGTCTATGACACCTTTTTAACTTGAGTAAAATAAAAGCCTCTGTTTGTCTGTTCTCCCTTAAGATGTAGTTACTTCATTTTCCCCTGTCTGTTCAAAATCAAGAAACAGGAAACCAGCTAGATTTAGTCCTTGTTGGGATGACTAGGTGTTTACTCCAGACTCGACCTCTGAATGGATCTGAGTTTGGTGAAGGTCAGCGACAGACATGGCCTCAGGGCGTGTTTATCCCTCTTCTGTGCCTCCTGTTGGGTTTCTCTCTGCTGACCTGGGAATGAGTGATTCCCCTCGGCCCAAACCTGAAACCCCATCAGCCAGCCCTTCTGGGGGCGCGCATCCCACCGCCAACGGGTACTGTTACTTGTCTCTCGGATTCCATAGAGCAGCCTGAAAAGGTGCTGACGGATGCGTGATGCTGAGCTGGGGGATCCCCTTACATGGGAATCTGTGGTTTCCCACACCAGAAGCTCTGTGCCCAGGTGGAACGGCCCCTTCTGAATGCAATTTTCAGTGAACCAAGGTAAAGCCCAAATAAACTCGGTGTGTTTTGCCTATTTGTTTATTTTTATTTACTTTGCTCTGTGAGGCTGTGGAGAGGAAGTAAATGATGTTTTAGAATTATTAAGACAGACCAACAGCGCTGAGTCAGAGCAGGAGAATGTGAGCTTTGGCTCCGACAGATTTCAGAAGCAGGCAGAGGATTAGATCGAGAGTCCACTGTAAACCCAATCCAAATAAGAGCTACTTTTATTTTTAAAAAATCTTTGAATTTCAAAGTATCTTGGCAAGTGTCCAATTCACGCATCTTGAACTGCGTCCGGAAGGAAAAAGATAACGCAAATATAGATAGTCTGACTTTATCCTCCTGCCATTCCACTTAAAAGCATTTCCCTCTTTTTGGGCAATTTACCAACAATCTCAGACTATGGGAGTTACAAACATGTGAACAACGGATCTCAGGTCTTATTATCTCCCTTACTCTTGGGTCGGTTTAGCCATAAAATCTTCTGCATGAATCAAAAATGTACAGGGATCATAATTAGCAACATGAAAAGCTTTTTTTTTTCTTTCCACCTTAAAGAGTTCCTAAGCACGTTATTAAGGAATTTGACTAATGTTACAGCCGCAATTTGAGAGGTGGGGGGAAAACCTCTTAAGTTAACAGCATCAAGCCTGAGCCTCTGAGTTTCCAAAATGAACTCTTAAGAAGATAAGAATCTGTGTCTTTATGTCTTTGTTTTCTAAACAGTGAATCAGTCCTTCGAACATTCTGACTCAGAATTTGCCAGGTTGTAGGATTCTGTCGGGGGATTTCACAAGTGCTGTTGAGCACTTCTAGCAGTGTGTATTAGGTCATCCTGAGGCGCTGGAATAACAAGGGTAGGTCCATGGGAGGATCAAACAGACACAGATCTGAGTCCTGAATTAACACCTCCAGCTGTGTGGCCTTGGGGAATTTGCTTAATTTCACTGGGAATTAATTTGCCATAAGAGAGATGCCAACATCTGCCTTGCGAAGTTTTCAGGCTTATAGATAACACATGCATAAATATTTTTAAACCTAACTTAACAACTATGATGCAAAACTCATCTTGGCCATTTTCAGGGGATGCTCAACTGCACCTATAAATGAAGATGCTGCTGTGGGGGTGCCCCCTGGCCTTGGATTCCTATCAGAATATCCCAAGGAGTTCCAGAACTCAGGCAAGTGGGGAACCACTCAGATCCACACCATCTAAGAAGGTTTACATGGACAGCCATGCAGACTCAAGTCTTGGAATGTTTTTTAAATATCACATGTGTGAACGTAAGGGCTGGTTGTGATGTTTGCACTTCCATCAGAAACCTCCCTGAGGGAGAGAGGAGCCCAGAGAAAGCACTGGGCTCTAGGTTCTGACGGACATCAGGACTGTGCTCCAGTCACTGCATCTGGGGGGTGTGTGTGTGTGAAGGCAGGGCTGGGGCCTCTGAGTAGAGAGTCTGTGGGAAATCTGTGTTGTGTGTATGTGTGTGTAGGCGGGGCTGGGGCCTGTGAGTGGGGAGTCTGTGGGAAATGTCTGGTGTGTGTGTGTGTGTGTGTGTGTAGGCGGGGCTGGGGCCAGTGAGTTGGGAGCCTGTGGGAAATCTGTGTTGTGTGTATGTGTGTGTGTATAGGCAGGGCTGGGGCCTGTGAGTGGGGAGTCCGTGGGAAATCTGTGTTGTGTGTGTGTGTAGGCAGGGCTGGGGCCTGTGAGTGGGGAGTCTGTGGGAAATGTCTGTTGTGTGTGTGTGTGTGTGTGTGTGTAGGCGGGGCTGGGGCCTCTGAGTAGAGAATCTGTGGGAAATCTGTGTGTGTGTGTGTGTGTGTGTGTAGGGGGGGGTGGGGTCTGTGAGGGGGGAGG
>SJYT01001205.1:204049-223420 GCA_006410635.1 Cephalophus harveyi | reverse complement strand
CCCCCAGGTGGAGTGACTGGAGCACAGTCAGTAGTAAAGAATATGCCTACAATGCAGGAGACAGGGGTTCGATCCCTGGTCGGGAAGATTCCCGGGAGAAGGAAATGGCAACCCACTGCAGTATTCTTGCCTGGGAAATCCCATGGACAGAGGAGCCTGGTGGGCTACAGTCCATGGGGCCACAAACAGTCAGACATGACGTTGCAACTAAACAACAAAGAATGCAGTATCACACTCTGCACATAGAGAAACACGGGCGGCATCTACATGGTGGGTTTTTGGGACCTAGCGTGGCAGGAAACCCTCTGCAGATGTTTTCCCTGGAATATTCTTCAAGTGAACTGGCAACACTCACCTGGACTGTATGTTTCTCTTTTCTTTTTTTTTACTTTATCACCTTCACGATTGTGTTAGTTTCCTACAGCCTCTGTAACAAAGTACCATAAACTGGAGAAATTTATTTTCTCACAATTCTGGAGGCCGACGGTCCAAGACCAAGCTGCGGCAGAGCTGGTTTCCTGGGAGGACGGCCTCCTCGGCAGGTAGGAGGCTGTGGTCTCCCCGCATCCTCACGCGGCCGTCCCGCCGTGCACGTCTGTGTCCTAATCTCCTCTGCTTTAGGGACACCAGTCCTGTTGAGACCCACCTGACTGACCTTTACTAAGCATGCTCACCTCTTTCAAGACCCCATTTCCAAACATAGTCTCATTCTGAGGTGCTGTGGTCAGGATGGAACCTGTGCATGTGGGGGATACAGGGAGCCCGTCGCACCTCCTTACCTGTGAGACTGGTTCTTCCCGTTGGGGCACACAGAACGCTTGCCGGGCCAGCCCTCTCCACTTTTGGATGCCACAGACCTGGGCACATTTCTGATGCCCTTTGGGATGCTCCTGGTCTGACACTGTGATCTGAGAGCCCAAATTAAAACTACAGCATCACTGAGGAGAAATGAGGCTATGTCTGCGGTCCATGGGCTGGTGAAGCTTGACCTTGTCCCCCAGGAAAGGTTCCAGGCGATGCTTTCCCCCTGGTTTGCTTTCCTCTCTCTCTAGGTCTGCTTCCTACTTAGACAAAATGAAAACGCACCCTTGAAATTACAAAGAAGAATCCCAGCGATTTCAGTGATCTGTCACCTGATAGCAATCAAAGCAAATTAATTAAAAAGTAAGGTAATTAAAACGCAGAAGGAAATATTTTTCAGAAATCTAGACGGTAGCGCTAAAGAAGCTTGAGTGCCACGGACTCTGCTGGAGTTGTGCTCCAAAGCAGCTGCAGGAAATCATCACAGGGGCTGGAAAATGTTACAAATTTAAAAGTGGTTATCCCTTATTTCTCCTTTTTCTAGCCCTTACACATAAAATGTTCTTTTTTTATTGTATTTGTCTACTGGTTTTGAAGGGACACATGCTTGTGTCCAGTGAGGACCAAGCAGAAAGCTGGTTTTAGAGATCTATCAATAATAGTTCAAGGTCGAGGGAAATATTCAAGGTCAGAGAAATACTAGCCTTGGTCATTCCCCCAGTCTTGCTAAGTACAAAAATAAAAATATTTATTCATCATTTTCTTATGAGATTATTGTATAATAGATATTGTGAAGTAGAAAATAAGAATGTGTTTTTACAAAGAACAATTTATTGCCTTAAAATAAATAAAATTTTATCTTTTATAATCCCATAAGAGGTAATACATCCGTCCCTATTTCACTGTCTTCTAATTACTCTTAGGCTAGGATGTTAGTAGGCTTCAATCACTCAGCTATTTTGGAGCATCTCTGAGGATAAGAATGAGAAGTGGAAAGCATGAGCTTGTAGAAGAAACCATTGAGGATGGAATAACAGGCCCAGTGCACAGACATGGGATGTTTTTTTAAATATCCATTTAAAAGGTAACTGCCTCCACCCACGTTGGATATTTATGTTTACCCTTCATGAAAATAAGCCAGGAGTTAATATTGCTGGGCCACCTGAAGCCGGAAGTGCATTGCACACGCTGTTTAATTAGATCTACCCCGAAAACTTCAGAATGACTATATAAGACCACCCTGAGAAGCACGTTGCTCAGCCGCTTCAGTTGCTTCTGACGCTTTTGCCATCCCATGGACTGTAGCCCACCAGGCTCCTCTGTCCATGGAATTCTCCAAGCAAAAATACTGGAGTGGGTTCCCATTCCCTTCTCCAGGGGAACTTCCTGACACAGCAGTCTAACTTGCATCTCCTGCAGCTGGATTCTTTACCACTGCGCCATCTGGGAAGTCCATGTGAGAAGAAATGTGACTGGATGCACATTTTAAAGCTCTTGTCATCAGCCAGCTCCCTCTCCATGAAATGTTGTATGGATATGACCAGCAGTAAGCGGACAGGAGTCGTCAGTAAACCCCACGTGAAGGGTCCTAATAACCGTGGAATGAATTCACCCTCTTCAACCCGTTGCCTGTAGATGACAGTTAGCCCCTATGCAGTTCTGTGCTTCTTAAGGAATCCCACTTATCTCAAGTTGCGAGCATCACTAAGATCAGCCAGGCAAGGAAAGCTCACAGTAAGGTTTAGTCTTTCCTGTGATAAGCAATCTGTTTTTGTGCTTTTGATTAAAATTTAATAAAAATGTATTTCAGCAAGGCAAAGACTAGTTAAGGGCAGGTGAGGAATGATCAACACTGACTCCACACAAGACTAATCCCCCTCTCCCTTCTCAGATTCCCTATTCATCTGGACCAGGCAGGGTCTGAGAAAATGTGGCCTCGCTTGGGGCAGGAAGAATCTTTCCCTTAAACGTCCAAGCCCTGGGGGATGGAGCATTGATCTGGGAGTCGAGTCTCCACCTCTGCGGCTCACCAACTGCAACCAGAACTGTAGATACCACATTCCACGGGGGGAGGGGAGCTTTCTTAGCATCCACCCTGCACAGAAATCCACCCCGTGCAGTTCAAGGAGGTCTAATTTGAGACTGACAGGCTGAGTGAGCCAAAGAAAACCAAGGCGTCTGAGCTGGGAAATCCCAGTGTGAGTGCAGAGCTTCAGCCATCAGGAGATTCCTCACCTCCTCACTGTGAGGACAGGGAGCTGTGGAGACCGCTGCATGGGACCCCCCGGGGCGGACCAGAGGCTGCAGAAGGGCGCCAGCAGTCACGGCTCTGAGCCACCCCAGGGAGCGGGCTCTCCAGGGCCCAGGGCTGAGCCTGGGTGGTGTGGAGGATGGTCTGCAAAACTGAACAATAGCCCTTTGAGAAATGTGTTTTCCAAAGAAAGATTTAAGTTCAACGCATTCATTTTCTTGCTGCTAAAACCCAACTTTATGAAATAACACATGCAATGTGTATCTTTGCATCTGTGTGTGCTTCATATATAAGCATATGCGGGTAAATACGTGTTTGTTCTTCTGACTTTGGCAAAATGGGCTATGATCGGAACTTTATAAAAAAAAAAAAAAAAAAAGATGGGGAGATACAGTATGGGAAGCATAAGATAAAGAAGAAATGGTCCAGGCCCAGAAGAGGAGAGGAGAGGGAAGGAGAGATTTTAGTCCTTCTAATGGACTCCAAACTCCCTTTTCTGAGGAAAGACAGGAGGGAGGGCAGAAGGCATTTGAATTAGTGACTGATTGGAAGCGAGGGTTTCTGAGAGCGGATCGCACCAACCAAGCCCAGGCCCAGCCGTCTGAGCCTGGCCACACGTGCACTGTGCACTCGCCTGGCCTCTTCTAACTTGACCTTGACCTGAGCCTGTGAACCCCATTGTCCTGAAGTCAGATGTGCAGCCTCAGAACTCAGCAAAGCTCCGGCACCCCTCCCGGCACACGTGAGTGCCCTGGCCCTTCTCCGCCTCCCGCCCCTGCTGCGCTGATCTTGCTTCTCCAGCGGTGCGTCACCCCAACCTGCATGGCGGTTCTGCAGCCCGGGGGCCCCTCTGTGGCCTCTGGCCCTCCTGGGGCGTGAGCCCTTCCTTCCTGGCTTGGGGGCAGCCTCTGCCCCCATGGTACTTGTTCTGAGAACCAGGGTCTCCCAGGGTCTTACTCAATACCTGTTGATAAAGACCACTCCGCCTGGCTGGACGCCCTTGTCCAGGCCCCCCACGCTGAGCCTTCTCGTGACCCTCCAGGAAGTGTGGAAGCGCTGGCATCCGGCCAGCTTTGCGGGGCCCCTGCAGGACGCTGGGTCTCCAGCTGGAGCTTTCCGGTCTCCTCTGCGGTCCTGCCTGTGAGGAGCCTTCTACAGGTGCCCGTGTCCCCCGGGCACTGTGCTCTTCCCATCAAGGGACAAGGACTGCTGCCTCAGGATCTGCTCGCGTCTCTGTTGTGGTGCTGTCTTGTATTCAGGTGTCACCTCCCGCAGCCCTTCTGGATGCAGCACAGGCGGGCCAGAGGCAGGGCCCAGGCCACCTCTCAGCGCCTTCCTGTCCCTCTGGGCCCCAGTCTCTGACCAAACAGGGGTCGGTCCTCCTGGGAACCCACACTGCACACTTTCTCATCATGCAAATTCAAGCTGCTTGGAACTCATCTGTGAGTTCCTGATTCCATCATCACAAAGCCTCACCCTCGAAGACACACGATTCTCAAAGTCCACTCCGGGGGTCAGGGGTTGTCATCATTCCAGGCTGTACCCACCGTTCTCATAAGTCAAGAAGGGCTTCCCACTCAGTGGGCAGCGGAGATGGAGAAAGTGTGCTAAAAACAAAACAAAACAAAACCTGCCTTGAGACTCATACGGCCGCATGGTCCCCGTCTCTGTGGTCACTGCCCTACACCCTTAGCATTCTAGTCTGGATGCTTTCCGTTAGGAAGGTGGTTCTTCCAGGATTCTTTTTCATTTCCCATCCCCATCTTTCCCAGACAGGTCAGCTTAGTACTTTCTGTCACAGACAAGAGTAAAGCAGACTCACCAGCTTTGTTCTAAATTATCCTTGCTTTACACCTCAAATCCAGAGAAAATGAGGCCAATGGAAGCATCTGCCTCTCTGCGTCTTTGTCTCTTTCTCTCTATACTATAGAGAAAGTCGCTCATTTGTGTTCAGCTCTTTGCAACCCATGGACTATCCATGGAATTCTCCAGGCCAGAATGCTGAAGTGGGTAGCCTTTCACTTCTCCAGGGGATCTTGATCCCAACCCAGGGATCAAACGCAGATCTCCCTCATTGCAGGTGGGTTCTTTACCAGCTGAGCCACCAGGGAAGCCCAAGAATACTGGAGTGGGTAGCCTATCCCTTCTCCAGGGGATCTTCCCCACCCAGGAATTGAACCAGGGTCTCTTGCATTGCAGGTGGATTCTTTATCAACTGAGCTATCAGGGAAGCTCTCTCTATATATACTGATATACAAAAATAAATTCTCTATAAATATGCATAAGATACACATATACTTTTTATATTTCAGTTCAGTTCAGTCGCTCAGTCATGTCTGACTCTTTGTGACCCCATGGACTGCACCACCCAAGAGATGGGAATAACAGACCACCTGACCTGCCTCCTAAGAAATCTGTATGCAGGTCAAGAAGCAACAGCTAAAACGGAACATGGAACAACAGACTGGCTCCAAATTGGGGAAGGAGTACGTCAAGGCTGTATATTGTCACCCTGCTCATTTAACTTATATGCAGAGTATATCATGAGAAATGCTGGGCTGGATGAAGTACAAGCTGGAATCAAGATTTCCGGGAGAAAAATCAATAACCTCAGTTACACAGATGATACCACACTTATGACAGAAAGTGAAGAAGAACTGAAGAGCCTCTTGATTAAAGTTGGACAGAAAGGAGATCAAACTAGTCAGTCCTAAAGGAAATCAACCCTGAACATTCATTGGAAGGACTGAAGCTAAAAGTGCAATACTTATCCAAAGAGCTGACTCATTAGAAAAGAACCTGGTGCTGGGAAAGAGTGAAGGAAAGAGGAGAAAAGGGTGATAGAGGATGAGCTGGTTGGATGACATCACTGACTCAATGGACATGAGTTTGAGCAAGCTCCGAGAGACAGTGAAGGACAGGGAAGGCTGGCATGTTGCAGCCCATGGGGTCACAAAGAATCAGATATGACTTAGTGACTGACCAACAGCGGCAGTGTTACACAGTGTATTGTTTATTGAAGAAATAGGGTTGGCGAAGGCAATTTGGTGGTAATCTCTTACAGATTTTATTAAACCTTTTCAAGTCTGTATAGAGGAAATGGAAACCAGTATTAGTAGGGAAAATAATGTAAAATCAGAAGGAGAAATGTTCCATAGTCCTGTTGTGATGGCGGTTACATGATTGCATACATTTGTCAGGACACAGAGCTCCACACCGAAAGAATACATTTTAGTTTTGTAAATAAAAAGTGAAAAAATGAGGAAGGATCTGAGAGAGGAAGGGGGAGAAAAAGAAAATACTATGTGAGAATCCAGATTGACATTCATGAACGTGGACAAGGTGAATTTCTGGGCTAGATCTTCCACTCTGAGCTCAGAGGAATGCCCAAACCTTAAAGAAGTTGGACAGCACTTATTTTTAAAGACCCTGAGGAAGGGCGATTCTGTCCCTTTCCTTGGTAACCCCTTCCAGCTGCGAAAGTGCTTTATATCTCAAATTATTGCCTTATGATGGAGTTAAAGCCCATTTCCGCCCATCTCCCTTTCACCCCCTGAAGACAGTGAGAAGCTGCCCTCATCCTCAGAGGAGCAGGCTCGCAGCCCTGAGCGTCATCCTCAGCATCTCGTCCTCACAATAAGCAGGCTGGCTTCCCCCACCCCCTCTTAGAACCCTTGCCAACTCATACATCACTGCTTGCGTTCTGGTGCAGAAAACCGAGCTCCAGCCTTCGAGACAGGCTGTGTCCCATGCAGAGTGGACGTTGCGCTTGTGTGATTCAACCTGCCTTTCTCTGCAAGCCGACGCCTGAACTTGCTACGTCACACTCACTCCATGTGGTGGACACATTCGTTGAATTGCTCTAACAACCAGCTCCCCTAGAATATGCCTTTAACAGGTCACTGGAGTTTTCAGAGTGAACCTCTGTGCTTGAGGGTGTTGCATGCTTCCCAATTGGCAACGTGTCATTTGAAAACTGGATGATAATATCAGAAATACAAGATCAACGCGGTGTTCAATGAGATCACATGGATGTTACCTCAGCTGAGCTCAGAGCACGCGGGCAGAGGACTTAACCGATAAGTAATCATAGAGACAAGGTCTCTGTGTGAGGAGCTGTGAGGGTCAGAGAGCGCTTCCTTTCAGAATGTGAAAAGCCTTTGTTCCCAGTAATGACATCTCTCTACTACTTGGGAAATTGTGTGTGAGCCTGCGGGCTTCCCTGGCGGCTGAGTGGTAAAGAATCTGCCTTCCAATGCAGGAGACCTGGGTTCGATCTCTGGGTCGAGAAGATCCCCTGGAGAAGGAAATGGCAACCCACTCCAGTATTCTTGCCTGGAGAAGCCCATGGACAGAGGAGCCTGGCGGCTACAGTCGACGGGGTCGCGAAGATTCAGACACGACTGAGGATGCTCATGCACATGTAAGCGTGTGATGTTTGTGGATGAGCATCTGTGTGATTACGTGTGAATGCACGTATGGGTGTTTACACATGTGTGTGCTGCATTGGGAGGAGAAAACCTTTGTCAAGGATCTCAACCCAGAAAGTGTAGGTCCACTTGATTCTTTGTAATAGAGCCCAGCGGCACCGCACTGGGGCAAGTTCAGGCGGAGAAGATCCTCACGCGCTTCCGTTGTTGCTGCCGCCCCCACTGGCTGGCTTTGCTCTGCTTTCCGGATCCATCCTGGATGTGGAGACGGTCTGTGTCCACCTGCCTCTAGGACCCCCGGTCTCCCTTCCAGACTCAGTCCTCCCTTGATGACGAGCTTTCCAACTGGACCCAGCTCTGGATAACTGTCTGCACTTGCTTTCCTCCCTGTTTAAGTCATCAGCAACACACAGCCCCCGTTCTCCAGGACTAGCGTCTGGTGGGCTTGGAATGAATGGAGAGTCATCACTTGGTGAGACGTGAGGGGCTGGGATACAGGCATGTACATGGAGCACACAGGTGAGGGTAAGGACCAGAGGAACTGAAAATCTAAGGATGGGGAGGAGATGGCCAGTTGAGCGTAGGGACTGGAGAGGGGTCAGAAGTCAGAGAGAGTTCACAGTTGAGATTAGAAAAGCAAATTCAGTTCAGAAAGTGAAGGGTCCTGTAACCCAAGTGGGAGACTTCAAACCTCTGCAGGTGACGGTGGTCCATGTGAGGCATCAGCAGGGAAGGGATATTGTTGCAGGTAAATATCACCTTGGCCGCACTGGCAGGGTCAGGGAGAAGCACGGCTGGAGTCAGGAAGGCCAGAGAGGCTGGTGCTAGGAACCAGGTGAAAGGATGGGAGGAAGCTGAACCTGGGCAGCAAATGGGGAGAGAAGGAAATGCATGCGAACAACTGGCAGCTGGGCGGGGAGTCCCGGGGGGGACTTATCTGGAGATCTGTGAGAGAGAGGAGCATGGTACATTCCTCTCGGCCACTCTGAGCCCAGGGTGACTCTGTGTCACCAAAATGGAGATCAGGGGCCGCTGGACCCCTGGCCAGGTGGGACACGCGTCAGGATGGGCGTCCCTGTGTGCTCGTCTTTGCCTTGGCCCGTTGTGACCCCAGTTGTTTCACCCAAAGCTCTTATATTCCTCAAGGGCTATGTTGCTTTTCTTCCAACACATAACATACACTCAGCATACAAGCTCTTTGCACACTTGCTGTGCAAACACTGCATTGCACACTCTGCACACACTGCGCGGATGCTTTACGCCCATCATTTCATCCAATAGGTACTTTCGCTGAGTTCTCCTTTTGGTACTCTGCCTTTTAGAGCCGGCATGTGTTGCTTTCTCATATTCTAAGCATAGTTTGTATTTTAGTTCTGAAAAACCAGCACTACGCACGTCTGCCTGCGTCCTCTTCTTTCTCCACCTCGCTCTGGCTTGCCGAGCATCCGCCTCCATCCACACGCTGGTGGCTGGTTTTCCCGTTGTGAAGCATCCTCGGCGTCTCAGGGATGCACCCCAACCAGCGTTTGCTTCTTCTGCAGAGACTTCTTCCCAGGTGGCTCTGGCTCCTGCTCCGTGCGATTGCTCCGGCAGGCGTGGTGACGGACCCTCCGGACCGCTCCCAGCAAGGGCGGGGGCCCACCTGGGGTCTGCCTGTTCCGCTCGGCAGCCTTTCTCTCTACTGAATAGCTCTTTTGGCCCTGCTGGGCTGCACAAAGCTGTTCCTTCTGAAAAGCTTGGAGGGGATATCAGAGGGGAAGTAAATGCTTCCAGATCCAGGCCTGATGAGAAATGTCTTTCTGGCTAAATAGAAATCTTTGGCCTCTGATGCTTTCCTTTTATTCAAAGTCAACACCTCACCTGTTCCTGACCCTGCGTTTGTTTCCCGACAGCTAGTCTGAGCTCTTCCCAAGCTAAAATTTCTTTCCTGTCCCCCCTACCCAACATCTCAATGAATGGTTCTCATGATCTCATAGAGAGCAGGTTTAGCAAGAGAGCAGGTGACGTGCAGAGCAGAACCATCACTAGACTGGCGTCAGGAGAGGGTCTCAGTTCTGATTCAACTGGGGGGCAGGGGAGGAGCCCTGAGCCGGAATACTGAACTCGTCTGAGTCCTTAGCTTTCTCAACTTTCTAATGGAAAAAGTCCGTTAACTTTCCCACCCTGTCCGTCAACAGACTCCAGCCAGTCAATGCACCCCTGCCTTCTTTCCTCAATCCAATACCCAGCATCTGCTGTCTCCAGGCTTGAGGTGCTGGCCGCAAGCCAGGCTCCAGGCTCGGGCAGCCAGCTGACCTTCAGTCACGGAAGCCTGGTGTCCTTTCATATAGGGGGCAGGGTTCTACCTCCTGACTCCTCCTGAGTCCATCAGAGGCATGATGTGCTAACAAAGCAGAGAAACAGTGGGAGAAGGACTTCCTTCTGGAATATTCCATGTGTCACCTTAAAAAGGGGAGGATGCTCTCAGCAGGATCAAAACCAGGTTCAGGGCCACCCTGGAGGATGCAGCTTGAGCCAGATTTAACTGGATTAAGAAAAGCAATAAGTCATGTCTTTTAAGATTCATTTCACGTTTACCCTTACATTTAGGGTGTTTTATACAAGTCGGGCATTGTGCTCAGCAGTATATGTAGACCATTTCAGTTAAGCCTGTGAGATAATTATGACTGTTATTATTGTACTCTTTCCGTTCTCATTTTCAGAATTGGAGCGGGGGCTGGGGGGCGGTGGTTAAAGCCAGGATAATGAGTCCAAAGCTCAGGTGATGATGACTCATCTCTAGACCAAGCCCGTCCTATATGCAAAGCCCTTCAAATGCCAACATGTCAATTTCCCCAGAAATTAGAAGACATTGCTAGTTTCCGAGTCCATTGAAAATAGGAAGGTAGTGATTTGATTCTTTTCTTTCATAAGACATAGGAAATTGGCACTCCAGCATGAGTACAGGAAAACCAAGAGCTGGTTTGGAACTCGAGCTGTTTATAGCAAGGTTCAGTGCTTCCGATTTTTCAGCTGTCCTTCTTGTTAATCTCAGGGTGTCTTCTCCAGGACCCTCTGTGCAGAAGCTGGTGAGCAGAATTGCTGCTCAGAATTGGTCAGAAGAAGCCCAACAAGGCAAGTGGGTCTGGATGACCAACTCAACAGAAATGTGAATACAATAGAAAAAGATGAATGTATTTTATACAGTGAATGTTTTTAAGTGCAGAGTTGCTTTTAGACATTCAAGCCTGATCAATTAAAGCACAAATATAAGTAACGTAAGACTGCTCCAGCCTCCCCTCACTTTACGTCATCCCTGACAACTTGAGCCGGAGCTGGACAAGCCTGCTTTATATGGAAACACACACACACCAAAGCAGGATGCAGCAGAAAGAAGGCGGTTCACAAAGACCCAGGTTTTAAATCGTGCCAGCAGTTAAAGAAGAAGCTACAATGAATGCCCTGCACTTGCACAGATGTGAGATCTGAAATGTCCTCTTGTCCTCTTCAGATGACCCTAAATTAAAGGGTGAAATGCTTGAATTTGAACAATGTTGGGGTTACCCGGTGGCTTAGATGGTAAAGAATCTGCCTGCGTTGCAGGAGACCTGGATTTGATCCCTGGGTCAGGAAGATCCACTGGAGAAAGGAATGGTTACCCACTCTATAGTATTCTTGCCTGGAAAATTCCAATGGACAGAGGAGCCTGGAGTGCTACAGCCCATCGGGTCTCAGAGAATCAGACACGACTGAGTGCCTTTCACTTCTTCAGTGCTTCGGGTTTTCCTGTCTGTCTGTGTGTCTTTCTGATGCAAATGCAGATCCATAAAGAGGGAGAGAGACACCCACTCAGCAGGCAGAGGTCAAGGGCGCTTCAGCTGCACAGACCACGGTTAGCTGTGTGCTGAATGGTTCCCAGAGCAAAGATCCAAGCTCTTTGTTACCTGTAGCTCTGCCGCCTTCAAGCCGATCGACCACCGCAGGCTGCGCAGGGGCTCAGGGACGACGGGAGCTCTGCTGTCGCTCTGCAAGAGCTCCTCGGCCGCCAGCTCCTCTGGCTGAGGCCTCTGAGCAGCATCCTTGGGTCAGCTCTCACATCCATGCATGAGTACTGGAAAAACCGTAACTTTGACAAGATGGATCTTTGTCGGCAAAGTGACTTTGTAGTATGTTGCTTAGGTTTGTCATAGCTTTCCTGCCAAGAGGCAACCTGGAATCATAGATGAACTCAAATGTGGCCACGGTGGCCTCCTCAAAGGGTTTTCCATGTCTGTCTTTGCTCCCTCAGCCTGGAGCAGAAGCTCAGATGCAGAAGCCAGGCGACCTCCCAAAGGCTGCAAGCTGGGTCGTGCTACAGTGCTCTGGCCCACGCCCTCTGTGCAAAGGACTGAAAAGCCGCACATCACACCTGCATGGACCTGTGCTCCAGACTATGACAGAGAATGTCTGTCGAAGAAAAGTGATGGAGACTTCCACGGCAGTCCAGTGGTTAAGAATCCTCCTGCCAATGTGGGGGACACAGATGGGACCCCTGGTCTGGGAAGATGCCACAAGCTTATGCACAACCAAGCCTGCACAGCACCGTGAAGAGCAGCCCCCACTCACCACAAGTAAGAAAACTTGTGAGCAGCAAAGACCCAGTGCAGCCAAAAGTAAAAATAAATATATATTTTTTAAGAAAAAGGAAAAAGTGATGGAAGAACATCAGGACCATCCCCTGCCCTTATCATAAATTAAACATGCAGTGGACTAAATTCTAGATCATGGCTCATCTCTGGGTCCAGAGGTATAAAATGCTGCAGGGGCTGTGAACACAGACTTGGCCACGAAGAGTTCTGAAAGAGTCAAGCAAGTGTCGATGTGAAGAGAGAAAAATCCCTCAATTGCTCTAAGTTCATGCTCTCCAAGAAACTGCAGAAAAGATAGTCTGACATTCTCTCACGAAATATCGGAAATGCTGGGTGAGTATGAGATGCTCAAGGTAACAAAGAGGAAAAGAAAGAGTCTCCTAAGATTTTTCCAGCCTCTGTGGACCTTGGTGTGAATCCAGGGATCTGCGTTTGACAGGCTCAGGGGCCCTAGCTAAAGCTGAGCTCCTCGAGGGCACCCTGACCCAGCAGAATCCAATGAGGTGGACATGGCACCCAGTCATCCCCAGGGGCTGGGCAGGAGTGCCCAAGTGCTCACTCAGGAATACCTGGAGACTTCCAAGTTAAACATGTTCTTACATTGAAAAGAAATGATGTTGACTATTAACTGTTACCTGCAAGTCCATATTCTTTTATTTCAGGAGATAAGCAGGAGAAACTCCTTTTCTCCAGCACTTTTGACCTAACATCAGACTCTCATCTCTTCTATAGAAAGGTTGCTTTCTTCCTTTAGACTCTGCTGTATGAGAACACTTTTCTCTAACAGTTGAGCAGAGGTAAAATGAAGATCGTATGGCATTCTGGGCTCCAGATCAAATGGGAAAAGTCCTGCCCCCTCACTCTTTCCAGATTCTACTCTGCACACCAGAAACAAGAGGAAAGGAAAAGCAAGAAGGAAAATCCCAAGATTAACACAGCAATTGTGATGGTCATGACAGAAGTTACCATTTATCCCAGCGACACCAGGAACTGTGCTAAGAGTTTTATATTTCTTCTTCATCTAGTTCTCACAGAGAACCTGTGGCTGAGCATTATATCACCCAATGTAAAGATCGATGTATTGAGAAAGTGAACAAGTTCATGACTGACCCACCACCACAGATACAGGAAAGTCTGGAATCAGAATTCAAATCACGAGCCCGTGCCTACTGCAGGGTCTGCCCTCGGCAAGAAATGAGGGGGAATTCATGGCAGGTTCTCAACCAAAGCCTCCAGAATGACAGTTATCTGGGCTCTAATTCTTCTGGGCTATTGAATTATTCAAATAGTCATCTTCCAAATAGCAGGTTTAGAGCTTGAAGCATGCACGATGGTTTGTGCTTGCTAGGATTACTAGTTGCTGTAAAATGTAAGTGAGATTAAGGAGTCCACGTTTTTAATTATCCATTAAAACCCATCATTAGGTTCACCCTTCTCCCTTCACTGAACATGGGAACATAGAGGCAGGATCTGGGCCCCAAGAAAGTCTGGGATGTTTTCAGTTCAGTTCGGTTACGCAGTCGCCTGCGACTCTTTGCAACCCTATGGACTGCAGCACTCCAGGCCTCCCTGTTGATCACAAACTCCTGGAGCTTGCTCAAACTCATGTCCTTTGAGTCACTGATACCATCCTCTGTTGTCCCTTTCTCCTTCCACCCTCAATCTTTCCCAATATCAGAATCTTTTCAAATGAGTCAGTTCTTCGCATCAGGTGGCCAAAGTATTAGAGTTTTAGCATTAGTCCTTCCAACGAATATTCAGGGCTGATTTCCTTTAGGATGGACTTGTTTGATCTTGCAGTCCAAGGGACTCTCAAGAGTCTTCTCCAACACCACAGTTCAAAAGCATCAATTTTTCGGGGCTCAGGTTTCTTGAAGGTCACATCCATACATGACTACTGCAAAAACCATAGCTTTGACTAGACAGACCTTTGTGAGCAAAATAATGACTCTGCTTTTTGAATATGCTCTCTAGCTTTGTCATAGGTTTTCTTCCATGGAGCAAGTCTCTTTTAGTTTCATGGCTTCAGTCACCATCTGCAGTGATTTTGGAGCCCCCAAAATAAAGTCTGCCACTGTTTCCACTGTTTCCCCATCTATTTGCCATGAAGTGATGGGACCGGATGCCATGATCTTCGTTTTCTGAAGGATGAGCTTTAAGCCAATTTTTTCACTCTTCTATTTCACTTTCATCAAGAGGCTTTTTAGCTCCTCTTCACTTTCTGCCATAAGGGTGGTGTCATCTGCATATCTGAGGTTATTGATATTTCTCCTGGCAATCTTGATTCCAGTTTGCGCTTCTTCCAGACCAGCATTTCTCATGATGTACTCTGCATATAAGTTAAATAAGCAGAGTGACTTGACATACAGACTATACATGTTAAATATACAGACTTGACATACTCCTTTCCCAATTTGAAACCAGTATGTTGTTCCATGTCCAGTTCTAACTGTTGCTTCTTGACCTGCATACAGATATCTCAGGAGGCAGGTCAGGTGGTGTGGTATTCCCATCTCTTGAAGAATTTCCACACTTTGTTGTGATCCACACAGTCAAAGGCTTTGACATAGTCAATAAAGTAGAAATAGATGTTTTTCTGGAACTCTGTTGCTTTCTCGATGACCCAACAGATGTTGGCAATTTGACCTCTTGTTCCTCTGCCTTGTCTAAATCCAGTTTGAACATCTGGAAGTTCCTGGTTCATGTACTGTTGAAGCCTGACTTAGAGAATGTTGAGAATTATTTTGCTAGCTTGTGAGATGAGTGCAACTGTGTGGTAGTTTGAACATTTTTGGCATTGCTTTTCTCAGAGATTGGAAATGAAAACTGACCTTTTCCAGTCCTGTGGCCACTGCTGAGTTTTCCAAATTTTCTGGCATATTGACTGCAGCACTTTCATAGCACTGTCTTTTAGGATTTGAAATACCTCAACTGGAATTCCATCACCTCCACTAACTTTGTTCCTAGTGATGCTTCCTAAGGCCCACTTAACTTTGCACTCCAGGATGTCTGGCCCTAGGTAGGTGATCACACCAGCGTGGTTATCTGGGTCATGAAGATCTTTTTTGTATAATTTGTTTGTGTATTCTTGCCACCTCTTCTTAATATCTTTTGCTTCTGTTAGGTCCGTATCATTTCTGTCCTTTATTGTGTCCATCTTTGCATGAAATGTTCCCTTCAGGAAAATTATCTCTAATTTTCCTGAAGAGATCTCTAGTCTTTTCCATTGTATTGTTTTCCTCTATTTCTTTGCACTGATCACTGAGGAAGGCTTTTTTTTTTTTTTTTAACCTCTCCTTGTGATTCTTTGGAATCTGCATTCAACTGAATATATCTTTGCTTTTCTCCATTTCCTTTAGCTTTTCTTCTTTTCTCAGCTATTCGTAAGGCCTCCTCGGATAACCATTTTGCTTTTTTGTGTTTCTTTTTCTTGAGGATGGTCTTGATCACTGACTCCTTTACAATGTCAGAAAACTCTGTCCATGGTTCTTCAGGCCCTCTGGCTATCAGATCTAATCTAATCCCTTGAATCTATTTGTCATTTCCACTGTATAATCGGGGTTTGTGTAAAGGGATTTGATTTAGGTCATACCTGAATCGTCTAGTGATTTTCCCTACTTTCTTCAATCTAAGTCTGAATTTGACTATAAGGAGTTCATGATCTGAGCCACAGTCAGCTCCCAGTCTTGTTTTTGTCAATTGTGAAGAGCTTTCCCATCTTTGGCTGCAAAGAATGTAATCAGCCTGATTTCGGTGTTGACCATCTGGTGATGCTCTTGAGTAGTCTTCTATTGCATTGTTGGAAGAGGGTGTTTGCTATGACCAGTGCATTCTCTTGGCAAAACTCTGTTAGCTTTTGCCCTGCTTCATTTTGCACTCCAAGGCCAAATTTGCCATTACTCCAGATGTCTCTTGACTTCCTACTTTTGCATTCCAGTCCCCTATGATGAAAAGGACATCATTTTTGGGTGTTAGTTCTAGAAGGTCTTGTAGGTCTTTATAGAGCCATTCAACTTCAGCTTCTTCAGCATTACTAGTTGGGGCATAGACTTGGATTACTGTGATATTGCATGGTTTCCTTTGGAAACTAACAGAGATCATCCTTTCGTTTTTGAGATTACACCCAAGAACTGCATTTCAGAGGCTTTTTTGAGTATGAGGGCCACTCCCTTTCTTCAGATGATTCCTGCCCATGGTAGTAGATATAATGGTCATCTGAGTTAAATTTGCCTTTCCAGCCCATTTTAGTTCACTGATTCCTAAAATGTTGATGTTAGCTCTTGCCATCTCCTGTTTGACCACTTCCAATTTACCTTGATTCATAGACTTACATTCCAGGTTCCTATGCAATATTGTTCTTACAGCATCAGACTTTACTTCCATCACTAGTCACATCAACAACTGGACTTTGTTTTTGCTTTTGCTCCTTCTCTTCATTCTTTCTGGAATTATTTCTCCATTCTTCTCCAGTAGCATATTGAGCACCAACTGACCTGGGGAGTTATCTTTCCATGTCCTATCCTTTTGCCTTTTCATATTGTTCTTGGGGTTCTTAAGGCAATAAACTGAAGTGGTTTGCCATTCCCTCCTCCAGTGGACCACCTTTTGTCAGAACTCTCCACCATGTCCTGTCCATCTTGGGTGGCCCTACACAGCATGGCTCATAGTTTCACTGAGTTAGACAAGGCTGTGATTGGTTTTCCGTGACTGTGGTTTTCATTCTGTCTGCCCTCTGACATATATGGGTAAGAGGCTTATAGAAGTTTCCTGATGGGAGAGACTGACTGGAAGAAACTGGGTCTTATTCTGATGGGCAAGGCTATGTTCACTTCAGTTCAGTTCAGTCACTCAGTTGTGTCCAACTCTTTGCGACCCCATGAATCGCAGCACGCCAGGCCTCCCTGTTCATCACCATCTCTTGGAGTTCACTCAGACTCACATTCATCGAGTCCGTGATGCCATCCAGCCATCTCATCCTCGGTCGTCCCCTTCCCCTCCTGCTTCCAATCCCTCCCAGCATCAGAGTCTTTTCCAATGAGTCAACTCTTCGCATGAGGTGGCCAACATACTGGAGCTTCAGTTTTAGCATCATTCCTTCCAAAGAAATCCCAGGGTTGCTCTCTTTCAGAATGGACTGGTTGGATCTCCTTGCAGTCCAAGGGACTCTCAAGAGTCTTCTCCAACACCACAGTTCANTAATTAAGGTCCCTGGTTTTGACTTGATGTTAATCAAAAGGTGATCATTCTGGCAGGACCGGGCCTAATCAGATACATCCTTTCATGGCAGGTCCAGATGTGAGACGTTTGAAGCCATGAAGACTTTCCTTCTCTGGCTTAGAAGCAGCATCTGCCATGAATGCTGCAGCCCAAAGAAAGTGGACCCTGCCAGGAACCGGAGGCTCTTAGCAGTAGTAGATCCTTCCCTAGTCAAGCCTCCAGACGAGAATGCAGCCCAGCCAGCATCTGGATTCTAGTTTTGGAAGACCTTCCTCAGCAGATGGCAAAGCATCTGCCTGCAATGCAGAAGACCTGGATTCAATCTCTGGGTAGGGAAGCTCCCCTGGAGAAGGAAATGGCAATCCACTCCAGTACTCTTGCCTGGAAAATTCTATGGATGGAGGAGCCTGGCAAGCTACAGTCCATAGGGTTGCAAAGAGTCAGATATCACTGAGCAACTTCACTTCACTTCCTCAGAAGAGAGCTCAGTTGAGCTATCCTTAGACTTCTGGCCCATGGAAACTAAAACATAATAAGTTAAATCCTGTGCTATTTTTTACACAGTAAAGGAAACTAGATGTGTATAAGAGACAGGGGGGGTAGGGGGCGGGTAACACCACTGTCTGAGGAGGGGGTCACTTTTTGCTTCCGAAGGGGTGGGGGTCTGGGGGATTGGCTCAGCCTGAAGGAGCAGCGTCCTCACAGTATTTGGGTGCAGCGGGCACACTGCCTGCAACACAGGATCTCCCTGAGTCCTCAGCTGACCCGCCTCATGGGGTCTCTGCTGGCCACTGACTTATGCTGGTCAGGTTTTCAGGACCCTGGATAAGGCCTTGTGAGCTTCCACACTCAGTTTCCAGATAGAGCCAATGGGTGCCCCCCAGGTCATAACCCCAGGAGTAGAGGGGAGTGGGGGTATCACCCAGCTGGGGTCACCTCCTCACCATCCAGGTTCATAGCGAGTCGAAGTCAGCAGATCAGGTTCCACTGGGAAGCTCCTGGGACTGGAAGCCTTTCTTGCAGTATAGTCCCAACAGCACCTTCACAGGTCAACAGAAAGTATGTTAGTCATTCAGTCATGTCAGACTCTTTGTGACCCCATGGACTGTGTCCTGCCAAGCTCCTCTGTCCATGGGATTCCCCAGGCCAGAATACTGGAGTGGGTTGCCATTTCCTTTTCCAGGGGGTCTTCCAGACCCAGGGATTGGAGTTGGGTCTCCTGCATTGCAGGTGGATTCTTTACTGTTTGAGCCACCAGGGAAGCCTGCACAGTTGCCACAGGCCACCAGTCCAGCCCTAAAATCCCGAATGATGGAAGCAGGGGATCAGGGGAGACCCTCTCCTCCAAGGAGCTCTTGGCTGCCCTGCAAGCAGCACCAGGCTCTGTGGTTCAGCCGCTCAGTCATGTCTGACTCTTTGTGACCCCATGAACTGCACCAAGCCAGACCTCCCTGTCCTTCCCTGTCTCCTAGAGTCTGCTCAGATTCACGTCCATTGAGTCGGTGATGCCATCCAACCATCTCATCCTCTGTCATCTCCTTCTCCTCCTGCCCTCAATCTTTCCCAGCATTAGGGTCTTTTCCAGTGAGTCAGCTTTTCACATCAGGTGGCCAAAGTATTGGAGCTTCAGCTTCAGCATCAGTCCTTCCAATGAATATTCAGGGTTGATTTCCTTTAGGATTGACTGGCTTGATCTCCTTGCTGTCCAAGGGATGCTCAAGAGTCTTCTTCAGCACCACAGTTAAAAGCATTAATTCTTTGGCACTCAGCCTTCCGTATGGTCCAATTCTCACATCCATGCATGACTACTGGAAAAATCATAGCTTTGACAGACGTTTGTTGGCAAAGTGATGTCTCTGCTCTTTAATATGCTGTCTGGGTTTGTCATAATTTATCTTCCAAGGAGCAAACGTTTTTTAATTGCATGGCTGCAATTGCTGTCCGTGGTGATTTTGGAGCCCAAGGAAATAAAATCTGTCACTGTTTCAATTTGTTCCCCATCTATTTTCCATTAAGTGATGGGACCAGATGCCATGATCTTAGTTTTTTTCTGAAGCATGTCAGC
>SJYT01001205.1:163108-202681 GCA_006410635.1 Cephalophus harveyi | reverse complement strand
TGGGCCACTCTATCCCATCGGGAAATGTTAGCTCTGTAGCCCTGGGGTAGCTCTCAGGTTGCCCACATTTCTGCTTTCATAAGGGAGAGGAAGATAATTATCCTAAAGATACTGTTGGTCTCAATTTCCAGCTCGCGATTTGGGAGCAGCTGTGCCCTGATGGGCGCCGATCGGCCGGGCGAGCCAGTCAGTGCTGCTTCGTGCGGATCCTCTCCCTGACGGTCAGTCATTTATCCCGTCTTAAATGCCAGTCTGTCTGCTGAGTACACGGCAGAGAGCGGACTGGAGTTGGAACTAGAAAAGTGCTTTTCTTGTCTTTGCGAGAAGAAACACATCAGAAGATGAAAATACATGTTACATCATAGAGCGTGGGACCCCGGGTTCCATGATGTGAACTAAGTACAAGGCCCTGGGGGTCAATACAAGAGTCCCTGAACCGGGTCTGAATATGCGGACAGCCACAAGCAAAACGGTAACACTTGACAACACCATGCATTTCCTGGAAGCCTCTTCAAAGGGGCTGGGAAAGAGAACCGAGAAGACGCAGAGGACACTGACCTGAGACGCGCTCCTGCCGCCGCCGGCAGCCTGCTCCGCTCTCCCCGCAGGGAGGGCCGCCAGGTGCGCGGCTGGGGAGAGGCGGCGGGGGGGCGCTCTGCGGTCCCAGGATCGCCTTCCGCTTTGGCTCATGAGAACCTGGAGCTGTGCGTGAGACGCAGATGATGAAGAGCTCAAGCACGTTGTGCCTTGTGCTCTTTATATCTTACACTAGGATTTATGATAAGGAGAATCTATGGCTTCCTATGTGAACTTCTGCCTCTGATGTTGGTTATGGAGACAGGATCTGAGGCTTTGAAGTCAACCAACTTGATCCTTGCAACCAGCGAAGCTTGTGTTGAACAACTGGAGCCAACGCATGTATCTCTCATTGACATCAGACCCCCACACACAGAAAACACGTCTCTGAAAACTGCAATCTTTCTTTGCAACCTCCTCCAAAATGATTTTCAACTTCTTTGATATTCTCTAAGAAAATAAGGGAGCTTATAAATCTGCACTTTCTCTATTGCCTAAATGGACTTCATCTCTTTATTTCCCGTGTAGTTAAGAGTGTCCATAAAATTGACGAGTTCCTTGTATTATAGAAACAAAATTTTAACAGCACACACTCAAATGATGCCCAGACTTTTCAGATTCTGAGTAAGTGGTTAATGGAGTTGATTTCTTCAAATAAGACATTAATTGTTTTAAGGGGCACAGAGGATGGTGGGGTGAACAGGCACATAGGAAGCGTCCCACCTTTCAGGGGCTCGGGCCAGCATGGTGAGAGTCTGTGTGCTGTGTGTGCATGGGGTGTGTGTGCATGTGTGCACATGTGTGTGTGGGTGTGTGTACTGTGTGCGAGTGGAGGGCGGGTGTAGGCGGCCTTCTCATGGTACAAAAGGAAAACTTCAGTGAGACTGAGTCTGCCTTCCCTAGCATTAAAATACTTTTAATTCACCTCGGAGGTCTGATTATTATGTCTGAGTCTGGATTTATTTCCAGAACAAGTTGCCATTTTTCAGATTAAACGGTGACATTTCTCAGTGATGGGCTGGCCCAAGACAAAAGGGCATGGGATTCTCCACATAACAACTTAGAAATGCTAATCTTTAAATCTGCTGTAAATATCCATACCCAGGTCAGGGAGAGGCAGGTGGGGAGAAGTGAGAGAGAAAGCAGAAGTCACACGTGAGGCCTGCTGCCCTTCAAGTGGCCAAGTCCTCCTGTGGTCGTCAGGGAGCCACAAAGGAGCATTTGGTATTTCCAATAGATTCTCAGAGAAGATTACGTGAACAGAGAGCTGCTGTCCTCCAGGTTTATTGTTCACTTGATGATATGATGGACGTTTGCGGAATACTTACTATGTGTTAGCTGAAGCTCTGCTGCAGGGGGTTTACCAGTGAGAACAACGTTAATTCAACATAAAGCATTGACTCATCAGTAAATGTGAAATTATGTACTTATCAGGTGACGTCAGTTATAGAAAATAGTAGGTCTTGGAAGGAAGATGGGTGGTTCAGAGTGAGGAAGACTTCCCTTGAACACAGATGGGGAGGGAGACCTCACGAGCAGACAGCAGTGGGCAAGACTCGGGAGTGGGTACCTGGCTGGGGGGCGGTGATGCTGAGAGAGTGAGAGAGAAGCCCGAAGCTTGAGGTGGGGACATGGAAGGCAGTGGGGATGGGAGAAAAGGAGCTTCTGGAACTTACGGGGTGGTCAAACTTATTACTATGGTTGTGGAGCTCCTGGGAGAGTTTGGTGTTTGTTCTGAGTGAGATGAAACATTTATTATTGGAAAGTTTTGAGCAGAGAGATGCCAAGACATAATTCATATTTGAAATGTTCACTTTGCCTTCTATACTGAAATTAGACAAGCAGAGAAATGTACTAAAATTAAAAAGAAAAAGAAAGACAGGAAAGGACCTAGACCAACCTGACCTGACGTCATGTTGGAGACATCTACATGGGTGCTCTCCAGATGCGTCTGTGAATTTAGCCTAATTGCAGCTATGATATCAAGTGTTCCATTCTTCTAGAAGGAATCAAGTTGATTTTAAAGTTCATTTAGAAGAAAAAAAAACAAGAAGAATAGCCAGAAGAACAATATTAAATACGAGCAATGATTTTATAACACAGTGTAGACGCACAGACCCTCAGCGACATAAAGGCTATCAACAGGTGATGGGTAAGATGTGCAGATACACAGTGGAATACTACACAGCCACGGAAAGAGTGAAATGATACCCTTTGCAGCTACATGGGTGGACCTAGAGAGCATCACACTGAGATGAAATGTCAGACAAAGACAAGTATCATCTGATACCACTTACATGCAGAAACTAAAAATGATACAAGTGAGCTTCTTTATAAAACAGAAACAGACTCAAAGATGAAGAAAACCAGCATATGGTTGGCAAAGGGGGAAGCGGGGAGGGATAACGTGAGAATTAGGGATTCAGTTCAGTAATTATTGTGCTGTAATTATTTAATAACCATCACCTCATCAGTTCAGTTCAGTCTCTCAGTCATGTCCAACTCTTTGCGACCCCATGAATCGCAGCACACCAGGCCTCCCTGTCCATCACCAACACCTGGAGTTCACTCAGACTCAAGTCTATCAAGTCGGTGATGCCATCCAGCCATCTCATCCTCTGTTGTCCCCTTCTCCTCCTGCCCTCAATCCCTCCCAGCTTCAAAGTCTTTTCCAATGAGTCAACTCTTCACATGAGGTGGCCAAAGTACTGGAGTTTCAGCTTTAGCATCATTCCTTCCAAAGAGATTCCAGGGCTGATCTCCTTCAGAATGGACTGGTTGGATCTCCTTGCAGTCCAAGGGACTCTCAAGAGTCTCCTCCAACACCACAGTTCAAAAGCATCAATTCTTCAGGCCTCAGCTTTCTTCACAGTCCAACTCTCACATCCATACATCACTACTGGGAAAACCATAGCCTTGACTAGATGGACCTTAGTCAGCAAAGTAATGTCTCTGCTTTTGAATATGCTATCTAGGTTGGTCATAACTTTTCTTGGGTAAGCGTCTTTTAATTTCATGACTGCAATCACCATCTGCAGTGATTTTGGAGCCCCTCAAAATAAAGTCTGGCACTATTTCCACCGTTTCCCCATCTATTTCCCATGAAGTGATGGGACCGGATGCCATGATCTTCGTTTTCTGAATGTTGAGCTTTAAGCCAACTTTTTCACTCTCCTCTTTTACTTTCATCAAGAGGCTTTTTATGGTTCCTCTTCACTTTCTGATTAGGATATATATATAATAGGTAATCAACAAGAACCTACTTTATAGCACAAGAAACTATATTCAACATTTTGTAATAACTTAAAATGGAAAAAACCTGAAAAAGAATATATATATATATAACTATCACTTTTCTGTGCACCTGAAGCATTGTAAATCAACTTATTTCTATTAAAATAAACAGAACCTCAGTGCATGAGAACAAGAGGAACACTGCACATGGATGTATGAACACATGAATGAAAGAGAACGGAATGTCCAGAAGTTGGTACAATTGTGTGGCAAAATAAATTATATGATAGAGTTGCCATTTTAAATTGGTAGGAAAAATTGAACTTTTTAGTAACTGGCATTACAGTAGTGGGATAAACCATCAGCTTGAAAAAGATTCTATTGGGTCAGTTTATCTCATCATATTGTTGCTGATCAGTAGCTAAGTCCTGTCCAACTGTTTGAGACCCCATGGACTGCAGCACACCAGGCTTCTCTGTCCTTCACCATCTCCCAGAGTTTGCTCAAACTCATGTCTGTTGAGTCAGTGATGCTACATAACCATCACATCCTCTGTCATGCCCTTCTCCTTTTGCCTTCAATCTTTCCCAGTATCAGGTTATTTTCCAATGAGTCAGTTTCCAATAACTCATTGGTTATTTTCTAGTGAGTCTTCACATCAGGTGACCAAAGTATTGGAGTTTCAGCTTCAGCATCAGTCCCTCCAATGAATATTCAGGGTTGATTTCCTTTAGGATTGACTGGTTTTATCTCCTTGCAGTCCAAGAGACTCTCAAGTCTTCTCAAGCACCACAGTTTGAAAGCATAAGTTCTTCAGTACTCAGCCTTCTTTGTGGTCCAGCTCTCACATCTGTACATGACTACTGGAAAAACCATAGCCTTAGCTATACAGAACATTGTTGGCAAAGTGATGTCTCTGTTTTTAATATGCTGTCTGGATTTGCCATAGCTTTACTTCCAAGGAGTAAGTGTCAAACTCATGGCTGAAGCCTCATCAGACANGTACATGACTACTGGAAAAACCATAGCCTTAGCTATACAGAACATTGTTGGCAAAGTGATGTCTCTGTTTTTAATATGCTGTCTGGATTTGCCATAGCTTTACTTCCAAGGAGTAAGTGTCAAATTCATGGCTGAAGCCTCATCAGACACCAGGATAAATTCCAAATATACCCGAGATCTATGAAGAAAAATGGGACCATATAAATAGTGAAAGAAAACATAGGTAAATATTTGTAAAACTTGAAAGTGGATGATTGGTGTATTTGGGAACATTAAAAAAAAACCTCTTGCAAAAACATCTTTGTAAAAAATATATAAACAGGATAAAAAGAAAAACAATTAAAAGGTAGAAAATCATTTGCCAGCACGTGCATGCATGCGCAGTCCCTATTGTGTCTGACTCTGGGCCTGCCAGACGCCTCTGTCCGTGCAATTCCCCAGGCAAGGATACTTTAATATGCACAGAGCTGCTTAAGTGTGTAAACACTGTCTCTGGAGAAATGGGCTATGCGAAGGAACAGACAGCTCATAGTCAAAGAAGGCAGGTAGTGTTTAGTCCTATGGAGAAACATTAACTTCACTCATAATTAGAGGAACATGAATCAAAACTGCAGTGGAAATCTTTAGCACTATGACATTGGCAAGCCTCCAGAAATTTGACAGCAAACTCAGATGATAATACTATGGAAACAGGCACTTTCAATCATTGCCAGTTCAGTGCAAAATGGAGCAGCTCCTAGGAGAAGCATCAGGAATTGTCCAGCAATGTCCCTACACTACCAACCCTGGACTGTAGAGAGACAGTAGATGAAGGGGTAGATGACAGAGGTAGATAGGAGTAGACCGATATATAATAGATGATAGACAAACCGAGGGAGATGATTGGCAGGTGGGAGACTGATAAAAATATATAGACTTTTATACATTATGTGGGGCTTCCCTGATAGCTCAGTTGGTAAAGAATCTGCCTGCAATGCAGGAGACCCCAGTTCGATTCCTGGGTTGGGAAGACTCCCTGGAGAAGGGGTAGGCTACCCACTCCAGTCTTCTTGGGTTTCCCTTAAATTATATATAGTGTATGAATGCGTATCCATGCATCCATCTGTTATGTTAAAATGACGAGCTGGTAGGTCATAAGCAGTGCCCAGGGTTAGCTTTAAGTGAGCGAGAACAGCGTGAAGAGGAAAGGGGCACGTTTCTTAGAGGCCATTTCCCAACCGTGAACATGTTTCACAAACTGGTAAAAGCAATTCCTAGAAAGCAAAAGAAAGAGCAAAGATCTAACTCAGCTGTGTGTATAGTTGGTGGCAGAGCCAAAAATAGAGAAGCTATCATAGGAGGAGGCTGGGGAGGGAAATGGTAATCCACTCCCGTATTCCTGCCTGGAAAATACTGCAGACAGAGCAGCCTGGCGGGCTGCAGTCCCTGGGACCACAAGAGGCAGAGACGACTAAACCAGCACGTGAAGGGCTGGGAAGCAGAAACTGGCTCTTCCTGCAGAAGCTGGGCAAACAGAGTCTTAACTGTTTCTGCTAGTTCTGCGGTAGGTGGCGGTTGGTGTTTTCCTCTGGATGGCTGCGCACCTACATTTGAAGGAAAAAGGAGTGCCGGTGCTGGTGGCCTGGAGAGCTGGGATTCCCCTGGGGTAGAAGGGGACCTGGGCGCTCGGTTCTGGCTCCTAGTCGCTTCCTGAGGGAGGGCTATCTTGGCTTGAGTTGCTTCTTCCCAGCCAGTCAGGAGACTCCACGTTCGCTCGGTTTTCTTTCCATCTCTTCGTTGAATGAGCTGCTTTGTCTTTATTTTAAAGGTGAAATCTGAACCCAGACACACAGGGAGAGTGCCGGTGAAGACGAAGGCAGAGGCGCCTCTTCACGCAGCCCGGACGGGCACCAAGGATGCCGGCAGGGGGCCGGAGCGGGGCCTCCTGCCCAGGGTCGGCGGGAGCCCGCCTGGCCTGCGCCTCCGCTTGGCCTCCTGCTCTCGAGCCGTCTGGCGGCGTGCTCCTGCTGTTTGAGCCCTGGCTCTGTGACACGTGCTACGGCAGCCCTAGGAACGTGGTACTCCCATGCCAAGCGTATACTCCGAGCACCCAGCTGCAGGGAGGTCACACCTGTGTTGTGTGAGCTCCAAATGCAGAGCTGAGGCAGGACTGTGAGACAGGCATCTCCCTGGGAGACGGTCACGTAGGAGAGCACAGCAGCGATGCAGGGACGGGAAGAGCCAGTAGAGACCCACCGTCACGATGCTCCTCTGGGGAACAGGGCTCAGCCCTGCTGGGGGCTGCACAGCAGAGGAACAAGCCTGTGTCGTCGCTGACAGAGGCGGGGTGGGGGGCACCAGGGCGCCCACCCGTCAGCTCCTGTCAGCAATGGCCAACACCAAGCCCCTTCCCTTCTGGCTGCCTGCAAGGGGGTCCAGAGTCCTCGGGCCAGGTTTGTGGGTGTTTCAGTGAAAGCCCTTGAGTCGTGTGGATGCCCCTGGTGACTGATAAGGGTGTTGCCCATGCATGAGCAAACACGCCTGTACACGAGGGATTCTGTGCACACACGGGACACATGGAAGACCACATGTGGCAGGTGGCCCCACATCTTCATGAGACCCCTTTTCTCTGAGTGAGTGTGGACCCTGAACTCACTTCTAACTGATAAAATATGGCAAAGGCAATTGACTACCATGCCTGATGGTGTTACATCATATGGTAAACCTAGACAGCATATTAAAAAACAGAGATAGCACTTTGCTGACAAAGGTCCATCTAGTCAAAGCTATGGTTTTTCCAGTAGTCATATATGGATGTGAGAGTTGCACCGTAAAGAAAGCTGAGTGCCGAAGAACTGATTCTTTCAAATTGTAGTGCTAGAGAAGACTCTTGAGAGTCCCTTGAACAGCGAGGAGATCAAACTAGTCAATCCGAAAGGAAATCAACCCTGAATATTCACTGAAGCAACTGATGCTGAAGCTGAAGCTCTGATAATTTGGCCACCTGATGCAAGGAGCTGACTCACTGGAGAAGACCCTGATACTGGGAAAGATTGAAGGCAAAAGGAGAAGGGGGTGTAGAGGATGAGATGGTTAGGTGCATCGTTGATTCAGTGAACATGAATTTGAGCCAACTCTGGTAAACAGTGAAGGACAAGGGGGCCTGAAGTCCACAGTGTTGCAAAGAGTTGGACATGAATTAGCAACTGAACAACAACAGCGGTACAACTGGAGGGATGTTTGCATCGTAATTAAGGTCCCTGGTTTTGACTTGATGTTAATCAAAAGGTGATCATTCTGGCAGGACCGGGCCTAATCAGATACATCCTTTCATGGCAGGTCCAGATGTGAGACGTTTGAAGCCATGAAGACTTTCCTTCTCTGGCTTAGAAGCAGCATCTGCCATGAATGCTGCAGCCCAAAGAAAGTGGACCCTGCCAGGAACCGGAGGCTCTTAGCAGTAGTAGATCCTTCCCTAGTCAAGCCTCCAGACGAGAATGCAGCCCAGCCAGCATCTGGATTCTAGTTTTGGAAGACCTTCCTCAGCAGATGGCAAAGCATCTGCCTGCAATGCAGAAGACCTGGATTCAATCTCTGGGTAGGGAAGCTCCCCTGGAGAAGGAAATGGCAATCCACTCCAGTACTCTTGCCTGGAAAATTCTATGGATGGAGGAGCCTGGCAAGCTACAGTCCATAGGGTTGCAAAGAGTCAGATATCACTGAGCAACTTCACTTCACTTCCTCAGAAGAGAGCTCAGTTGAGCTATCCTTAGACTTCTGGCCCATGGAAACTAAAACATAATAAGTTAAATCCTGTGCTATTTTTTACACAGTAAAGGAAACTAATACAGATGCATTAGTTTAAGGGGAAATAAATGAAGGGAGAGGAGAAGAAAAATGGGAGAAACACAAGAAAAGGGAAAAAATGCAGTTTCCCACATAGGCAGTATTACAAATTTGTTTAAATATCCATAGTTTTCAAGCAAAATTGGAAAAGAATTTACCAATATAGCAACTTAACTGAACTCCACTAAGAGATGCGCCAAGTGACAGTTATTTATACAGAGACTTAATACTATACGGGACTTCCCTCGTAGCTCAAATGGCAAAGAATCTGCCTGCAATGCAGAAGACCCTAGTTTAATCCCTGGGTTGGGAAGATCCCCTGAAGTGATAGGCTGCCCACTTCAGTATTCTTGGGCTTCCCTGGTGGGTCAGCTGGTAAAGAATTCGCCTGCAATGTGGGAGACCTGGGTTTGTTCCCTGGGTTGGGAAGTTTCCTTGGAGAAGTGAATAGCTACCCACGCCAGTATTCTGGCCTGGAGAATCCCATGGACTGTATCGTCCATGGGGTCTCAAAGAGTAGGACACAACTGAGTGACTTTCATTTTCAATAGTGTATTTTTTATACTTTACAAAAGAAAAAAAGGAGGGGGACACTTAAATATTTTAAAAGTAAAGAAGCATATAAGCCAGACTTTCTAGATACCCACGTAGACTGTATTCAAACAAGCATCATCTTGTGGATGTGGAACCCATACAAGCAACCGGTCACCTGCAGACCGTCTTTCTGGAACTGTGTATATCTTCTAAAAGTGGGGTGGCTTTTTGCTTCTCCAAGCTCATTGTTTGCTTCTTTGAGCAACAGAGTCAGATCAACACAGGGTGTGGTTTGGAAACAGGATAAGAGCTGCACAGTGGTCAGCATGAGGAGAGAAGCATATGTGAATGATGGCCATGTCATCCCAAGTATTGAGGGACTGACTCATGTGACGCTGGACCAACCAGATGGATGCCCTGGCATGGCCTTCCTTCCTCTGGGCACATCGTTGGAATTGATGAGGCGTTTCTGCATCACACAGGCTTGCCTGGTGGCTTGGATGGTTAAAAGAAAAATCTGCCTGCAGCGCAGGAGACCTGGATTTGAGCCCTGGGTCAGGAAGCTCCCCCAGAGAAGGGAATGGCAACCCACTCCAGGATTCTTACTTGGAGAATTCCATGGCAGAAGAGCCTGGTGGCTACAGTCCATGGGGTCAGAAGGAGCCAGACATAGCTGAGTGACTAGCATTCTCCTTTCTCAGCACCATGCAAGTGCTCTAGACAGACAGGTGGTGGGACAGCTAACAGACGGAGAGGCGGGGAGGAACTGCGGACGGGAGGGCGAGCACAGCGTCGAGCTGGCCAGGTCCTTGGGGCACTCCATCGCCTCGACTTTATCCTTTACTATCCAGGTCTCACCTAACGGCTGGCAGAGGAGAAGTATTTTCAGCCTTGCTTCTCAGCCAGCCTTTGGTGGTATGATTTCAGATTTGTTTGAACCCAGTGTTTGAGTTCATAAATATTTTTAAAATATGAGAGAGGGGATCAACCCCAGACAGTGCATTTTAAGACAATTGAATTGGGTTCTTTCAGTGAGGTAGCTGCAAGAGCAATCAGTGAGGCTGATTTTTCATCTAAACTACCCTGCAAGTAGGTCTTCTTAGCTGCTCCTACAAGGGGGTGACATCTTATTTGCAAAATGCAAGAGGCTCGTATTCTACCTTCAAAGACAATTTTTGACAAAATCTGTACTGTTCTTACACAGAAAGCCCTGGAATTCATTCACCTTAGCTCTGCTCCCCTCCCCACAGCTAAAACTCCGCAGAATAAGGGCCTGGTTGACAAGTCCCAATCTTGGGGCAGGGAGAGCTCACCACACCCTGACATTCCTGTAAATGGACACCTGTGCGTCCCGAAGTTTACAGATGTCACACGCATCTCCCCGGCTCAGGACAGTCAGAGATGGTGCCCTAAAGGGATTCAGAGCTTTGGAACCCATCCTCTCATGTGTGAGTCTCAGACATGACTTTACAATCAAGTCACCCTCAATTATGGATGAGGCGAGACCTCCCAGCTTGCCTGTCAGGGATCTTGTTGACAAATTCCAGGCCGGGAGGAAAGCCGTGCGCGCATCCTGCAGTTCAGGGAAAGCCCTGCAGTGCGCGTCCTTCGGCCCCGAGAACCCCCACCTCCTACCCTGTCCTCTCTGCTTATGGCAGCTCGACCGCCCGCTGAAGGTGACCGAGCGCCAGTGACCCCTCCTGAGCCAGAGCTGCTTTCCAGCAAGATCTTAAGATCTAATGCGGGGACTGAGTTTCTCAGGAGGCTGGGGCCCCCGGCGCTGTGGATGCTGAGGCCATTAGGAGCTCTTTCTGGATGAGAAGGAGGGATTCAGGGGTGTTTCTGTTCAATACAGACTTCCTGGAAAATTGAGGGGTTTGACCATTGATCCCAAGACAGGGTGGAGAAGGGCATGGCAACCCAGTCCGGTATTCGTGCTTGGAGAATCTGTGGAAGGAGGAGCCTGGCAGGCCGTACAGTCCACAGGGTCGCGAAGAGTCGGGCGCGACTAAAGCAACTGAGCAGGCGCCCCGGGACAGGCCCGAGCGGCCTCTCGAGTCTCCTCTCCCGTCCCGGGTGCGGGTCACAGTCAGCAGGCCGCAACAGCCGGGTGTCCCAAAGACACTCGCCACAGGAAGAAGCCGCCTAACGCTGGGAGTGAGTTTCTCACGCACACAGCGTGGCAGCTGTTCCCTGGGGCGGCTGTTAACGAGTCCCGCGTGAGCCTATCCTCCCCTAGTCCTGGGGCCCGCAGTCCCAGGCCAAGGTGCCCACAGGCCGTGCCGGCTGCAGGCTCTGCGGGGGACCTGTTCCCAGTCTGGCTTCTGCTGCCTGCTGGCCACTCGTGGGGTCCCCGGGCTCCTGGCTGCAGAGCTCCAGTCTCTGCATGGCGTCCTCCCTTGCGCATGGCGGGACCCAGATTTCCCATTCTCGTGGGGGCACCAGACCTACTGGATAAGGGACCCGGAGTAATGAACCCATCTCAACTACATCATCTGCACAGACCCTACTTCCAAATAAGGTCACGTTCACAGCACCGGGGCTTGGGAGTTGAGGAGCAATCCAACCCCATAACAGCGGCCGCAGTACTGGTCAGAACTGCCTGAGCAAGAACCACTGGGATAAATCAACTTAATAAAGGAATACGAACGTGAGGCAAGGTGGAGACTTGATTTTAAAGAGTCCATGACCCTCTACCTGGACAGCAGTCTTTCCAACAAATACCTGAGAGGCAAAGCCAGTGCCTGGACTTACATGAGATGTTCACCCTGGATGGACCTGGAGGAGAAAAAGGCTCAGGGTTGGCTGAGAACCTACACTCCCTGCCGATCTTTGCCTAAGAAGCAGTGTGCACTTTATCCCCACTGACACCATTTCAGAGACGCGTGGTTCCTCTCTTGCTGGTTCTGCTGCTATTTTGTCCAAGGCTGGACTCCACTGGGCATCCCAGGATGTGCCCTCTTGGGGGCTCACTGCTCTCAAATGCTGAGAGTGACATGTGACAATACTACGGTGAGTTCAAACAAGGACCTGGGGCATAGCACAGGGTACTCTGCTCAGTACTCTGCAATAACCTAAATGGGAAAAGAATTAAAAAAGAAGAGACTCGTGTGTAATAAGGACTGAATCATTTTGCTGTGCACCTGAAACTGTTTGGCACACCTGAAATGTTGTGTACAACACTGTAAATCAATTTAGTCCAATATACAGTCAAAATTTGTAAAGAAAGAAATAGTACAGGCGATGATCTTAAAAAGTTGAATTCTGTTAATATAAAGGTGTATTTTGCCTCTCCTGGCTTCAGGAGAAGGGATGCCCAACCACAGACACAGATCGGAATGGGATTGCAAATATTTCATCTTTAAAAACATCATGACAGATGACTTTTGTACTCTATTTTTTCAATTATTGGTCTCCAGGAAATGTTTGGCATTTTAAAGCGCTTTGTGCAGATGTGGTATTTTTGGTTGCATTTTTTCAATCAGTTTTCGATCTTGGCTTCACCTGTTATCACAGTAATCTCCGTGTGATGTTCGTGAGGAAAATATGACTTAATGCTGCTCTGCACATTTCATTTTCACTAGCTCAGGTGATCAGGAGAAAAAAAAAAAAAGATTGTAAACAAGCAAACGTTGAAGGTCAGGAAAGGAAAATAGAGATCATCGGTATTCACAGTGATTCCACTCCTGATTCATGGTGATATGGTGGCTTAGACTTGGTATTTGACAATATCCTCTAATGGGTCACTCTGTTTTCAGGAACTTGAACCATTCAAAAAAAAAAAAAATATATGAACCCTGCCTTGTTTCATATCCCAGTGACCTTTCAGTATGATTTTATTCCTCACAATTTTTTCTCTACCACTGCAGGCTGGCTGGCTTCTTAAATCACCCTCCCCACCTACCAACTGGCCTTAGCCTTTCAAAAATCCTATTTTCCCCCAGGGTTGATGGGTTTCCTTACCCTTCACTTTTCAGGGATGTCAAGGCACCAATTTCCCCCCAGAACCTTCAAGGTGGTATTGGGTCTCCTCATCCCTCAGGATCCCTCACACCCACCTTCCCCCTGAAGTCCGGTCTGAGGATCCAGTTGTCTTCTGAGGCAACATGTTAATTTAACAAGCTGATTTGTATGTGAACTTATCCTCCTGGAGAAAATTCTGATAGATTGAAAACAAAGAACAACTTCAGAAAATCTGGTAGTTAAGGTTTATAACGGCTTCCCAGGCGGTGCAGTGCTTAGGGAACCTGGTTAAATCTCCTGCCGAGCAGGAGATGTGGGTTTGATCCCGCAGTCGGGAGTGTCCCTGGAGAAGGAAAGTGTAACCCCCGCCAGTGTTCTTGTCTGGGAAATCCCATGGACAAAGGAGCCTGGAGGGCTACAGTCCACGGGGTCGCAAGGGGTCGGACACGGCTGAGCAGCTGAGCACTCAGGTTTATTAAACCGCCAACTGGAGACTTTTTTCCTCAGTTTGAGGGTGATTGGGTGTATCTGGCCACTGGTAAATATTAATGAATTTGGATGCTACAATTAATTAACTGTGTTCTATATAACAGAGCTAGTAAGCAGTTACCTGTTGGGGACAATGTATGTCTTGTCTCCAGCAGCAAGACATGCATTTAGCAAGAAGGTCAGCCAGAAGGAATTCTCTGTAAATATTAATGAATTTGGATGATACAATTAATTAACTTTGTTCTATATAACAGAGCTAGTAAGCAGTTACCTGTTGGGGACAATGTATGTCTTGTCTCCAGCAGCAAAATATACATTTAGTAAGAAGGTCAGCCAGAAGGAATTCTGTGTTGTTCATGCTTACTTCTTCAAAATCAGCACAGGTTTCTTGAGTGCCTTCTACATGCCACCTAGATTTCTTAGTGCAATATTTTTTCTTTTTTAACAATTAATTTATTAATTTTAATTGGAGGCTAATTACTTCACAATATTGAGGTCGCTTTTGCCACACGTTGACATGAATCAGCCATGGGTGCTCATGTGTCCCCCATCCTGAACGCCCCTGCCACCTCCCTCCTCATCCCATCCCTCTGGGTCATCCCAGTGCACCCTGGCTTTGAGTGCTCTGTTTCATCCATCCAATTTGGGCTGGTCATTCATTTCACAGAAGGTAATATACACGTTTCAGTCCTATTTACTCAAATCACCCCACGCTCGCCTTCTCCCACAGAGTCCAAAAGTCTGTTCTTCATATCTGTGTCTCTTTTGCTGTCTTGCACATAAGGTCATCGTTACCATATTTTAAACAGTATCTTATGGAAAACAGAGTGGCTTCTTAGATAGTTAACAGAACAGGTATTTTAGTACATTCAACCCTTCTGTATTTGTGGATGTTGAATAGTATCACCCTCCTCCTTCCACAGTTAGTTACAGCGTGTTCTTTATGATGGGCTAGAGTTCAGTGGGACATATTTCAGTGTGATTACTGCTAATGCCATCAGGCCTTAATCTTTCTCTTCCTCTTTATCCTGCGAGTGCTTGCCTAGTAGTCAGCCCAAGAGTCATGTGTCATGAAGTTGGGAAGTTCTCTGCATAATAGGATAAATGATGAGCATATTCAAAGGTCAAATGTTTTGAAGCTGAAATCATTGTAAAGCTACATACTGATTCCTCACTGGCCCCAAGGTCAGGAGAAAGCACCTTAATCACGAAAGTAACAGGGGTTTAAAAAAGTAAAAAAAGCATGTGATGAAACCCAGTGAATTCGCCCCAACTTCTGGTGGAGATTTATGCCCCAGGAAGGCCCTGCTTTGTGTCATCCTGGCTGCGTCGGTGTCTCTCTCCCGCTCCTGGGAGCAAATGCCTCAGGACCCAAGAGGAGACTGGCTGTCAAGGATCTTCAACATGTCAGAACGACTTTCCTCATCAGTGACTGTGATGGCCCATCGAGGGGTGGGTGTAGCCCTGGCTGCCGTGGGCGTCTTGCAAAGGCTTGCTCAGGCTGGGCTTGCTCCCACCTCAGACAGACGCGTCCTCTGCTGAGAGAGCCGGGATGCCGGCAGGCCAGTCGGAAAGCGGGGGAGCCCGCCGCACCCCAGGCCCACATCCCCCAGCTCTGTGCTTACTGCCCTGCAGACAGCAGGCTTCTGGTGCACTCAGAGCTCACCCAGGGCGTGGGGTGGGCTGGGGTGCGGCTGGCCAGCCCCTGCTTCTCCTCCTCTCAGTCACACTTTAGTTCCTGGGCGTCTGGTAGAAACTCACCAGACAAGGGAGCTGGTCTCACCCCGACCCTGCAGCCCACTGTCTCAGCTCCGCACCACTCTGCCCACGGCCTGGGCTGAGGCCCTCAGTGTCTACGCGTCTCCCACTATAGCGTCTTGATTCCCCACGTACACTTTTCTGACCGGAGAGGGGCTGTCCCCTCTCACAGGCGCTATTTTCATGCTGAGTGAAACTTGCAGTCTGCACACAGAGTTTTTAAAATCCTGAGCGCTGTAATTGTGGAAGAAATCAGTATGTGATAGAGAATTCCCCTCGGACTTTACAGCTCAGCCCGTCACAGGTTCCCAATGACCCAAGGACTCTGACCTACCTACCTCCTGGCGGGGCAGAAGTGTCCTCCCTGTTCAACAAATGTGGGTGTGTTCTCTCCTTCTCCATAGACGCGCTTCCATTTTCCAAGATGGTTGCCGAGCCCAGAACATGGAAATTCCGGGCTGAGCATGGCCCAGCCAGGGGCAGGCAGGCTGCCCCGGCACCCCAGCCTTGGCCCCGCGCTGCGTCCGCTCAGCTGTGCCACATGACAGCTTCCCTCCAGCTCTGCCTCCACCACACTCCTGGCTCCAAAACACGAGGGAGAGAGATGGAACGTTCTAGATCTGTGTCCAGTATTTGTTACGAGGTCTTCCGTTTCTTCCTCTGAGCAACTGGGCAGTATTGACACCTTCCTCATGGAGTTTGTGTGAGGGAGGGAATGCAAGGGCACAAGGGATAAACAGCCTGTCTTAGCTCTGTTACTGTTGGTTCGTGTGCTTGAGACTGGAGGGAAGTCCAAAATTCCAGGCCCTTCAGACGGGTGTGATGTCCACACGTCTACAGGAAGTCCCTCTTCAAAGCAGATACGTCAAGTGATGGGATGTTCCTTGGATGGTCAATGCAAGTTGCACCAGCCGGCGCTGGTCCCAAACAACCACAGGTGATAAACCGTCACAAGCTCTGCTGAGCTCCGTTTCCCCGGCGCTACGCTGCCGCCCCCTCTGAAAGCCCCAGCTGCAGTCACTCCAGCCTCCAAGCCACTCAGGCTGATGTGGCGGGCACCACGTGGGCACTCTCGGGCTCTGGCCACAAGCTCCTGAGTTTCCTCTACCTGGAGAAGGGCAGAGGCTGTGCGAGCCTGGCGTGAACTCCGGAGTCTCTGCCAAACATAAACAGCAGTACGGGGCGATGAGTCAGACTCACAGTTCCCTCTCCCCTCGCCAGCCTCATCCAGCTAGGAAATCAGTAGTCACTAAGCTCTGGCAGCCGAAGGCCATTCCTGCGGAGCGCGGTGCTCCAGCGGCCATGAGGATGCTAACCGAGCAATGGACACCGATAAGCCCCCAGGACAAAAGTGGCAGGGACATCCAGGGGAACTGCCCTTGCTGCTGAAATGAGGTGATTATCATGGGAGAAGACAGCTGTACGCGGAGGTTCCGCTGCTTGCCACCAAGGGGGTCGTGGCGGCGATTTCCGTCTGTAGCACAGATTTGGTCTGTCTGTAAAGTTCTGGTTGTCTTGTAAGACATGGGTTCAGAAGGTAGTAAAACTCCTCCGGAGACCTTTCCTGGGGACGTGCTGGTCAGCACCCTTGCTTTCGTGGGTCTGTTGACTGCATGTGACGATGCATCACCATCTGTCCCTGTCACTAAGGGCTCAGGTGCCCCTCTGGGCAGCCCTCCTGAGGCCTGGGCCGGGGCTGAAGGGCCCCTTCCTCACCCCGCAGCCTTCTGTCTGTGTCTGGAAGGCAGGCCTTCATTTGTTAGCTGGACTGAGTGGGTGCTGACCAGGGTGACCGCAGCCACGCCCGCCTGCTCTCTGCTCCTGTCCTCCGAGGTCACCTGCAGAGGGCCCTGCTCACCTGTTCCCACTCATCATCACAGAAAAGTCCCCCACAGCCTCCCTCACAGGGAACTCACCATCATTTATTTTTGAAAGTAAAGAAAAAGGGATAAACAATGACTGTGCGTGTTGGTCAGTTGTGTCCGACTCTTCATGACCCCATGGACTGTAGCCCACCGGGCTCCTCTGTCCTTAGGATTTCCCAGGCAAGAACAATGGAGTGGGTCGCCATTTCCTCCTCCAGGGATCTTGATGCTGGGGATTCGTCATTTAGCAGATAAGATTCAAATGTCTGCCAACAATGGTCTTACACCCCAGGGCAAGGGACGGGTAAACAGCAAGATGGATGAAAAACAGCCTGTGTGTTTCCTATACTAGGCTGCTCAGGTTGCCATAAAAAAAAAAAAAAATGCCTCAGACGGAATGGCTCGAGCAACAGAAATCCACGTGCTCACAGTTCTACAGACTAGTGGCCCAAGATCTAGGTTCCACTGGAGTTGGGTTTCTGAAGGTGGCTCTCTCCCTGGCTTTCAGACTGCCAGCTGCTCACTGTGCCTTCTCAGGGACTGTCCTTGGGGGCCTGGAGAGAGAGCTCTCTTCTCTTCTTACAAGGACACTAATCCTACAGGATCAGTGAGGATGTGTAAGTCACTTCAGTCGTGTCCAATTCTTTGCGACCCCACGCACTGTAGCCCCCCAGGCTCCTCTGTCCACGGGATTCTCCAGGCAAGAACACTGGGGTGGGTTGCCATTTCCTTCTCCAGGGGATCTTCCCGACCCACACATATCCACTGCGTCTCCTGCACTGGCCAGTGGCTTCTTTACCAGTAGTGTGACCTGGGAAGCCCATGGAATCAGGGCCCACCTCTAAGCTCAATTCCCTCCTGAGAGAGCCCATCACCAAGTCCAGCCACAAGGGAAGTCAGGGCTTCAACACACAGAATGTAGGGAAACGGTTTGGAGAAATGTCTACTTAGATCTTCAGCTCATTTTCTGACTGGATTTTCTTTTTCAATATTGAGCTGCATGTGCTGAAGTCTACAAACAATAAATGCTGGAGAGGGAGTGGAGAAAAGGGGACTCCTCCCACACTTTTGGTGGGGATGTAAGTTGGTGCAGCTACTATGGAGAACAGTGTGGAGGTGGCTTTATAAAAAGTAGAACTACAGCGTGACCAGGAATCCCACTTGCAGGCATGTGTCTAGAGAGAACCATCATTCAGAAAGATGCATGCCCGCCAGGGTTCACTGCAGCACTGTTTACCTGGAAGCGTGTAAATGCTGTTTACATGGAAGCAACCTAAGCGTCTGCTGACAGGCGAATGGGTACACACGTGGTACATATACACCGTGGAATACTACTCAGTCATAAAAGTAATTAAATCCTGTCATTTGACTTAAGATGGATGGATCGAGGGTCTTCCCTGGTAGTTCAGTGGGTAAAGAATCCACCCGCAGTGCAGGAGATAGCAGAGATGAAGGTCCAGTCCCTGGGTCAGGAGGACCCCCTGGAGGAGGAAACGGCCTCCCACTCCAATATCTTGCCTGGAGAACCCTGTGGACAGAGGAGCCTGGTGGGCTACAGTCCACAAGCTTGCAGAGAGCCTGACACTATTGAAGCAACTGATCACACGTAACAGATGGGCCTAGACGTTATCATACAAGTCAGTCAGTCAACTAGAGAATGATAACGGTTTCATTAGTTTTTAAATGAACTCTAAGGGAAAAACATTTATTAAATGAATGAACTAAATAAAATTCAACAAGACTTCCACAGTTAGCAGCAGATCATGTGAATTTTTTTCCTTTCCTATAAAATGTGTATACCCCTTCCTGCACTGGGTAGAAAGGCATAGTCTCTATGTCAATACCACATTCCACTTCAGTGTCTCTTCTGAATAAGATAAACTGGTCCCACTCATTGCCATCTACATATTTGAAAAAATCCCAATGCAGACAACTTTTTTAATTGGAAGGATCACACGTAGAATACACTATATAATCTAGGAAATACTGATTGCACATTATCTGAAAAAATGAAAAACACTGACATCGCTACTGTTCTTACTACCCGAAATCATGGGAAAACATTATGGAAATGAGATAGATATAGATTTCATCAGAGCTATGGGTTAGCAGTCTATCTATTATTGAGTAAAAGCTGTGACATTGCAATGGATCCATACCTTTTTACTTACAAATTGATAAATACATATTAACTATGGTTCACCATTTAATTTTCATCATTATAATAGACGGTAATTTATGGGATTATAGAACTAAAATATTTTAAGATTGCATTTGCTTATAGTCGAGAGTGTCTTGTGGGTTTGCTTTGCTAAACTGTAGCATATTCCTAGATAGGACTGCTGGGGAGGCCCTCACCATGTCTACCCACCATCGACCCATCGCCTACCTGTCCCGTGAGGCGCAGGTACTCAGCACGGCCGGGAAACAGCATCAGGTGTGCGTGTTAGAGCTTCAGGAAAGGGCACAACATGGGCAGAGCGTGAGCAAACGGGCCAAGCGTCCTCCTCCCCAGATTGAAGGAGGGCATTTTTATGAACACTTATTCATCCTATCACATGATTCTTTTTTTCTAAATTCAAGTCTAAAGAATTGGAGAAGAGAGGAGGGAAGAGGAGGAGGAGGAGAGGGAGGACCTAGAAGGGGGGTGGGGAGAGGGAGAGGGAGACAGAGAAGGAGCAGGATTAGAAGTGGGAGGAGGGGTGCGGAGAAGAAACAGAGTCAGAAGCCTTCCCCACGAACCTCCCCCGGGGGGACTTCAGCCCAGGCAGACCCCAGGGCTGGTATTGCTTGCCCGCTGCTGCCTACCTCCTTCTCGTCCACAGTAACTACAGATGTTGTCATCCACACGCATCCGTCCTGGGCTCCATTGGAGGCGCTGAGTTCCCAGGGCCATTTCATCCGGGTTTCTGTGAGCTCTCCTAGAAGCTAATCTTTGATGCCGTTGCTGGCCCATGTAGCTCATAGCTGGAGCAAAGCAGGCTGGTCCCAGAAGTTCCCTTCTGTGGAAAATGTCTGGAGAGTGGTTAACGCCTCCTTCCAGCTCTTTAGATGAGATGATGGTAAATCTGGCCAGCTGCCACCCAAACCATCCTCGCCTGGGCAGGTGGTCCTACAGTCACCTGGAGCAAGGCTGCTTCGCTGCAGGAGCCTCGGGTTTTTGAAGCATTCTGAGTGATCCTGATGTGAGTGAAATTTGATTGTGATTGCTTCTACTCCATTCTGAACACCTAGAAAGATAAGCTAGTCAACTGGCCGCTTTTCAATCGCTTCACACCCATTGATCACCCCTCCCTTCTCCACCCTCTCACTCCATCTCTTTCCTTCTCCATCTCTTTCTCTCTTTCATCCCCAAAGCAATATGAAAACGACTCCTCACTGAATGAAAAGAACTAAAGAAGACATAAAAACGTCCCCTGTGTTTTCAGTCAGGGTTTCACCTAAGTTAATTCATTAATGTATGTACATATTTAACATAGAAATTCTCAGAAAAAAAAATACTCCTAATTTTCAACTATTTTTTTCCATTGCAAATAATAGATACTATTAAAAGAAGTTCTCTAAAAGTAACTATTAGCTATTGACAATATAAATAAATATAAGATTTATTTATAGAATAATATTCAGAAACTATACCTGGGGGATAATTGTTTTGAGTATATTTTTAGCCCTGCAAAGTAAAATACCTTTGAAATTCATATATAAATAATGTAAATAAGTTTTAGCTATGGAGAATAGATAAAATTCTTACATTAAAAAATAGGACTTTTAAATAATGATTTATTGAGATTGTCTAAGAAAAAATACAGCAAAGACACAAAACTACTTTCATTTGGGCATTTTTCATAGCAATTATACTTTTGCATAAAAATACACTTAATTCATGAGAGTTCGGTGCTTTTCATAGAGATGCAACTCTTATGCCTCTGGAGTTGAGTGAACCAATTTGGTACTAAAACCGTTTGATCAATACTCCTTTCTGGAATAACAGCCTGTGGGAGAAAGGTGAACTTCAGTTCAGGTAAAAGGAGGAACTGATGTTTCAGGAGGTCTGGATTTTATCCTTGGTTTCACTGGGAAAGATACATGCTATTCATTCTCAGAAGTAAGGGGTTGAAAGCTGGGCCCAATTATAGCACATAGTAAATCTATTTTATTTTCTCCTTTCTGAAATTCTAGCTTAACGTATCATGAAATTGCAGAGAAATCCTAGACATCAGAAGCATTTTCTAGCCTGGGAGAGGCTCATGGACCACATGACTGCAGCATCAGCCTTCCTCTTACTGAGAGTGGGTGGGGAAAGCGAACGTCACTCAGCTGTGTCTGACTCTTTGTGAGCCCATGGACTGTAGCCCTCTAGTCTCCTCTGTCCATGGAATTCTCCAGGCAAGAATCCTGGAGTGGGTTGCCATTCCCTTCTCCAGGGAATCTTCCCAACCCCAGGATTGGACCCGGGTATCCTGCATTGCAGGCAGGTTCTGTACCACCTGAGCCACCAGGGAAGCCCCAGTGTGTGGGTCCCGGAGTCCAGATCCGTGTCTTTAAGCTGGGCAGGTTCCCCTCCTTGAGCAGAAAGCCCCTGAAGTGAGGCGGGGCACTGGAATAGGACACGTGATTCGCCTGATCCTTATAAACAGGCAAATCACTCATCCCCAAAGCATAAGCCATACGATCACATACATTACTGCATTTGCCTCAAGAGCTCACAGAAGGAAAGGGGCATGCTGACCCCAAGACGAGTCCCAGGCCATTTCATTTTAAAGTGGATTTTGTGTGTGCACATCTGCACACGTCCATGCATTAGGAAAGGATACACACACGCAGGGCCGTATATAGTAACATTTATTTATCTCGCCTTCATTTATCTGCATCCGGACATTGATTTCTTAAAGTGATCCTCGGAGAGTTTCCTGTTTAATTGCTGTCTGCGTACAGGGGGTGAGGCTGTCTGAAGTGCCAGGTGGGTAATAAACTAATAAAACGCGTTCCCCAGCCTACAGTGTAAAAACTTTACACGAAATGAAGGAGCTGTTTCTAGTTCACATTATGGCCCTTGTTTGGAGGGGCGATACTGCTCTCCCCATCACCAGAGAGCTGACCTGACGCCACACAACTTGACTGACCTGGACGTCAGGGCCTCCAGGAGACCGGCGGGCTCAGGACCTGACAGAGCCTTGGCACTCAAAGGCTCACCTCATCTCCAGGAGAAGAAACACTTCCTGTGGCCACAGATGACTCGCTTTCTTTGTTCAAGGACATAGCTCACCTCTGCAAATGCTACTGACTTCCAGATATGAAAGGACTGAATCATTATCTATGTGTTCCTAGTTAAATCCACTCTCTTAAATGGGGAAAATCTACAAAAAATTGTCAGATTTCATTTTCTTGGGCTCCAAAATCCCCGTGGATGGTGACTGCAGCCACAAAGTTAAAAGACAATTGCTCCTTGGAAGAATAGCTGTGACAAACCTAGACAGCATATTAAAAAGAAGACACACATCGCTTTGCAGACAAAGGTCTGTGCAATCAAAGCTATAGTCGTGTAAGGATGTGAGAGCTGGACCATAAAGAAGNCAAAGTTAAAAGACAATTGCTCCTTGGAAGAATAGCTGTGACAAACCTAGACAGCATATTAAAAAGAAGACACACATCGCTTTGCAGACAAAGGTCTGTGCAATCAAAGCTATAGTCGTGTAAGGATGCGAGAGCTGGACCATAAAGAAGGCTGAGCACCAAAGAACTGATGCTTTCAACCTGTGGTGCTGGGGAAGACTCTTGAGAGCCCCTTGGACTGCCAGGAGATCAAAACATTCAATCCCGAAGGAAATCAACCCTGGATATTCATTAGCAGGACTGGTTCTAAAGCTGAAGCTCCAATACTTTGGCCAACTGATGCGAAGAGCCAACTCACTGGAAAAGACCTTGATGCTGGGAAAGAATGAGGGCAGAGCAAGGGGAGAAGAAGGGGGAGCAGGGGAGACCGAGGATGAGATGGTTGGATGGCATCACCGACTCAGTGGACATGATTTTGAGCAAACCCCAGGAGACAGTGAAGGACAGGGAAGCCTAGCATGCTGCAGTCCATAGAGTCGCGGAGTCAGACGTGACTTAGTGACTGATCAGCAAGAACAATAAACGCATTCCCTAAAGTGCAGGTTCCAGAATTTTCAGCGATGGGTGCTCAGATGACGGGTCAGGACACAGCTGCTGGCTTCTCACACGTGCTTGAGAGGCACACTGAGAAGCGCGCCTTCACCTCTCCATCCTGGTGTCTGAGGCCAGTCTCCTCATCCCTAAGTCGCGTTTCAGTTCAGATCAGTTCAGTCGCTCAGTCGTGTCCGACTCTTTGCGACCCCGTGAATCGCAGCTCGCCAGGCCTCCCTGTCCATCACCATCTCCCGGAGTTCACTCAGACTCGCATCCATCGAGTCGGTGATGCCGTCCAGCCATCCCATCCCCTGCCGTCCCCTTCTCCTCCTTAGTGTTAGCGTTAGTCACTCAGTTGAGGCCGACCCTTTGCGACCCCATGGACCTCAGCCCACCAGGCTCCACTGTCCATGAGATGTTCCAGACAAGGATACTGGAGTGGGGTGCCATTTCCTTCCTGTTGAATGAAGTGGGTCAGCCTGCACGATGTATGAAATGCGAGGAAGCTAAACTGCAGTGTCAAAAACACTTCAGTTTTAATTTGCATTTCCTTCAAGCGCCACAGATGAGATTGCAATAAGTTACAAAGAGGGGAGGGAGATGGGACGGAGTTTCAAAACGGAGGGGATATACGTATACCTATGGCTGATTCATATTGAGGTTTGACAGAAAACAGCAAGATTCTATACAGCAATTATCCTTCAATAAAAAATCAATTTAAAAAAGAGGTTGCAAAGACACTGTGAAGCAGTGAGGACGAGACAGAATGGGAAGGTGGTGTGCAGGGCCCTCTGCTTCCCCCAGGATGCCGGGAGAGGGGAGGGACCCATCAGCCCTGCGTCTCCACCCCGCAGGAGGAGGCTCGGATGTGGGTGTTTGCGCCACTGTCCTGACGCTGGGCCAGCGCCGTGCAAGGGAGCGCCTCCTTCCTCCCGGCTCGTTGCTCACGCATCCCCTCGGAAGCGTGAGGAGGGAACCCTCTGTCACCAGCTTCACCTGGCGCATCCATGCGTCCACTTGCTAAAGAGTCACAAGATGAGTCTTCATCATGCAGACCCCTGGAGCTTCAAAATGTGCACACATTCTTTTCTTTAACATAGAAGTGTTCTTCTTTTTTTACTGAACTGAAGCTTTCTTCTCTTTTTATTAAAGTATAGGTGATTAACAACGTTGTATTAATTTCTGCTATACAGCAAAGTGATGCAGATATATATATATATATACGCACTCTTTTCCATTATGGTTTATCACAAAATATTGAATATAGTTCCTTATGCCATACAGTAGGATCGTGTTATCAGTTCTGTATGTAATAGCTTATATCTGCTAACCAACCCCCCGCCCCACTCCACTCGTAAACCCCTCCCTCTTGGTAACCACAAGTCTATATTCGCTATGTCCCTGAGTCTGTTTCTGGCTCACTAATTCAGTGGTGTCATATTTTAGATTCCACACGATATCATACAGTATTTGTCTTTCTCTTTCTGACTTGCTTCATTTGGTATTATAGCCTCTAGTCCTATCCATGTTGCTGAAAATGGCATTTTTTCATTTTTTCCATGGCTGAGTAATATTCCATTATATATAGTTGTTGTTACAGTTCAGTTTCCAAGTCTTGAAAATATATAATAAATACAAATGTATGATATATATAAGAGATTCCCTGGTAGCTCAGATGTTAAGAATCTGTCTGCAATGTGAGAGACTTGGGTTCAATTGAGAAGATCCCTGGAGAAGGAGATGGCAACCCACTCCAGTATTCTTACCTGGAAATTTCTATGGACAGAGGAGTCTGGTGAACTACAGTCCATGGGATCACAAAGAATCAGACACAACTGAGCAACTAACACTTTCATATATATATGTCCCTGAGTCTGTTTCTGGTTCACTAATAAATTCAGTTGTGTCATATTTTAGATTCCACATGATATCATACAGTATTTGTCTTTATATATATATAGGGTTTAATCCTAAAGTGGCTAACACTTTCATACACTTTCATATATATATATATATATATATATTTATGTCGCACATATATCAGTTTATATATATATATACTGCATCTTTTATCTATCCCTCTACTGATGAACATTTAGGTTGCTCCCATGTCTTGGCTATTGTGAACAGTAAAGCGTGCACACACTCTAATTACATTCACTGGCTTTAAAAATGCCTGTTGGATTTTTTTTTTTTTGCCCCTTGGCTGTGGCTGTTGCAAAAGATCCCAGGATGCCCAGTAAATCTCTGCTCCATTTCTCTCTTTGGAGACCACAAATTAGTCATTTGTGGAGCTAATTATTGAAATTATTCGATTCTAGGAATGGAAGAATACACTTCTAAAATTAAATAAATTAATTGTAATGAGGATGCGTGTTGGACGTAAGGATGAGGAATGTAGCAGAGGCTATTTGACATCTCACACATACGTTTTTCAAACTGCAATAATGAGTGGCCACAATTCCCACTTTTTCTGTTTCACTGAAACAATCCTAAGGCTCTTGATTGCTAGAGAGCATTGGTTAGTAAGACTGGGTCACAGGCTGCCCTGCTGATGGCAGTTTTACACTCAAAAACAGCCATTTACTTTGCAAAGCAGTGTTAAGCAACCGCACTGCAGAGATGTGCGATGCTGAGATATTTCTAGAAACAATAGCAGTGGCAAGTAACTCAGTCCAGGGGAACCACCCTCACTTGAGCATATTTGAGGGAGACCTGGGCCTGCACCCTGGCAGGCACCTGGGCCCCGATGCGTTTGGGGATGTATTTGGCTAATATGACACAGGGTCACGAAGAAAGCCAGATCCTGACAAGCGCTTCATTACCTGTCATGATACAGCGCTTAACAAAACCAATCCGTACAGCCTAGGGTAACTGGATATGTTAGTTTTGGAATCAACCCTGAATATTCATTGGAAGGACTGATGAAGCTGAAGTTCCAATCCTTTGGTCACCTGATGCAAAAAATCAATTTGTTGGAAAAGACCCTGATGCTGGGAAAGATTGAAGGCAGGAGAAGAAGGAGGGCAACAGAGGATGAGATAGTTGGATGGCATCACTGACTCAAAGGACATGAATTTGAACAAACTCAGGGCGACAGCAATAACAGGGAGACCAGGTAACCCGATATTGGGTAACCAGGCTGTAGCTCAGGAGGTCACAAAGAGTTGACTGTGACTTAGTCACTGAACAGCAGCAGAGGTGGAAAACAATATTTATACCATGTCTGACAAACCAGCAGTATTTAAACTTGAAAAAAGCAAGCCCCCCAGTGCCACAGCAGCATTACTAAGGGCATATGTGTTCCAGGCCATTCAGAGCATCTGTGATTTGACAGAGTAAAGACTTCTGAGCCATTTTCATGTCAAAAAAAGCAGTCTTCCCTCCCCTCTCCAGGCATAGTTTAAGGTTTTGTCAAGATTCCCATAATTAACCTGTATATTTGGCATTTAATAGCCAGGCTGCTCTCAGTCATATTGCGTTACTAGTGGTTTTCAGAGCTTTGTTTAGGATGTAAGTACATTTTTCAAAGATACTGCCAGAAACTTTTCAAAAATTAGAATGGGTGGGCAAAAGCAATGTTTTATTCAACTGTAACATTTTTCTTCTTCTTTTCTGAGTCCTCTGAGGTCAGAATGCAACTAAGGAGTCTCTTGATGAAAGTGAAAGAGAAGAGAGAAAAAACTGGGTTAAAACTCCACATTCAAAAAATGATCAGAGCATCCAGTCCCAGCACTTCATGGCAAATAGATGGGGAAACAGTGGAAACAGTGACAGACTTTCTTTTCTTGGGCTCCAAAATCACTCCTTTTGGTGACTGCAGCCATGAAATTAAAAGACACTTGCCCCTTGGAAGAAAATCTATGACAAAATTAGACAGCATATTAAAAAGCAAAGACATTGGTCTGCCAACAAAGGTCCATCTAATCAAAGCTATGACTTTTCCAGTAGTCATGTATGGATGTGAGAGTTGGACTATAAAGAAAGCTGAGTGCCCAAGAATTGATGCTTTTGAACTGTGGTGTTGGAGAAGACTCTTGAGAGTCCCTTGAATAGAAAGGAGATCAAACCAGTCAACCCTAAAGGAAATCATTCCTGAATAGTCACTGGAAGAACTGATGCTGAAGCTCCAATGCATTGGTCACCTGATAAGAAGAGCTGACTCATTTGAAAAGACCCTGATGCTGGGAAAGATTGAAGACAAGAGGAGAAGGGGATGACAGAGGATGAGATGGTTGTATGCCATCACCAACTCGATGGACATGAGTTTGAGCAAGCTCTGGGAGATGGTGAGGACATGGAAGCCTGGTGTGCTGCAGTCCCTGGGATCATGAATAGCTGGACACAACTGAGCGAATGAACAGCAACAACAACTGAGGTCAGAAAGGTCTTACTGTACTTAATAACCAATGTGCAGTTACCTCGTTGTCTTCCCTTGGTCCCCCCAATTCCATAATGTCACAAAAGCATTTCAAAATATGGAGAAATTAAAAAGCAGAAACATCACTTTGCCAACAAAGGTTTGTAGAGTCAAAGCTCATGTATAGATATGAGAACTGGACCATAATGAAGGCTGAGCACCAAAGAACTGATGCTTTTGAACCATGGTTGGAGAAGACTTTTGAACTTTTGAGAGTCTTTTGGACAGCAAAGAGATCAAAAAGGTCAATCTCAAAGGAAACCAACCCTGAATTATTCATTGGAAGGACTGATGTCAAGCTGAAGCTCCAGTATTTTGGTCACCTGATGTGAAGAGCTGACTCATTAGAAAAGACCCTAAGGCTGGGAAAGATTGAGGGCAGGAGGAGAAGGGGATGACAGAGGATGAGGTGGTTAGATGGCATCACTGACTCAATGGACATGAGTTTGAGCAAACTCCAGGAGATGGTGAAGGACAGGGAAACCTGGTTTGCTGCAGTCCATGGGATCATGGATACGACTGAGTGACTTAACAACAGTCTTCTGAAATCTAAAACAAAATGCTGCCTGGAAGGGGTGTTACAGCGGCAGGAGATTCAGCTATAGAAAGTGAATGGCGCACTGAGGGTTAACAATTCAAAGCTATAGGAAGTGACTCTTCCTGCATTCAATCACTCACTCAGTCTTCAGCAGCGATGGCCTGGGACGATATGGCCTCGGTCCTGAGCACGGTGGGCCAGTGAGGCAGGGAGACCCCATTTCAACAGACGTCAGTGGACTAGGTCGCAGGCAGGACGGCAATGCAGGGTTTGACCCCACTGAAGTTGCACGGCTCTCGACCACGCTTCTGGTGCTAGAGGAGTACTCAGCCTCCAGCCACCACAGCACCATCCACTGAGCGCTCCCCCCGTCCCTGCGGGCGGAGTCTGCAGGCTTTGTGGGTGCTGCGTTCCACCTGGTACAGCTAACCCTGGGAACAACCCTTATCTAAAGAACTTGACTGAGACTGGCAGGCTGAGTTGCTTACCCCAGCCAGGCAGCACCCTGGGACCCCGGGTTAAACGTGTGCTGGCTCCTCTCACACCATCAGGCTGTAGCTGACAGGTCAGTCTGAAGCCACTTTGTAAGCGGACCGATCTATGATTAAGATCGGATGAAGCATATCTGGAGAACTGGATAATAAAAGCCATATTTCATAGCACTCTTCCTCGTTTCGTGACTTCACGGTTTGAAGCAGAGCAGCCCTTTTCATAAATTCTACAGTATTCATGGGGCTTCCCTGGAGGCTCAGACAGTAAAGACTCTTCCTGCAATGCAGGAGACCTGGGCTTGATCCCTGGGTGGGGAGTAGAACAGGGTGGATGGGGATATAATGAGTCAAGAACCATCAGTAACACCAAATACTTACGCAGCACTGATTGCTGATTGAAGTCAGCGATTCAGATGCTAAGTAAGTAGGTTCCATTCCTACGAAAGTAACTAACTAGAGAGATGTAAAACAATACTTTACGGACTACAGCGAACTTCTTACATCAAGGAGAAAGCAGAACTGAAGGCTGGCCCCAGGATGGAGTTTTCCTTCTGCGAGAGCTGGTATTGCATCGCATGCTGGCCTCTGCAGGCCAGGGGCTCATGGAGAGACTTGGGGATCTCCCCTCCAAGGATGTCTCGGGTTTCCTACCACTGGTAATTCTCCAGTCACCCCAGGCAGACAAGATAACATGGTCATCTAAGATTCCAATGCCTCTTCTGTTTTACAATCTTTTCTTTCTCCTCCGTCATTTCAACTCACCTTCAACTGGCAGGTCCAAGCAAACTTCAAATCCCTCCTAGCCCTTAATGGGTGAGAGGGCTCTAATAATTGCTCTGCACTCGTGGATTCCAAGTAGACTTCACTGCAGGTTTTAAAATTATGCAAGTCATTCCCTCAAGTCTGCAATCAGACAGGCAAATGATAAGAGGAATTCTCACCTAAAGACTGCGGATACAAACCGGTACTGACCTTGCGGTGGGAGCCGGATGACACTGATCAACACTGGTCCTTAAGGATAATGCAGAAGATTCTAGCCATCCACACAACATGGGTGGACCTCGAGCACGTCATACCGAGGGAAGTGGGTCAGAAAAGGAGAAATATCGAACGGCGTCCCTTCTATGAGGAATCTAAGAAGACACGTTACAAATTAACTTACAAAACACAAGGAGACTCACAGACTTAGAGAATGAACTCATGGTTACTGAGAACAAGGGACAGATAGGGAGTTTGGGGTGGACATGCACACTCTGCTGTATTTAAAATGGATAGCCAACAAAGACCTATGGCATGTGAAGTCAAAGTCACTCAGTTGTGTCCAACTCTGCATGGACTGCACAGTCTGCAGAACTCTCCAGGTCAGAACACTGGAGTGGATAGCCATTCCTTTCTCCAGGGGATCATCCCAACCCAGGGATCGAACCCAGCGCTCCCGCACTGCAGGCGGATTCTTTACCAGCTGAGCCCCCAGGGAAGCCCCAGTGTGTGGCTCAGGGAATTCTGTTCAGCGTTACCTGGCAGCCTGGAGGAGACAGAGCCTGGGGGAGAACGGATGCATGTATGTGTGTGTCTGAGTCCCTCTGCTGTCCACCTGAAATTATCCCAACACTGTCAATCAGCTATACCTAGTACAAAAGGAAAAGTTCAGGATTTTAAGGTAAAAAACAACAAAAACAACAACAATACTGACCCTCTAGCATGAGGCCCACGAGGCCAACAGCGGCCCTGTGCTCTGAGGCCGATGATGCTGAGCCTGCGTGGGCCTCAGCCGACGCTGGCCAGCACTGGCCCTGGAGGATGCCCGGCGATGCTCAGGACGCAGGATGGCACTTCCTGTGTCCCTTGTGAAGGAGCTCCTGCAAGAAGCCAGGTGTGGCCAGTGTTTCAGGTGCATTTCATCCAGGGACTAGAGGAGGCTGGCTGGGTATTGGGGTTCAAGTTCAGAGGGCATTAGAGGCAGGTGACTGTCTGACACGGCACAACAGTGCTCAGGGTCAGTGGCCTGCGAGACAGTCACTCCAGCCCAGGAGTGACCCAGGAGCCCCCTCCTGTCCTACCAGCTCCGCTGCCCACCGTTTCATTAATTCTGCAAAACAGTTCATGTCAGATTTCTGTCATTATCAGTTGACTCAGTGAATTCAAGCTTCGGGGCCGCCCTGCTTAGTTCCCAGGTCTTCCCGAAAAGCACGATCATTTTTTTTCCCACCCTCCTCCAATAAGTTGCGTGAAGAAAACTGTCAGTCTGCTTCCCGGCCTGTTGTGAATGCCCTTGTTTTGTATCTTAATCCCTGTTCACAAAAAGGAGCTGCTTTTCATTTCTGCTGCATGCATTCCAGGAAGCACCCTCCTCTTCCCAACCCTGCCCGCAGCACCCCACTCCCCACACACCCCAAGCCCGGGCAACAGGTGCCCTGAGCTGGCTGACACTGCTGACCCAGCTCCCCGCGGGTCCTTAGCAGAGCTGGGTGGGGTGATGTGCAGAGCTGCGCACAGCAGAGGCTTGGTTGTGTGGAGCTGGCTTCTGCGAGTTGCACCCGAAGGTGTGCTCCGGGTGATGCCTTGCCCCCGTGGAGTGGAGTGGAGTGGGGCTGACGCATGGGGGGCTCTATTAAATTACTCATATGACTCTCTATTCTCGGTCCCACAGACATTCTCTTGCTGTTCTCCATGAAGGACCAAGTCCAGAAGATGGACCTCTGTGTTTCCTCCCCAACACCCGCAAATTGGTGCTGAGGCTGGGATGGGAAGCCATCCCACTCCAGAGACGCCCCCTGCTCGCGTGTTCTGGACCCTGGGCAAGACTGGACACTCTGTCGTGTCTGCAGCCTGTAGACACTGTTGCCAAATCCAGGTGACTCTCTCCTGCCCCGTCTCCTTCCCTTTCCTCTTTCCCCTCTTGGTGTCTAAGCCCCTCTCCCCCGATATTTGACCTTTTGGGCAGCAACTGGTCTCCACCAACTGGCCTCACCTCTTGCACAGTTTGGGGCCTCAGTGACAGGAGGCCCTACGTGTGCTTGTGTGTTGGGCAGGGGCTCACAGTGGGGAGGGGCAGGGAAGAGAGGGGAGGAAAACTGGGTCTCCTGAGAAGGGAGGAGACACTTTGGTTCTTCCCGTAGCCCTGCTGCTGCTGCTGCTGAGTGGCTTCAGTCGTGTCCGACCCTGTGTGACCCCACAGACGGCAGCCCACCAGGCCCCCCCGTCCCTGGGATTCTCCAGGCAAGAGCACTGGAGTGGGTTGCCATTTCCTTCTCCAATGCACGAAAGTAAAAAGTGAAAGGGAAGTCGCTCAGTCGTGTCCGACTCTTAGCAACGCCATGGACTGCAGCCCACCAGGCTCCTCCGTCCATGGGGTTTTCCAGGCAAGAGTACTGGAGTGGGCTGCCGTTGACTTCTCCGTCACTTAGCCCACTTCACTCCAAAAATCCTTGAAATCGACGTTATCTTTTCGCCATAAGGATGAGTAGTATTAGTGTTAGTCGCTCAGTCGTGTCCAACTCTTTGCGAAAAGGATGAATTTCTTTCCAAACGCCTATACCTATTCCTCATTAGGAAAAAAAGAAAAGAAAGAAAAAACTTTTTGCAGTGACACCAAAGTAAATGACTTTGACCTTACTTCTTGCAAACTAACAAATCAGTCCTTTGATTAGAGAACTTGGCCCTCCCGTTCCTGGGTCACCGTGTACCACATCCATGTTTCTCTCCACCTGCTTTCCCGTGACTGGCTTTGCAGAGCATGTGACCCACCTTGGCTGGCTTCCCCCAAGCCTTCCTCTCCTGACGGGAGACAGGACATGGCCCCTGTCCCAGCCAGCCCGGCAGTGGACGTAAGGAGAGGAAAACAGGCCTTGCAGGTGGAGACGATGGGGACCCTCCACCCCACGGCTCAGCGGTGTCAGGAGCCGACCCTCTGTCGCCAGCCCTGTCTGTGGCTTTCTCTCCCCTTCCTGCCACGCCAGCCTGATGGACCTGGCGGGGAGGGCTTGTTCTGCCTCCAGGAAATTGAGATTTGGAACAGCGTCCCTTGAAAACCTCTATCCCTTCACCCCTGTTTATTTTTCCTAAGGCACATGTAACTACTGCCTGACATTGTACTTTATATTTATGTGATTATGTATTAGCTGCCTTCCCACCAGAACGCAAACCATCCAATATTTGTGTCTCACGGTCCCCAGGAACTCTCGGCACAAAACAGACTCGGGCTAAGTGTCTGTTGGACAAATGAGTGATTAATTCTGTGTTGCCAAGCGTTGATTTCTAGGTCCCCAGAAAGCATTTGACTCCTTGCCAGAACAGTTTACGTTTCTCTGCTAAGATTCCTTCTCTGCTTACCCATTCTCTCTACCTTTCCCCGTGAATGCCCGAGCATAAGCACAATCAGCCTTTCAGCATCGCTATCTGCTCTTTCCAACATCTCCGTCTTCTGTGGGGATGCTGTGGATTCTTCTCTGATGATGGATCATTATCCCCTCTGTTTTTTCAAACCTAGTAATCCTTGCATTATATACTCTCGATGATATACAGAATTTGGAGTCTGGGAACTTCCTCTAGATTCTGTTGATTTTTCTTATACTGTTAACATTTCTAGTAATGTGCAATCTGAGTTCCAGGCAAACCATAAAGACAGAAAAGATGGCCATCCCCAGAATTGTGTGTCTTCATCGAAAAACAATAACGAAAAATTCCCCTTAACTTTTAAAAAGTCATTTTCCATATTCTTTCCACAGGAAATCTTCCCAAAACTCGGATTTTGTTTCTGTCCACGGCTGCCATGCCTTTCAGCATCGCTATCTGCTCTTTCCAACATCTCCGTCTTCTGTGGGGATGCTGTGGATTCTTCTCTGATGATGGATCATTATCCCCTCTGTTTTTTCAAACCTAGTAATCCTTGCATTATATACTCTCGATGATATACAGAATTTGGAGTCTGGGAACTTCCTCTAGATTCTGTTGATTTTTCTTATACTGTTAACATTTCTAGTAATGTGCAATCTGAGTTCCAAGCAAACCATAAAGACAGAAAAGATGGCCATCCCCAGAATTGTGTGTCTTCATCGAAAAATAATAACGAAAAATTCCCCTTAACTTTTAAAAAGTCATTTTCCATATTCTTTCCACAGGAAATCTTCCCAAAGACTCTGATTTTGTTTCTGTCCACGGCTGCCGCCACCCCCATGGATGCCCTGCCTGTTGCCCCTCTGCACCAGCTCGTCTCCTAAGTGCAGCTGTTCCTGCTTTGGGCACAGTCTGCCCAAGGACCCTCTCTGTCTGCAGGACCAAGGGAAGCTGGACTTGCCGTGTAATTAGCACCCGGGAGCCATGCTCAGCCCCTGTCCCGTAACCGGATGGAGTCAGAGGGGAACCCTGGCTCCCCTCCCCAGGGAATCACCCTCCTGACCTCTCAGTGCCCCCAGCAGCGCCCCCCTGGTTTCCTGGTAATGAACTCTCCCCTTCCTTCCTCCCTTTCTGATTGGTTCCTCCTGGGGCCACAACCCAAACTCTTGCCTCTGACCCTGCTCCTGGGCACCAGTTTACAGTCCGCAGTCTGAGCCTTTGTCTACGATCCTCATCAGCCCCGTGTCTGTGTCTAAACCTTTCCCTTCCTTCAAGGTTTGCCTCGGGTTCTGAGGGCTCCGTGAGCCCTTCGCCTTCACCCTCGAGGTTGCTTCCAGAAGTCCTGCCGGTCTCAGCTTGTGCTCGTCAAGTCTCCCCAGGACTTTATCTGTGACTGCCTGTCGGCATCAGGCATTTCTCGTTCCAAAATTCCTCTTGGGGTCTCCTCTCCCTTCTCAACAGAGCACGACTTCCAAGCAAGGACCACAGCTGCACTTCTTCCGTGTGACCCATAACTTCTTCAAGAGCCCTCTACTTAGAGTGACTGGGCCATATTTAAGAGGGGTTGAAAGGGAAAGTCGCTCAGTGGTGTCCGACTCTTTGTGATCCCACGGACTATATAGTCCATGGAATTCTCCAGGCCAGAATACTGGAGTGGGTGGCCTTTCCCTTCTCCAGGGATTCTTCCCGACCCAGGAATCAAACTGGGGTCTCCTGCACTGCAGGCAAATTCTTTACCAACTGAGCTTGCTGTAAACACTGCAAATGTTGCTTCATTCACTCTTCACTTTATGTTTTTACTTTATTTTTCTAACTGATTTTGAGATATTCATTGGATTGGATATTTTTACCTTTGAGAAAGTTTAATGGAGCATATAATTGACGTATAACACATCTTTGTAGGTTAATAGAGTTAATTTTAATGGAAAGCTATTTGCCATTGTTAAATGCCAATTTTCAAGCTACATTTTTTCTCCGGAACTGTCATGTCATGTTCTAGTTTCATTGTGGTTTCAAAATAATTATAACAATTTTAGGATAATTATTTTCTCAATATTTGGCACAGTGGGGAAAGGTAAAAGAGGGATGGTTCTACATTTGAATTCACTTAATGACAGAAGCGCCGAAGAATTGATGCTTTTGAACTGCAGTGTGGTAAGAGACTCCTGAGAGTCCATTGGACTGCAAGGCGAGCCAACCAGTCCATCCTAAAGGAAATCAGTCCTGAATACTCACTGGAAGGACTGATGCTGAAGCTGAAACTCCAACACCTTGGCCGCCTGATTCAAAGAACTGACTCATCTGAAAAGACCCTGATGCTGGGAAAGATTGAAGGCGAGAGGAGAAGGGGACAACAGAGGATGAGATGGTTGGATGGAATCATTGACTCAATGGACATGAGTTTGAGTAAACTTCAGGAGTTGGTGATGGACAAGAAGGCCTGGTGTGCTGCAGCCCATGGGATCTCAAAGAGACGAATACGACTGAGTGAACAGAACTGAACTGAATGATAGCAAGATCTTGCATTTTATGAATTTATAACAGAGTGACTTCAACATTTGCCTGAGAGAGGTTCCAGAATCTAGTGCCAACCATGCATTCAGTTAAAAGAGGGTAAACTGAGAAGTCGTGGTAGCTCAGTCGTGTCTGACTCTTTGTGACCCATAAATTGTAGCCCCCCAGCCTCCTCTGTCCATGGCTTCTCTAGGTAAGAATACCGGAGCGGGTAGCCAGCCCCTCCTCCAGGGGACCGTCCCCACCCAGGGGTCACGGCCAGGCCCAGCATCCTGCTCTGTAGGTGGATTCTGTAACACTGAGCCCCCTGGGTAGCCCACATGAGGGTAGAGCAATGTCTAAGCCTGCTTTTACTTCTGTGTTTGGAACAGTTGTCACCCAGGCACTCCACTCAAGCAACCTCACTGCAGCCTGGTCAGGCCACCTCATCTGAGTATCTTTCTACATGCTTTCTACTGCATGACAAGCTCAGCAGAGTGTTGAGTTGTTCATCCAGCTGCGCCTTCATTCACTGAACCGAGATCTCCCAGGAACCTGCTGCGCACCTGCCTGGGGCTTGGAGCTGTGACACCGCAGCAGAGGAGACTTCACCCCCGTTCACAGGGACCTTCGATCACGTCCTGATTCCTGACCCCACCCATAAACTGGGATTTTTCTCTTGGATGTTTACAGATGAGAGCATTGCTAAAATTTTGGCTGTGAAAGAATTGAAAACAGATGTAGAAAATCTGTACAATTATCAACAAACATAAATGTTTGGGTGTGTGTATATGTGCATGCTAAGCTACTTCAGTTGTGTCCAACTTTTTGCAACCCCATGGACTTTAGCCCACCAGGCTGCTCTGTCCATGGGATTTCCCAGGCAAAAGTACTGGAGTGGTTTGCCAATTCCTACTCCAGGAGATCTTCCCGACTCAGGGACCAAACCCTAGTCTCTTATGTCTCCTGCACTGGCAGGTTCTTTACCGCTAGTACCACCTGGGAAGTGTGCGCATCCCTCTATTTCTTGCCATTGCAAATTTGGCTAATAAATCAGAAGCAGGGTGTTGATGCTCAGTGAATCATGGCCAGTCCCCCTCCAAGAAACTATTCAATGGGAGAAACACGGGAAGAAGATAATCCGTTGCAGGCCACACCATGAAGATGGACAAGAGTGTTTTAGAACACAAGTGTGATATTCTTGCTGGAGACAGGTGAGGTTGTTGGCATCTTACTTCACACATTTTGGATATTCTACCTGGAGCTGTCAGGAGCTAAGCTGGGGACTGCTCTGCCTCTTGAAGCCTGTCCTGNACGGGAAGAAGATAATCCGTTGCAGGCCACACCATGAAGATGGACAAGAGTGTTTTAGAACACAAGTGTGATATTCTTGCTGGAGACAGGTGAGGTTGTTGGCATCTTACTTCACACATTTTGGATATTCTACCTGGAGCTGTCAGGAGCTAAGCTGGGGACTGCTCTGCCTCTTGAAGCCTGTCCTGGTCCGGGAAGACACATCACGTGTAATGATCTGGGGGAATTTGGGTTCTGCACTTAAAAAAAATGTATAGGTTAATTTATTAATTTCTCTTTTTAAAATTTTTAGTTGAAGTGTACTCTCTATACAATATTTTACAAGTTACAAGTGTACACTGTAGTGTATGTTTATGTGTAAGGTTTAGAGTCCATTTGCAGTCAGTCCTTGTGAGATATGAGCTGCACTCCCCATGCTGTATAATGTGTCTTTGTAACTTATTTCATATCTTGTTGTTTTTGTTGTGGTTCAGTGGCTAAGTCACGCCCACTCTTTGTGATCACAGGAACTACAACATACCAGGCTCGCTTGTCCTTCACTATCTCCTGGAGTTTGATAGTGGAGGTGATGGAATTCCAGCTGAGCTAATTTTATACCTGATAGTTTGTAACTCTTATTCCCCCACCCCTTTATAGCCCTCTCCCTTCCCTCTCCACACTGGTTACATTGATTGTGTCTAGCTTATCCCACTTCTGGGTCTATGTCCTGCTGCCTGAGACATCGCTAAAGAAAGCGGATGCTTTAAAATAATCTTTAAGAGACAGGGAAGGCGACTTTAAGTCAACAGAATTTGGGGGCTGACTTCGGGTCGCTGAAGTGGAATTGACAGCTCCTGTGAGTAGATTTGTTCAAGTTCAAGTGCTGTTCCCTCAGTGTTGATACTCAAATGTCAAGCAAAATCCCACAGCCTGGGTGAAGCCATGGACCCAGGTTATAAATGCCCCCTAACCCCCCGGCTCCTGCTGCTTCACAGAAAGATGTGCCTCTCTGATCCGCACGTGGACTATTGATCTGAGCCCGCCGGCCGTGTTACTACCAGCATTTGCATCTGCTTTCTGGGATGAAGCCTAGAGCTTCAGGCAGGTCTCAGCTGCAGCTCCCAGGCTCCCTGCTCTGTGTGTTCATCCCTGTGCTAAGGTGATGGCTGACCAAAAAACCCAAAGAGGAACATGCGTGGAAAGCCCTTCATCCCCCAGTGAAAGCTGACACGTGGGGACTGTGACTGAACCATGTCCTTCTGACCATGTACTCCAGGAATCGGAATGACGGCGCGCGGAGAGCTGCTTTCCGCAGTGACCCTGAAACCTGATGGATGCCTTCCAGGGTCCAAGCAGCTTTCGATGTCAGTGAGCTCACGCTGACTTCCCAGCAGCTCTACATACATGGGCAGCATCTGGCTTGGTCTAGCCTGGGAATTTTCTTTAAAATGCCCCCGCAATCTTATATAGTCCACTGACACCCCCACCATGCAATCCCGGGCTAGGATCCACGAGATAGAAACTGAAGTACTGCTATCGGTATGAAACTGCATTTTCTTCTCATCATGAACTTTCTTGGAGTCTCTTTTTAAGATCAAACAGAGATAATGTGTCCCGGAGGGAGAGGTTTCTGAGGAGGGCGCCGCACCTCTGTTCGACCAATGGCAGCAGGCCGGAGCCTGCTCCCCGAGGAGCCCTGCCGCCCTCCAGGGTGCAGCAGGTAAGGACCCAGTGGAGATGAGTTTAGACAAACCTCCTTTTTGCCCTGAGACCCTGGTTTCTGCACTGGCTTTCTGTTCTCAGTTAAAATAGCAAACGGTCGAACTGTGGATAAACTTCCCCAGAAGGGCAGACGGCTTCTGAAGGGCTTGATTTACCAGCATCTCCCTGAGACGGAAGATCCCCTTGAATTTCCTAGTCGTGAGTGGCTTTGCAGAGGCCGGACCACCATGCCTCTCCCAGCACTTCGTCTTCCCAGCAGCCTCTCCCCCAAGGCCCCTGCCACCCCACCCCGCTTATGTTTCCTAATTAGAGCTGAATGTAGGCTCACGCTTCTCTTTAGGGGTCAGTCTCTGTGGACTCTTAGCTACCCTCAAACTTTCCCCAGTGCCTTGGAGGGAGCTTCTGGTTTCTCCCACTTCTCAACACTTCTGAATTTTAGAATGGATTTCCCCTCTTCCCAGCTTGCTAAAATATACTTTCAGCCTCATTTCAAAGAAACCAGAGAAGCACTATTTCCTTGGAATTTTGTGGGACTTTATCTTAAAGTTTGAGGCAGAGGGCTTTATCCCTTCCTTTGTCACTGATGAAGAACATGTCCTAGGACGCAAGCCCAACTCTGTGAAGCAAACGAAAATAAGATATCACCAAGGGGAACATATTTCAAAAAAAAAAAAGAAAGGTGGCAAATAAAGAAGGGGGGTGGGGATGTTGACTTCTGAAGCCTGACGGGTAAACAGAGCAATAATACCGAGTCCCGTTTTTAATAAATCTCTGCTCCTCCCCAAACATTCCACCCTGCAACAGCCGTGAATTAGAAAGGCCTGGATGCTTCAGAATTCCCAGAAATGAGTAAGAGTCACGCTTTGGAGCAGAGAGGGACGCCAAGGT
>SJYT01001205.1:109483-162808 GCA_006410635.1 Cephalophus harveyi | reverse complement strand
GGGCAGCCCCTGCTCCGGGGAAATCGGTTCTGAGTCGGCAAGCGCTTTTCAGAGCTGAGGCCAGCGTGATAAAGTGCCGTTCCCTCACCAGAGAGAATGTTTGCTTACTATTTCATCATCCCCTAGAGGCGCAGAGGAAGGAAATAAGCGCATCAGTTGTCATTATGACAGGATAAAAATGGGGCCATCATATTTCAATAACACAATGCGATGAGCCGCCCGGCCAGCGATGAGTTATGGGCTCGCCGGCTCGCGCCCGACTGTAAGTTAATATTATCTCCCCAGGATAATTAGAGTGAAGTTCAATTACTGACCCTGAAGTGCCGTGCGGGCCACACCATGGGTTTTGACACAGCGTTTTCCACATTCATCTTCTCACCTAACGCACTACATCTGCATTGCGGCGGTGATTAATCTTGCGGGCGCTGCGGGAGGCGCCATCCTTCTCGCCTGGACTGGCCGCTCCCTGGAGTCCCCTGGCGCGGCGCGAGCGGCTCGGTTGTGCTGTGTGGCTGCCAATTTACCTTCCTCTTTGCGTTGGTTCCTGTGGTCACTCCTGACTCGGGTCAAATGAGCACTTCTGCGCAGGTCACCAGATACCGAGTGTGGCCAAGCCCAGCTACCCGTGGACCCGCCGGGAGCCGGCCCCGTGCTCCGCTTGTGAGCGGTACCCACGCGACCCCCGGGAGAACCAGGCCTCCTTGTTTCTGCGGGAGGATCCAGACACCGGGCGCCTTCATCTTTTCAGCTTCCCACGCAGCCCTAAGCCCCCTTGAAGGCTCCCTGTCACTTCTCCGTCTTGGCGAAGCCTAAAGACCCACGCACCCGCCTCCCCCCAGCCAGGTGCTCCTCAGGTGGCCTCAGGTCAGGGGAAGAGAGGAGTTGGAATGAGAATTCATGGGGTACAGTGTGGGGTCAGCAAAGCCACCGAAAGATAAGGTTATTAAGTCAAAGGAACCTTTTTGAGAGCCTTGCATCTGCAACAGCTTGGGATTTGCAAAAACTAATGAGATAAAAACTTTGAGTCCCTATATCTTAAGCCATTTTATTTGCTATGAAATGCATGTTTTGACGCTCTGGGGCTAATGGTTAAAACAATCAGGGTTTGGACCCTGTGTTTTGGGGGAGGCCTGGGCTCCCAGGCCCGTGGGCACGGGAGGCAGGGAGCTGAGGGTGTGCAGCCTGTAGACACAGTGGGAGCTGGTGAGGCTAGGGCCAGGCTCTCAGGGGCTGGTGGCTGCTCTTTCCAGAATCTTCTGCCAGGGCCACACGCCTCTTAGGGTACGTTCCCTTCCCTCGCTTCCTCCTAGCAGGTACCCCATATGTTTTGGGGGGACCTGAGCTAAAGAGAATGGGGAGGCAGTCACAGCTGCAAGTGTGCCCAGGCTTAATCCTGAAAGGGTGTCAGCCTTTCGTCGTTAAGACTAACACAGGCAATTGTTTCCAGGGAGCTGGTGAAACTCTCGCTCTTATTCTGGACCTTGGTGGGTCTGGACTTGAATCTCAGACTCTAAGGCCACTTTCCTCATTCTCAAAACCACTGCAGCCGCCTTTGAGTCATGGTTGGTCCCACGGAAGCTTCCAGAGCTGGTCTGTCTCATAGCAAGTGGTCAGCTGGCCTGCGCGGGGCCATCTGCCTTAGTCCCAGGGCCCACGGATTTATATTGGGACCCCATCCACCCCGCTACAAGCCAGTTCTTTGTTTCAGTCAAATTCAATGCCTTAGGTTGTTCAGATATCTGAGGTCATTTATGTAAGAGTACCAATGTGCTCTTAGATAAGCTATGAGAACTTTGTTCTGTTCAGTATAGTAGCTTAGTCGTGTCCAACTCTTTGTGAACTGCAGCACACCAGGCTTCTCTATCAGCATATTAAAAGCAGAGACATCACTTTGCCAACAAAGATCCATATAGTCAAAGCTATGTTTTTTCCAGTAGTCATTTACGGATGTGAGGCTTGGACCATAAAAAAGGTTGAGGGCCAAAGAATTGATGCTTTCAGATGAAAACTCTTGAAAGTCCCCTGGACTGCAAGGAGATTAAACGAGTCAATCCTAAAGGAAATCAGTCCTGAATATTCATTGGAAGAACTGGTACTGAAACTGAAGTTCCAATACTTTGGCCACCTGATGTGAAGATATGACTCATTGGGAAAGACCCTGATGCTGGGAAAGATTGAAGGCAGGAGGAGAAGGAGGGGACAGAGGATGAGACAATTAGATAGCATCACCGACTCAATGAACATGAGTTTGAGCAAACTCCAGGAGATCATGAAGAACAGGGAAGCCTGGCGTGCTGCAGACCCTGGGATTGAACCAGTCGAAAACGCGACTTAGCAACTGAACCACGACAACCAACGTGTAAGACGGCTGCTTAAACTCCAGAGCCACGTGGGAGAGTCCAGACTAGATGCATGTGGGAGAGTCCAGACTTGATGCAGAAAATGGGAAAAAGGGCTTCAGTCATCGTGGCTGATACTCCACGAGCATTTTGTTATTGTTTCCAATACAAGAATGGAGTATGTGGTTGAACTGATGTCCGGAATGACTGCCGACCCCTTGAGATCCCTTCCTGAGTGATCGATGCTGCCTAGATGCGGCCTGGATCCTGGGCTGGAGGAGCAAGTCAGTTCTGCTGGGGGTGGGGTCAGCACGGCCAAGGGGCTCCCAGGATTTTCCTGTCTACGGGGATGGGGTACCCTGGGCTGGGAGGTGACAAGGGCTTCTGGGAGATCGGAAAGATGGCCTTTCTCCTCACAGCTGAGGGATGCGTGCCCTTCGCTTGTTGCTGTCATTGTTCAGTCACTAAGGTGTGTCCAGCTCTTCGTAGCCCCATGGGCTGTAACCCACCAGGCCCTTCTGTCCCTGTGGCTTCCCAAGACACGCCTGGGTGGTCCTCAGTCGCCCCCGCAGAGGCAGAGCGAGGTGGAGGCAGGTGTCTCTCTTCTCCCGACTTTGATCACCCTTGCTTACTCCCTGGAGAACCACACAGCAGGACAAAGGCGGCCACTGAGAGCTTCGCAGGCAAAGGCTGCACACACCGTGCACAGACCCAACAGGGGCCTCCAGAGAGCCCCAGCCTCACTCCCACGTGCCAAGACGCCACTCAAGAAAGAGTTCTACCCCCTGAGGGGCAGCAGAGATGCACAGGAAATGCTGTCACGGACCCAGAGACTAGAAGAGGGCTCTGGTCTGCTCACCATCTGGGCCACTCAGACCGCACCTCTGGCAGCCACGTGGGGACGCTCCAGCTCATCTCCAAAGCATCCGCCGCATCCTGCTCAGATATCAGAAGGGATGCTTTCCCCGAGAGGCAAAGACACTAAGTGGAAGCACCGGCTTCTAATTCCTTCTGGAAGCAGGGTTAAGAACAGAGGCACCTCCTCAACCTCTCCCCCGGGACACTTTTCTTTGCAAAATTACTCTCGGGATCAAGCTCCTTTTGACGGGCCTGGGATCAAAGGCCCTGAGTCAGCACATTGCAAGCTGCAGGTGAAACACTCGGAGCCTGATGACAGCAATGACAGATGAGTGAAGGCAAAGCAGCTTTCAAACTTAAAAAAGAAATTGCCGCTTGACTTGCCCAAGCAGGGGAGAGTTTAAATATGCAAGGGCGGGGGGCGGGGGGATTTGGGGTCTGGCAGGTGGGGTAGAGAATGGGGTGTTCCTGTAGCTCCAGGAGCTCCAGGGATAAAAAAAAAAAAAATGCACCGGCTATCCCAGCTGCCCCGCCATGGTCCCCTCATCCCATGTGTCTTCCCATCACAGGCGACAGCGTGGAGCTGCCAGGGGTCCTTTCTTCCTCTCGGAACTGGGCGGGGCTCTCCTGCATCCTGTTACCCTGGGCGACCGTCAGCCATCTTTTCCCCTCCCTGCATCCTTCCCAGGTTCGGACACAATGGCACATTTTCGTTTGGAGATCCTTCATCCAGGTGTTAGCCTGCTGCCGCTTTGACCTAAAATGTAAGCCCGTTGTTTTTTTTTTGCTCTCCTGCATCCTGTTACCCTGGGCGACCGTCAGCCATCTTTTCCCCTCCCTGCATCCTTCCCAGGTTCGGACACAATGGCACATTTTCGTTTGGAGATCCTTCATCCAGGTGTTAGCCTGCTGCCGCTTTGACCCAAAATGTAAGCCCGTTGTTTTTTTTTTTCCTCCTTGGTGAAGCACAGCATCTGTTTCCATTCTCCAGCCGTGCTCAAATCCCATCCCATCAGCTGTCCCCGGGCTTTGCTTCAGCTGCGCTCGGACTTTGCCCTCAGCACATTTCCTTTCTGAATCAATAATAGAATATCCGCCCCTCTTAACATGAAACAGAAGACTCTTCTTCCTTGCTCACATGTTGTTGGGATCAGTGCTTGACAGGGCAGGCTTTTTCTGGGAAGCAGAATTTTAGGGACGGTGACTGGCTCTTTGCGTGGGGTCAGGCAGAGCTGGCTCTATCTGTAACTGACCTGGGTGTGGACCGAGTGTCCTTGTCTCTGCAAGGACAGAGACTGGTAGGCCTGGTTCTCCTCTTCGACCTCCGGACCAGAATCTCATAAGGCTCCGGGACACCCAGTGTCCAAAGGCCATCCTTGGAGGGCTGTGTGTGTGACCTTTTCTCTCCCAGGGTCAAATTGACCGAGCTTGGCAAGGAAGAACAATCGGGCTCCGGGCTTTGCTTCAGCTGCGCTCGGACTTTGCCCTCAGCACATTTCCTTTCTGAATCAATAATAGAATATCCGCCCCTCTTAACATGAAACAGAAGACTCTTCTTCCTTGCTCACATGTTGTTGGGATCAGTGCTTGACAGGGCAGGCTTTTTCTGGGAAGCAGAATTTTAGGGACGGTGACTGGCTCTTTGCGTGGGGTCAGGCAGAGCTGGCTCTATCTGTAACTGACCTGGGTGTGGACCGAGTGTCCTTGTCTCTGCAAGGACAGAGACTGGTAGGCCTGGTTCTCCTCTTCGACCTCCGGACCAGAATCTCATAAGGCTCCGGGACACCCAGTGTCCAAAGGCCATCCTTGGAGGGCTGTGTGTGTGACCTTTTCTCTCCCAGGGTCAAATTGACCGAGCTTGGCAAGGAAGAACAATCGGGCACCCGCTGGCCCCACGCGACATACGCATCCCGTGACTTATCCGTATATCGCCCGGGGCCTTACTGAACCAGGAGAACCCCGGAAAGGACCGGAAAAAGGAGAGCAAAGGGAAAGCATAAATGGCAGCTGGGACCCCGGGAGTCTTCTGAGAGCATCGGCACACAGCGGAGCACAGGCTGCTCTGCAGAAACCGGAACCTGCAGGAAGCTCAGACACACCGCAGACCACAGGCGTGGCTGCAGGAGGCGCCCTGGGTTGGAGGGGTCCCGGGTCCCGCTTTCCCTGTCTCTTCCCCATTCCTGAGCCCGACCCCCAGCCCCGTTTCCTCCAGGATCATGGCTGGGCAGGAGCACAGCTCCCTCGCCCCGCCCAGGCTGGGCCTCGCTGTGGCCTGCGGCTAGACGGTGGCCATCCCCGGGCGGCCTCCAGCAGCACCACGGGCTCCTGGGAGGAGCCGAGTCCCTGGCAAGGCTGCCCCGTCCTGCTCCCCCACCTGCCCGCGGGATGCCCAGTCCAAGGCCGCTGCGTGGTGCAGGCACTGCCCGCCTGACCCAGCGAGTGTCTGAACAGCCAGCCCACGGACACCCAGCCTGCAGACGGGCTGATGTGTGAGAGAGAAAGCCCTGCAGAGTTCAGCCTCAGATCTCTGATTGCAGCGAGGATCTCGGTAACTGAAATGGGGTGTCTTCACAGCCTGCCACCCCATGCCTTCCTTCTTAAGGGGCCTGGCTCAGCATGGAGCCCTCGATCTGCAAAAAAGAAAAAAACGATACTTTGGAAACTTCTATTCACAATTAATTTCAAGTTTACTGTGTCTCTGGTATCAAGAAAGATGATTGGAGGAAACTAAAATGAAAACAAAAATAATTATGGGCACCATTAGTAATCATACCTCAACTAAATTTTGCTAAAATGCTGGTTTTCTTTTCCTCCCTCTCATTGTTTAAAACACAGGTATGTGCTTACTGAATCTTGTGCAAAACTGGGAAATAGATTGTCTACTTGTTTGAAATATTATGCAAATTGATGGATATATACATAAGTTGACAATTTCAATAAGTTATGGAGAAGGGTGTCAAGTGGCTTCAGGATGTGGTATCCTCTTGAGAGGGCGGTAAGGAGCCTGGACAGGGAGGGAAGCCCAGACATTTACTGTGGGTTTAAAGCTGTGCGCTCATGGCTGCATTACTCAGCATAGCCCAGTGTGAGGGTCACCCAGGCATCCACTGACAGATGAGTGGTTCCAAAATATGCTATATACGTACAGTAGAATATTGTTTTTGTTTTTCAGTCATTAACTCGTGTCCAACTCTTAGGAGCTGGAGTCCAACTCCATGGACTCCAGCACACCAGGCTTCCCTGTCCTTCACCATCTCCCAGAGTTTGCTCAAACTCATGTCCATTGAGTCAGTGATGCCATCCAACCATCTCATCCTCTGTCACCTGCTTCTCCTCCTGCCCTCAATCTTTCCCAGCATCAGGGTCTTTTCCAATGAGTCGGTTCTTCGCATCAGGTGGCCAAAGGATTAAAGTTTCAGCTTCAGCATCAGTCCTTCCAATGAATATTCAGGGTTGGGATATTATTCGGTCTTAAAAGGGAATGAATCTCTTAGGTATATGGCAGTATGAGCGAGCCTTGAAAATATTACACTAAATGAAAGAAGGTGGACAAAAAAGGACCAGTACTTCATGATGCCACCCATGTGAGGTCCTCAGAGTTGTCTGATTCAGAGACAGAAAGTAGAAGGTGGACCCCATGGGCTGTGGCATCAGGGGTGGGCAGTTAGCGTTTAATGGGGACAGAGCTTCAGTTTTGCAAGACAGGAGGCCGGGGCATGTGGCGATAGCTGCGTGATCCCGTGGATGCACTTGATGGTACCAAATGATTGGACAGGCGAGTCTTCTGTTATGTGTAAGCATTCCAGACCCACAGGAGGAGAAGGGGGCGACAGGATGAGACGGTTGGATGGCATCATCGACTCTATGGACTTGAGTTTGAGCAAACACTGGGAGATGGTGAAGGACAGGGAAGCCTGGTGTGCTGCCGTCCATGGGGCCACAAATAATCAGACATGACTGAGGAACTGAACAAGAATAGCCAGACTTCAAATTTTCAGGCGCCTCTTCTTAAACTTAGATGACTCAGAGGCCTTTCTTGAGTCCGTTTGTGCGGGTACATGTGGACATGTGTGTGCGTGTCCACTGTATCTTTTTGCAAGTCCAGCGTGATTAGGAAGGTATCAAGCTCCTTCCCAGATGCACTGTTGTAATGTCACCTGTTCAGAGCTTACTGGGGCTAAGCCTCTCCTCCTTGAGGATGCTTCCCTGAGGCGATCCAGCTTCGTCTCCCTGGAGGCCTCCTGTGAACTTCCCCAGGGTCCCCGGCAGCTCCCAGGATTCTGGGCAAAGTTGCTTCAGCTGTGTCTGACTCTCTGCAGCCCCATACCCTGCCAATCTCCTCTGCCCATGGGGTTCTCTAGGCGAGAATCCTGGAGTGGGTAGCCATTCCCTTCTCCAGGGGACCTTCCTGACCCCTGAGAGCAAGCCTGCGTCTCTTATGTCTCCCGCACTGGCAGGCAGGGTCTTTACCACGAGTGCCAACCGGGAAGCCCGCGGCTCCTAGAAACGTCGTGGATGGAGTAGCCCTCAATAGTCTGGGCTCCCAGAACTGCCTAGGGGTGATGAGGGGGGCTCTGTCCACACCCCTTCATTTCCCGCAGCATCTCGTGGATGGCACAGCCTCACCTTCTCCAAACCTGGCCTTCAGATCTGTTCACGTTGCCCAGTGATCCACCCCTGCCTTGTGGGACCATCAGTTTCCTTGCTGCTTCCAATTACGTAAACTCCAGCCTCACTGGTACTTGTACAACTTGGCACTTTCAACATTCTTATGCTTTTGGACACAATTGAGTCAGCGAAGACTTGAAAACACCTCGAAATTAAGCAAACTTCTGGCAAAGAAACCTGAAATTGGCTGTAATGAGAAGTGACTGACATGCAGAATATGTTTTTAATATTCCTTTCCACGTGACAAAGTGAACTTCCCGGGGGAACAGGGAAAGCCGGATAGAACACTCATCTCCAGAACTGGAAAAGATCGCAGAAGATGAAGAAACACTTTGCAAAAATAGCAACCTGAATGTTAAGATTCATACTTATTCACAGTCTTCCTTTTTTTTTCTGAAGAATCTGGCCATGTTGGGACATATCCTTTTCCTAATGCTGTGAGGCTTAAGCCCAGAGACATTGGGGAAAGAATTTCACTGAAGTTAAGAAAGAGATGTGCGATTTATAGACAGTTTGAACTTTCTCAAAACTTTATCTGGACTTTAGACACAGGTTCTTACAGGTTCATTATTTTTGTTTTCCAGAATGGTCTGTATTCTTTCTTCTGGTCTGGATTAGAGGCTGAATTACTGAAGGATTAGGAGGGAGACTGTTCCAGAAGCCGGAAGTATTAGAAACCTCGCAAAAAGAAAAAAAAAAAAAATCTGCTTTGGTGCAATTCCCAGAAAGATCTTAGGGCCTGGAGAGGTTTATATAGCTGGCTGAGTTTGGGATAAACATCTCCAAAACGTCAGGCGTGTTTCCAAAGTGAAATGAAATTTGAAGTCCACCCATTTCACTAGTTATTAAGATAAAGAGAAATCCCCTGTTGAAATTGGATTTAAAAAAATCTGCTTTGGTGCAATTCCCAGAAAGATCTTAGGGCCTGGAGAGGTTTATATAGCTGGCTGAGTTTGGGATAAACATCTCCAAAACGTCAGGCGTGTTTCCAAAGTGAAATGAAATTTGAAGTCCACCCATTTCACTAGTTATTAAGATAAAGAGAAATCCCCTGTTGAAATTGGATTACACAATTGGTAGTTCTTGCCATTGTTGAAACAGATCTACACACAAATTTCATGCCTGTCTTCTTTTTCAAGTCCAGCTGCTAGAGAGGGAAAAAAAATCCCCCTTCCCGCTTCCCCTGACGATTTGCCTAGTGTTGTCACTATTGAGACGGCCAACATCTGATGACATCAACATGGAGGATCTGACTCTCGCTTAGAGGCCGTCTGGGGCTCAGGTAGAAGAAATGGGCCTTTCTCCTTGGAATCTCTCCTCTGAGACCTAGAAATGGGGCGGGGCGCATGCATCAGGCCCATGGCTGTACCTCCTGATGTTTAGCCTCAAACGTATGGTTATCATAAAAAATACAAATAAAAGGAGACGTTGCAATGAGTTCCGGATTGCCTTTCCTCCAGCTCGGAAGCACGTAAATTCCCTCTCCCTTCAAGGCGCACCTTCAAAGGCCAGGCGCCCACTTGTGTGGCTTCCAATCCTTCCATTCTCAGGGTAAAGAAGATATCAAACCGCCAGCATCCCCTTAAATAAAACATGAAATGAACATTTGGAGCCCCCCGTTTAAAACGATCACAGACTCTGCTGACTAGAATCGTAATGGACCTTCTGACTCCACCGGTTGACCTGTCGCCCATTCCTCCGGCACCTCCGGAGGAGGGAGCCTGTGATCCTGGAACAGTGCCTGACGTTGGGTGAAAAAGTCACGCCCATAGATGATGGTGGGTTCAGATTTCTGTTGTCAGGTTAAGCACAGTGAATCCTTTCAGATACCTTCACCTTTGAGGTGGACTTCCACGGCAGTCCAGTTGTGAAGACTATTCGTTCACGATGCGGGTACATGGGCTCAATTCCCGGTCAGGGAGCAAAGATCCCGCATACTCTGCATCAAGGCAAAAACAAAAAAATCTGAAGGGAATGGGCACCTCTTTTCCGTTGGAGGAAATGTTCTTGACTCTGGACGACTTCTTTCCTGGGTCTCTGCTTTGGTCCTCTAGCTTCCTCCGGACACCAGGCGTGTGGGCCCCCCGATGCCAGGCGTGTGCGCCCCCCGACGCCAGGCGTGTGGGCCCCCGACGCCAGGAGTGTGGGGCTGAGTCGCTATTTCTTGGGCTCTAGGAGCCAGGGGACCCTAGGACCCAGTGGCCTGCCTGATTCTCTTTGCCCAAGGATCAGAGGCAGCTTTCTAAATTCCAGGTTTTTTGTGGACATTTGCTCCCCTAAAACTCTGAGTAAACAGAAAGAATCAAGGTTCCTAAAATAAGATTCATACATATACCAGTGGTCTTGAGTCAAAGACCTCCTATAGTGAATTACCATTGGTATGTTACTGTCTACATGCACGGAGCTAGAAGGAGGTTTTAGAAAAGGCTGCATGTGAGGCTTGAAGAACCAGAGTTCCTCACGGGGTGTTTTGGCAAGGAAGGCTCAGAACCTGTAAGCTTAGGTATTGTGGATACAGTCACTGGTCTTATTTTAGAAAACAACTCCAAGCGTCCTGAGTGTTCACTGGAAGGATTGATGTTGAAGTTGAAGCTCCAATACTTTGGCCACCTGATGCCAAGAGCTGACTCATTTGCAAAGACCCTGATGCTGGGAAAGACTGAAGGCAGGAGGAGAAGGGGAAGAGAGAGGATGAAATGGTTGAATGGCATCACCAACTCAATGGACATGAGTTTGGGTAAACTCCAGGAGTTGGTGATGGACAGGGAGGCCTGGTACACACATATACACACACACACACATACACACACACACACACACACACAGGAGAGGAGCTCTGTAGCTGTCTCCCTTTCAGAAGACACTCGATTATTCCAGGGTCACACTTTCAAGGGACACTTCCTTCGATTGTCTTGGCTCCTCATAACCAGGAACTCCTCGTGGTCGTCTTGCTAACAAATCTTGCGGCTTCCCTGGTGGCTCAGACTGCTAAGAATCTGTCTGCAATGTGGGAGACCTGAGTCCAACCCCTGGGTTGGGNAGAAGACACTCGATTATTCCAGGGTCACACTTTCAAGGGACACTTCCTTCGATTGTCTTGGCTCCTCATAACCAGGAACTCCTCGTGGTCGTCTTGCTAACAAATCTTGCGGCTTCCCTGGTGGCTCAGACTGCTAAGAATCTGTCTGCAATGTGGGAGACCTGAGTCCAACCCCTGGGTTGGGAAGATCTCCTGGAGAAGGAAATGGCAACCCACTCCACTCGTCTTGCCCGGAGAATCCCCGTGGACAGAGGAGTCGGGCAAGTTACTCTCCAGGGGATTGCAAAGCGTGGCACACGACTGAGTGACTAGGCACCTGGAGCACAACATGGCCTTTAGGAACGGTCAGGTAGAGAAAGGACGACCAGACTTAGGGCGAAGGACGGCCAGAGACGCCAAGAGAAACGGGCCTGACCTGCCTCCCAGCAGCAGAGGAATCCCACCATGAGCCAACACCGTTCCGCTCTTAGCCCCCCAAGGGGCTCTTCATCTTGATGAGGGTTCCATTTGTTCTGGGTAATCAGTGCCTCCCTGACCAAGAGCCTGTGATCAAAGTCCATGCAGAGGCCCTCCCTTCCGTCGGAGTTGGGGTCAGTGAGAACGTGCAAGGAAAAGAGACTTCCTTCTTCTGGAGTCACCACAGATGGGCGCAGTGGGCTGCCAGCCGTGAGGAAGACTTTTGTGGGATTGATCTCAATAATCAACCATCTCTTGATTTCACACTTCACCCGGTGACTGGTATTGTCATATTTCAGAAAATTGAATTCAGCCTTATGAAACATATGTTTAAAAGCTGTACACTTTCAATAATTATGCTATAACATCCCTGTTTTTATGCAAAGCTAACTAGATATTGTCATATTAAAATAGCAAATCCAATTCATTTCTTATGAAACACATGTTTAAAAAAAAAAGAAGAGGAACACTTTAATTATTTCAGGAGTGTTCAGGCCAGCTCGCCAGCCGACTGGATATTGCATTTGTTTAAAACTCAATCATGCAAAATGAAGACTCGATTTGAAAAATTTTAATAAAGATAACCAGCCCATCATGATATCATTTGAATGCTAATCGGCGCTCCCATTCAGCAGAGGGAGAGCGGTGTCAACTTCGCTGGAGGCTCTTTATTCCGCAATAAAAACATTTACATTCTAATGATTTTATTAAAGGGCTGGAGCTGTCAGCAGCCCCAGATGACTCCCTGGCAAACTGTATCAGTTATCAACTCATATTGCCTTTATCAAAACCACCCAGTGGCGAGCCCAGCGCCACAATGAGGCGTCTGCGGCTCACAGAGCCGGTATTTAATCATTTCTTCTCCAGTATTGTTCTGCTTACAGAGCATAAATAAGAGCTTCAAATAACCCCAGAGTGCTCCTGACAATGAAACCAAGTCCGGACCCTATTTATCTTTCTCACATTCTTCAGGAACCTTTTTCTCCCACACCCGCTCCACCGTTTATTTTGTGGTTGTTGCTGGCACTTAATTTCTTTCTTTCTTTCTTCCTTTCTTTTTTTTTTTTTAATTTTTAGTTCCCCACCCCTATCATCGTTCAACAGCTCTGAATTTCTTCTTCACTCTGAACAGCGGGGCTCAGGAGAGAACCGGGAGGAGAGGTGACCCTGTTTGTGGCAGAAAGTGATAGCATGGCCCCCCGGGACCTTGGGGGTGGGGGCACCACCAGGCTGAGTGGGCCGGTACCTGGGGGAGGGAGATGTTGTCTTTGTCTTCGTCACACCACAGAGACCTTAGTTAGGGCAGGAGAGAGGAAGAGGAGGGAAGGATGCTGGAATTGTCGCCAGAAAGGCCACGGACCCCGCACACCGACCCCCAGGTGCTCTCATCTTTCCTTGGCCTCCTCGGTTAAAATGGCAGCGTGCATGTGGAGTATGAATCGATAATGAAGTCACCTTTGTGCTCATTCAAATAGTATCCTCTCCTCCTTTTTTAAAATTTGCAAAATAAATCCAAGGAATTTTGAGTAAAAGCAAAAAAATGGGAAAATGGGAAACTGGAAATCTTTGTAAGAGTTTTGGGCAAAAGCTCCTGGTCTTGTCCCACTTCAGAAAGAAGCCGTTTCAGTTCAGTGGAAATTAACTAGCTTTCTTTTTTTCACTTTTAACTGCTGGATGTTTTCATAAAAGTTTTCCTAAAATAGATGACATTTTCTGATATGCTTTTCTTCTGACAAATGATTCAGTAGAGAAGGGTCGGTGGATGGCGCTTGGTGGTCCTTAGCTTGGCATCTAAAAGACACACAACACTGTTTGTTAAAAACATCCTGCTTGGGTGTGAATTTTAGTTTAACTTTGCCCGATGACTTTGATCCATGGTCTTGAAATTGCCTGTGTAACTCCAAGGGGGTAAAACTGAGAAGGGATTTCCTCTGAGTCTGTAAGGATCTTTGCTACTTACCAAACAGCCCATTCTTCTGCTCATGAGCTGCTTTTTTTTTTTTTTTTTTGCTAATACCTGAAAAACCTTTAAGGCAATTCTCTAGAGCCCCACAAAATGGAACCAAGAAGTCTGCAGGGCACACCTGAGCACCCCCACAGGTGAAAGCATTTCTGCCGGGACCCTCCAGAGCTAAGCCTTCCTTCCAGGCCTCCTGCGGTCTTCCCCCCTCACCGTACCCGGGGCTGCCGACTCTCCTGCCTCCTGGGTCTCACCTGTGCCTTGCGTGGACACACCTCTTCTGTTCTCCAGGTGACTGGCAGCCCCACCAACCAGGGCCCAACCCAGCCGGCCTTAGAGGGATATCCTGACGCCCCAGCCCCGTCTCCATGGTGGCCAGAGGCTGCGGGAGGCCGCCCCACCACCTCGTAGCCTTTGACCTTCTTTATGGAGACAGAACTGCTGGGCTTCCAGCAAGAACAGCGCGAGCAGAGGAGACAGAAGCCCAGCGGTCTGCTTCTTCCCTTAGGTCCCAAATCTCCATCCACTAGGCAACGGGGAGCAACGTGTTGCAGTGAAGGAAAGGGAATACTCGCTCAGTCATGTCTGACTCTGCAACCCCATGAGCTGTGGTCTGCCAGGCTCCTCTCTCCACGGGATTCTCCAGGTCAGGGTACTGGAGCGGGTTGCCATGCCCTTCCACAGGGGATCATGCTGACCCAGGGACCGAACCCAGGTCTCCTGTGTCACAGGCAGATTCTTTACCGTCTAAGCCACTGGGGAAGCCACGAAAACAAAGATGACTGCCAGTTAACCCAGAAAGTAAAGCTTTGCAGGGGAGTGAAAGCAGCGGGATTTGTAAGCAGGGCCACTGTACCGGCCGTTCGCTTCTTCCAACATGACATGAATAAAGGCACCTGAGCTTGAAATCGTTACAAATGCTTTTCAGACGCTTCTGCTCATGCTCGAACCTCTGCTGCTGGGTAAGGGGAAAAGGCCCATGAGGGTCTGTTTGCTGGCAGAACTCCTTGCTATCTCATCTTCACTAAGATATTTAAATAAGCAGGCCCCTCAAGGCTGGCAGGGGAGAGATGGACACAGACGGGAGTCCCTGGTGTGTGCAGAGATGCCAGGAGCTGGCAGTGCGGGGGCAGCGCCCCCCGTCACCGTGAGTCCCCCTCACGAGGAAGGCCCCTCCTGGCGACCACTTCCTGCTTTGCCCGCCTTAGCTCCCTGGCCTTGGAAATCCGGACTTAAAGGTCACGGGAGCTTTAGATCCAAGCAAGGCAAGGTAGGAGATGTCAAGGGTCTGTGAAGCCTCACATCTCGGTAGAAGCAGGAGTCACTCTTTGCCAGCACAGCCTCTTCTCCGACTCCCTCTGGGCTCGGCTCCTCTCTGGGTTCCTGGGCGGCCCTCCTCCAGCCCTCGCTGGGTCCACCACTGCAGGAAACGTGCATGGCGATGGGGGCCCACACGAGGAGTCCTAGGGTCTTCTTTTCTCTCTCCCGTGCCCACGTGTGGAAGCCACTGCTGACCAGGGGGCATTGATGGTTACGGATGGAAACATGGTGCCAGCTGGGTGGGGCTGCACACTAGACCCCCTTGCCTGGCTTCCCAGGGCCATCGCGGGACTGGAGGGGAGGGTGTGGGCATCTGTCCCTCTCTAGCAGGGGAAGCCACCTGGATTGTTCAGGGTTTCTGTACACAGGGGCCTCCTCAAAGCCCTGCGCTGTGGAGTTCAGAGCCCGGGGTGACGCAGCCGGCTGCAGAGACAGTGAGGAGGCCCCTCTCAGGAGCTGCTCTGAGATGTCACCTGCACGGCCCTGTCTCAGGTCCCATGGGACGACTGCTTCTTTTTCCTCTAGCACATTCCCCTGTGGATAAAACAGGACTCCGCACTCACCTGGGAGGCATCGATGTGAAATCCAGCTCTGTGCGTGCAGAGAAACACCCCTGCCTAGCGGGGGCCTGATTGGCAATTTGAGGGCGTCCAGTCCCCAAGCTAGACTTTTCAGTTACACAGCCAGCCCCTTGGTAGGATGGCCAGCGGCCACCACGTGGACGTCAACCCGCAGCGTTCTAGCAGCGGCCACGGAGAGCCTCTCGAGGCAAGCTTTAGAGCTTGGAAGACACAGCTTATTTTTCTGTGGTCACCCACCCCTTTGGCATCTTTTCTCAAACGTCACATCTTTATAGTTCAGCTTTCAGTCTGTCCTCTTATTACTTTAAAAATATCGCTTTGCCTATGTCAAGACAAAAGATAAATACCTATGCCTAGTCAATTTGTTATTTATATATTTCTTTCCAGAAGCCAAATATCAGATCACCCTGAAAGCAGATTTGCAAGCTTGTGCTGGGGAAAAGGATTTGAATATTATAGTATTATGCATTTATGTGCCTTTGTTCGAAAGTTTAAAAAATGTACCGTCTGAGACAGATTCTTCCTTGACTGCCAGGAGTTGGGGGAGGGCAGGGCTGGGGGGGGGCGGTGTTCTGGCTTCAGCATCTTTAACAGAAGAGCTGTGACTACTGACTTGTCCATGACTCGAGGACGCATTGCAATATCATATTAATTTTCAAAAGAGTGCATCTTGCAGTTTTAAAATAGAGAGTCACAATGATTCTAGATGCATATTCCAGCGGAGATGTCCATAGTGACATGAAACTCAGCAAGTGCAGAAGATTGATGTCGGGTCTGCCACATTCTCGGGATGAATCTATTATCTGTGTATCATCTGTGTGTCTGCTTATCTATCTGTCTGATTGTCCAACCATCTATCATCTACCTATCTAATCCATCACATATTTTTTAACTGACTTATGTCAAATAGTGTTCTTTGGTCACCTGATAAGAAGATATGACTCATTGGAAAAGACCCTGATGCTAGAAAAGATTGAGGGCAGGAAACGAAGGCAATGGCAGCCCACTCCAGTACTCCTGCCTGGAAAATCCCATGGACGGAGGAGCCTGGTGGGCTGCAGTCCGTGTGGTCACAAAGAGTAGGACATGACTGAGCAACTTCACTTTCACTTTTCACTTTCATGCACTGGAGAAGGAAATGGCAACCCACTCCAGTGTTCTTGCCTGGAGAATTCCAGGGACAGGGGAGCCTGGTGGGCTGCTGTCTGTGGGGTCGCACAGGGTCGGACATGACTGAAACAACTTAGCAGCAGCAGCAGCAGCAGAGACGAGGGGAGCAGAAGATGAGAAGGTTGCATGGCATCACTGACTTCGTGGGCATGAGTTTGAGAAAAGTCTGGAAAACAGTGCAGGACAGGGAAGCCTGGCGTGCTGCAGTCCTTGGGGTCACAAAGGGTCGGACACCATTTGGCGACTGAACGAAACAGTGCTGAGCACAGAGCAGACGGTCCTCTGGGAGGCTGCGGTCCAGCCTGGAGTCAGTGACGAGGACTCTGAAGTCAGAAGCGTTTCAGTTCCAGAATACAGAGGTCATCCACCCACTGAGGGTAAAGAATAAGGAGCATCGTCCAGCACATTAGTCCGCTAGCTACAGTGAACAGCAATCCATTGAAAATTAAGGGCTGTTTTAAGATTCAATGACTGTTAAGTAATTATCCCTTGTTCTGTGGCCCTAGTTTGGAGGACCACAGGTAACAGGTGGTCCCGGAGGTCAGGAGGTAGGGGAGGGAGGGTGTGTTGCAGTGAGGAAAGGGGCTTATCCTTCCTGATGCTTGCAGAGCCTGCTCCCCTGTTGGCAGACCCAGGTCAGGCAGAGCTGAGTCGGGGCCACCTGGTTGCTAGCTCTTTATCTTCACCCATTGCTCTGAGGCAAGCGCTGAGCTAGCCCACTGTGTTTTATTTATGTATTTATTTATTTATTGGAGCATAGTTGATTGACAACATTGGATTAGGTCCAGGTGTGCAGTATAAAGGCATTCAGTTATATGTACACATATATATATGTATATATATGTGTGTGTGTATCTTTTTCAGATTATTTTTCATTGTACGCTATTATTATTATTACAAGACATGGAGTAGAGTTCTCTGTGCAACTAGGTCCTGGTTTATTTTATGCATGGTAGTATGTGTATGCTAATCCCAGCCTCCTAATCTATCCCTCACCCCGCCCCTTCTGTGAGCGTAAGCGTGCTTTCATGCCAGTGAGCCTGGTTCTGTCCTGTGAATCAGCCCCTTCGTCCCGTCTTTGCGGGATCCCGCGGGTGAGCGGCATCATGTGACAGCTGCCTTTCTCTGACTCACTTCACTCAGCATGAGCGCCTCCAGGTCCGTCCCTGTCCTGCCCCCTTTTAGGAGGTGAGCAGAGGCACGCAGCAGGAGAGGCACCAGCTGTAGCTGGAGGATCTGGGTTCACCCAGGCCCCCGGAGCAGGGCGGGACCGCCACCATAGCCCTGCATAGGAGGGGAGGCCCCGAGCGGTGAGGTGCTGGCTGTGTGCAAAGCCCCAGCAGGCCCAGTCCTTCTGCTAGAGGGGTGCCTCTTCCAGCCCTTCATTGCTGTTTTGTGTCAGTGTATCGATGGATGTACTTTCACTTATCAGCAAGCCACCAACTCATAAATGAAGGCAAAGAGCCTGTGAATTATTGCCCTCAGTGTGATCTGCACATCAAGTGAATGTGCATGAATGGAGGTGAAACCTCATCTGTGCGCTTTCAGATACTTACTGAGCAGCTGCAGGGCAACAAGAATGGTTTTGGTGATGGGATGTGGCAGAGAAGATGATACATAGACCCTACCCTCCTACACCTTCCAGTCCTCTTGTGGGCAGAGATAGTTGTGTACACACACACACCCAACTCAGTATAATGCAATAGGGTGCAGTGTGATATATAGAAAATGTTACATAGCTAAGTATATTATTGTGTATGCATGCTAAGTCACTTCAGTCATGTCCAACTTTTGGTGACCCTCTGGACTGTAGCCCACCAGGCTCCTCTGTCCATGAAGATTCTCCAGGCAAGAATACTAGAATGGGCTGCCATGCCCCCCTCCAGGGGATCTTCTAGACCCAGGGATCAAACCCGTGTCTCTTGTGTCTCCTGCGTTCGAAGGTGGGTTCTTTTCACTAGTGCCACCAGGGAAGCCCATTATTATTTATAACATACGCTAAAGTAATATAGTGCCGCATAATTTTTTTGTTGTTGTTAATGAAGAAACTAGAGCAAAAGGAGAGAAGTCACGCTATGTCCAAGAAATAAACGAAAAAAAAAAAAAAAAGTGGCCTAAGTTTGTGATGCTCCCTATGGTCAGAAATGTTTGGATTAGATCTTTGGTAGAACCAAGTCATAGACCCTGTGTTTGCAGGACTCTTCAAAGTAACAAAGTCAGCAAGATGTGTGCATATAGCTGCAGAGTGAAACACAAATGTGAGGGCATGTAGACAAGGCAGGTGTATCCAGAGGGACAGAGATGCTACGGATGGCACCGCAGATGGAGAATTGATCAGTCAATCTACGGAAGAAATGGAAAATCTTATTGGAGTCGAATTGATGATTATAATCAGGGAGCTGCCTCTCAGAAAATTCTGTAAAGTCTTTTGCCCAACAGAGGTCAAAGCAAAGTGATATAGATTTTTTAGACAGGTGGCTGTGCATTAAATGATGAAAATTGTTGGCACAATCCAAATATCTAGAGGTAAGGTGGTGGGTCATTGTGGCCCCTCACAAGATCGAGGAGAAGTGTTGTCTTTTCAGGAACTGTCTTGTGGTTGCTGGGAAGACGCGGTTCTTTACGGCTGAGCAGGTCTTTCTGCGGATGTGGAAGTGTGGGCAATGCCTAATGCAGATGGACGAGGCAGAGCGCAGGGAGGCAGGAGGCCAAGGGGCAGAGACCGATTTGCAAGCTTACGTTTTTCTTGTCTTGCCATTAATTATGAATTGTATTTCACAGTTCAGATATAGATGTAGACACAGACGATATAAAAGCAGAGATGGAGAGAAATATAGAAATGGATGATATATATGTAGATATGGATTCAGATGGCAGAGAGAGAGACAAAGATGGAGACCGCAAGAGATTTGTTTGAAGGGCTTGACTCTTGCAGCGGTGGGGCCTGGCAAGCCCACAGGCTAGAAGCTTAGGCAGTGTTTCCATAGGACATTCTTGAGGAGGAATTCATTCTTCTTCAGGTAAATTCAGCTTTTCTCTTAAAGCCTTTAAGGAATTGGATAAGGCCCCGTGAGGAAGGCTGGCCTCGTTACTTAAAGCCGACTGATTGTAGACGCTAATTACGTCTACAAAATACTTGCGAAGCAACACCTGGGCTGGTGTTTTATTTTTTAAAAACTGAACTATAGCTCAATCAAGTTGACACAAAATTTAAGCATCACAGATTCCAAATGTGACAGTGAGATTTCCAGCAGGCAAATTGACTTTAATTGGTCAGAATTGACAAGAAGGGAGAAGTTGCTGGGTTCTGGGGGGTGCTGCTATACCCGAAGTCCATGCCAAGTGAGGCTGTAGGTGGCCCTTTGGAGGCAATGGCCGGAGTGTTCACAGGACAGAAAAAGCAGGAGCTAAAACTGCTTCTTAAGGGTGTAAAGCGGTGAGTGTCTGGGCCTGAAGGCAGCCTGTATTTCATGCATGTTTTGATCATCATCTCCTTTCATTTTTGACTGCAGCTCTCTTGGCATCATGGCTCCCACGCTGGACCAAGGATTTACACAACTGTATTCACCTGTAGATTGTGTTGATCATCACATTAGCCTGTAATCCTTATGTCTGCCACCCATGACCTTGAGTCTCTCATCAGAACACAAGACAGGCAGCATCTTGAGGACTTGATTTAAAATTGCCATCTCTACAAACAATCCAGTATTTAACCTTTAAAAAGATGGAAAACCTGCCATTTGCAACAAGGTGGATGAACCTGGAGGACATCACACTCAGTGAAATAAGCCAGATACAGAAGGACAAACAGAGGGTGATTCCCCTTGGATGGAAAGCAGTCCCACACGTAGAAGCAGACTAAAGAGTGGTGGCTGCCTGCGGCCAGAGAGACAGGAGCACGGGGAGGGGAGCCGCTCTCTGCGGGTAAAAGTTGTAAGTACACGGGGTGTGCTGTTTCCGGAGGTATGCCTGCAACATTCTGCCCGCAATTAACAGTAAGGCGTCAAAGTGAAAGTGTTAGACACCCAGGCATGTCTGACTCTTTGTGACCCCATAGACTGTAGCCCACAAGGTTCCTCTGTCCATGGAATTCTCCAGGCAAGAGTACTGGAGTGGGTAGCCACTTTCTTCTCCAACGTATGTTCCTGACTCAGGGATAGAACTTGGATCTGAGTCACCAGGGACCCCAACAATAAGGTATCTTGGACTTACAATGCGCTTGTCACATAGATCTACTGTTATCTACTCTTACCCCCAAAATATTAATAAAACAAAACAAAGAGACTTAAGGAAACATTTGGAAGTGGTGGATATATGCCTGTTACCTTGTACAATGATGGCGATGCGATGGTGGATCCAAATTCACGAAACTATTTACACGAAATCTGTGGAGTTTTCCAAACATTGATTGTACCTCAGTAAATCTGGAAAGACAAAATAAAATTTCACATGGGAAAACAGGAGTCGGAACAGACACTGCCCTTTCCAGGTTTTGTTTGCTCCTTCCCCTCATGCCAGCTTCTTTTCAGTGCTCAAACCACTCATTCTTCCAACTCAATATTAATAGCTTCACACTGCCTTTGAGCTTTCAAGCCAACATGCTCCAGTCAACTGAAAACAGCCCTGCTTCTGATCAGGAAAAGAGCTGGATCATTTCTTCCCGAGAAGCGGGGGGCTTCTGCGGGGATCCGCGCCCTCGCGGGGGCTCAGCTGACCTCTGGGACCTGCCCGCTGGACGGCTGACTGCTCGGCAGGGCCGCATCCTGGTGGACGCTGTCAAGACTCGAAGCCCCGACTTCAGTCCGCTCCTGCCTACCTGCTGCTCAGCTGAAGACATCGCAGAGAGGGGCACACTTTTATAATGTGAAGTAAATGTCAAGATGAAAGAAAAAGTCCTACGCACATGAATAATAGAGGAGAAGCCTCAAAACCGGCATAAATCCTGACTTTGGCAGGTAATTTTTTATATCTTGGTGCGGTATCTTTTTTTTCTATTGATAAATTCATCAGTATAAAATATAGACTATTTTTATGAAATGAATACATATGAATTTAAAACAAGGTGCAATCACGGAGCCCCGGCATGACACAAGCCATTCCGGGTGGGAGTCGAGCTGGCGCTCCTGTTTCTCGATTTACAGGGGTTTGTTACTTCAGGGTTTGTATGCCTTGGGTATGTGAAGTTGGACGGTAATTTCACACAGATGAAAATGACAGAAAAGAACCAGTTGCAGAGCTGTGGACTGTCGGGTCGGTGAACCAGCACCAGCGAGGGACAGCTGCCCCCCAGAAAGAAGCGAAACAAGAAACTCCGGGAGCAGGTGGGGACGCACGCGCAGCCCGCCGCCTTCTCGCTCCTGGGGACGCCCAGCAGTGGAGGGGCTTGGAACCTTCTCTACGTCAGAATCACAGCAGCTCCGAGTTTCTTCTGGGCATTTTCCCCGTGCACCGTGTGACCAGCTTGTGAGCGTTTGCGTGTGCCAGTGCTTGTGTGGTGTGGGTGTGAGCCATCGTGTGCATGCACGTGTGTTTGCCCTTGTGTGCCTGTGGTATATATGCTCACACTATGTGAACCTGTGTGTATGCTCATGTGTGTGTGTGTGACGTGTGTATGCCTTCCATGCAGACCTTGCTGAGTCCCCAGAGGACCCTCTCGCGAAGTTTCATCCAGTCACACGCAGCCGCCCTTGGACAGTGTGGGGTCCAGGCTCCCTGTCTTGGCAAGCTCTCTGTCCCGCCCCCTCCTTCTCCATCAGCAGCCCCACTGTTTACTCCAGGGCAGCTCCAGGCTGGTCAATCTGGAAGCTTCAGAGACCCTCCTACGGGCTCTTTCAGTCATAATAGATATTTTCCTTAAAGGTTGTGTAAGGATCACGCCCCACAAAGTAGCATGGTAATCTTGCTGCGGTGAATTACTTGGCTTCACAGCTCTGTCTGGTCTCGCTCCTGGGGCTCACACCGTCCTCTAAACCTTGCTTCCTTCTGCTGCTTCTAGCAAGAGCAAAGTTCCCCAGCCCAGGGGGGACACAGCCCCCTACTCCCACCCCCGCGGCAAGCCATCCTGCACTGAAGCTCGGGACTCTACATTCCACCACGTCACGCTACCAGAGGGGTGGTAACTGTGCGCTTCAGTCAGTCAGTCAGTTCAGTCGCTCAGTCGTGTCCGACTCTTTGCAACCCCGTGAATCGCAGCACGCCAGTCCTCCCTGTTCATCACCATCTCCCGGAGTTCACTCAGACTCACGTCCATCGAGTCAGTGATGCCATCCAGCCATCTCATCCTCTGTCATCCCTTTCTCCTCCTGCCCCCAATTCCTCCCAGCATCAGAGTCTTTTCCAATGAGTCAACTCTTCCCATGAGGTGGACAAAGTACTGAAGTTTCAGCTTTAGCATCATTCCTTCCGAAGAAATCTTAGGGTAACATATTTTCTTTCCCTTCCATACTCCCAACCAAGGCCTCATTGCTGACTGATGCATGGCAAGCGAATGAATGAACACAGAGCGAAAAGGATGTACAGTATCCAGATTACAAGCAAAGCATTTGGAACCTGAATCAAGCTGCAGGTAGTGAAGAGATACGTCTATAAACAACACAGATGCAGCAAGCCAGCTCGCTGGATTGTTGTCATTCCACGTGTAACTCATTCTGGCATCTTCTCTGTGTAAGCAGGGCTTATAGCAGAGCCTCTGCAACCAGCTGCAGGACGAGCTTCCACTCCAGCCCTTGGATCAGCCTCAGACCCCTCCGAGCCTCAGTGTTGCCATCTGTAAAATGTGCAGAATAGGCTTGCCTGCCTCAGGTGAGTGGGGCTTAGAAGCAGGAAGCCCAGGTCAGTGCTTTGAGGTCCAGGAGCAGAGACTGGCCCAGAATGAACCAGAATGGAAGGAGCTTATACTTTCAGCACAGTGGGTCAGCGAGTGCCTGCAGGAGCACGTGAGAATGCACGGAGAGGTGACGACGGGATCCCAAACGGAAGGGCTCTGGAGTCTGTAGACGGGAGAGAGGCGACGGCGACGGCCGGGGGGCCGGCTCTCCGGACACCTGGGGCCAGAGCCCCTTCATCAGTACCTGCTCTCAGTGTTTATTTTCACACCTGCCTTTGCACATCTAGCTTGTGAGTGATGAGAGTAAACGCATCCCTTACCGATGTGAGATGTTGTCATCACACATTTATGGGCTTTGGCCTTGTATTTGAAATATCCCATACTAGAGCTTAAGGCTACTTGTAAAGACCCTCTGCATCTAAGGTCTGTCTGAGATGCAGAGAAAAAGGAAACGCGAGATTAATTCAGTTAAACCCAAACACAGCACGGACCCCCAGACAGCCTCCTCGAGGGCTGCGCTGACAGAAACGCAGGGGCTCAGGGGGACTGCCAGGCCTGGGAGGGAGAAAGGGCCGCCGTGTCCTGATGATTTACGGCGCAAGGATCGGCCACGCCTCGGTAATGGATGGGGACCCATGCTAGAAAATGCCAGCGCAGCGCAGGCAGGCTGCGCAGAACAGTCGAGGGCTAATTCATTTAGCAGATTGGATGCCCAGGGACCACGCATGACAGCTTAAAAGACCGAGAAATGCCCGTGGGTCCGGGGGGAACAGTCACAGCTGCAGGACAAGCCAGCCCCCTCTGTGTGGCTGGAGTGCATTGATTAGCATTCACCGGGGTGGCGGGTGAGAGCAAATCAGCTAATGGAAGAGGGGGAAGGAGGTCTCCTGGAACTGGCTCAAGAGAAAAAGATCCTTGATCAACACTTTTGTGATACCCCCAGGAAACATATCTAGGCCACAGTAACCCTCAATGGTTTCCAGCACCGTTTCTGGTGATGCTCAAAAAGCTGGGTGTGTTTAATTGGCCACAAAGCTTTCTTTTTTTTTTCACTTGTTCAGCAATTGTTACCTACTGTCTCTTGCCATTATCATGACTCAGGCTAGGAGATTTACGGTTACTGGGTGTGAGTTTCTAGAACAGTTGACTATCCAAAAAGCTAGAGACATTATTATATGAGATATTAACCCCCTCTCTCATTATGTGCCTTCTTTATGAATCCATGTTCTTTTTAATCTTCTGCTTATTCCCTGAAAGACTACTAACACGGCAGCTACAAACATCACTCATTTAAACAATATTTTAAACACTAAGCAAAGGGTTGCAATGTGTGATTTATCACCCTTGACGATAACCTCGCCCATCAGACTCTCCAGCCTCTACTCTCTGGAAGAGAGTGCTTCCAGCCGCATTGTTTTGCCTTTCAGCCGGCTTGATAAACCACACGCAAGGTCAAGTCAGGCTGGAAGATCTCCACGGCTTTCTCCTTGACCAGGACCTTCCCCACTTCCCTGTCTCCTTTACAGAGCACACTCAAGGGCGCTGTGCCGGAGTCTCTCTCCTGCAGCTGTCTTCCCTTTCAAAGCATTATCTTTGAAATCCTACTCTTCAGAGTTTGGCAAAAAGACCACCTGCCCCAGGTGTTCACAGCCTGAGAACCGCTTTCAGTTTCCAGGAGCAATGCCTGGTAACGCTGCGCCTTCAGCCTGCTGCCCTCGGCCTGAGCAGGGGTCGGGTGGGGAGAGCGAAGGGGGCCGCCTCCACTGCTGCCCCCGGGGGAGCAAGAGGTGGGGCCGGGGAGCCTCGGGCAGCGTCCCCTGGGCCCTGAAGACTTGATCAATTGAAGAGGTTTCACTCACTTTTATTCAAAATGAGAATGCTATATTTTCATTTATTTCTTCTTATCCATGAAACATGATTGCTTCATCATTCTGTGTCTTATAAAATTGCACGCAGACGTTGGGTGTGGACTGCAAGTTGCTATTGTAACAGGTGGGAGGCTTGCAGAGATCTGGTTTCTTCAATAACGCAGAACTTACTAAAAATCAAGAGAGAATGCAAGATTTATATTCTAGTTAATAGGTATCAATACAGGTGTCTGAAATCTTAAGGAATAAAAGCTAAGCCAATAGTTTATCAAGACTTTAGGTGTATTTTAAAAATGTATATACATATTATATATATATGCTTGGCTATCATGTTTTTCATTTTGGTGAAATTAAACATTATTTAACTTATTACGATTAAAATGATGGATGATTGGCTCCTGTGCCATCGCTACAGAACAGAAGCCACAGCCAGCATCTCTGTAGTCTCGTGAGCCACAAGTGCCCTGAAGCAGTTTGTTCTCTGTAACAGCCTTGTTGGTGCTATTGTTGTTCAGCTGGTAACAACATGTCAGACTCTTCACGACTCTTTCAGCTGCAGCCCACCAGGCTCCTCTGTCCTCAGCTATTTCCTGGAGTTGGTGCAAACTCACGTCCACTGAGTTGGTGATGCCATCTAACCATCTCATCACCTGCTGCCCTCTTCTCCTTTTGCCTTCAATCTTTCTCAGCATCAATGTCTTTTCCAATGAGTCAACTCTTTGGGGGACTAGTGGTAAAGAACATGCCCACCAATGCAGGATCCATAAGAGAGATGGGTTTGATTCCTGGGTGGGGAAGATCCCCTGGAGAAGGAACTGGCAACCCACTCCAGCCTTCTTGCCTGGAGAAGCCCGTGAGCAGAGGAGCCTGGTGGGCCGCAGTCCATAGTGTCACAAAGAATTGCACACGGCTGAAGTGACTTAGCACTCATATCACATTGCCGAAGTACTGGAGCTTCAACTTCAGCATCAGTCCTTCCAATCAATATTCAGGGTTGATTTCCTTTAAGATGGACTGGTTTGATCTCCTTGCAGTCCAAGGGACTCTCAAGAGTCTCTAATACCACAATTCAAAAGCATCAATTCTTCAGTGAGCAACCTTCTTTATGATCCAACTCTCATATCCTTACATGACTAGTGGAAAAAACAGTTTTGACTATCTGGATCTTTATCAGCAAAGTGATGTCTCTGCTTTTTAATATGCTGTCTAGGTTTGTCATAGCTTTCCTCCCAAAGAGCAAGCGTCTTTTAATTTCGTGGCTGCAGTCACCATCCACAGTGATTTTGGAGCCCAAGAAAATAAAATCTGTCACTGTTTCCACTTTCTCCCCTTCAGTTTTCCATGAAGGGTTAGGACCAGATGCCATAATTCTAGTTTTCTGACTGTTGAGTTTTAAGCCAGCTTTTCCACTTTCCTCTTTCATCTTCATCAAGAGGCTCTCTAGCTCCTCTTCACTTTCTACCACTAGAGCAGTATCATCTGTATATCTGAGGTTGTTGATATTTCTCCCAGGAATCTTGATTTCAGCTTGGGACTCATCAGCCTGGCATTTCACATGATGTACGCTGCATATGGGCTACAATCTATGGTGCCTCAAAGAGTCAGACATGACCGAGGGACTAACTCAGCAGCCCTGCATATGAGTTAAATAAGCAGAGTGAAAATATACTGCCTTGTCATCCTGCTTTCCCAGTTTTTAACCAGCTAGTTGTTCCATGTCTGTTTCTAACTATTGCTTTTTAAAGTGGAAATCAAGTGGAAACCACATACAGGTTTCTCAGGAGACAGATAAGTGTGGTCTGGTATTCTCATTTCTTTAAGAATTTTCCAGTTTGTTGTGATCCACACAGTCAGAGGATTTGGAGCACTCAATGAAGCAGAAGTAGTTGTTTTTCTGGAACTCCCTTGCTTTCTTCATGATCCAACAATTGTTGGCCACTTGCTCTCTGGTTCCTCTGCCTTTTGTAAATCCAGCTTGTACATCTAGAAGTTCTCAGTTCACACACTGCTGAAGCCTAGCTTGAAGGATTTTGAGCATAATCCTTGCTAGCATGTGAAAGGAGCACGATTGTACAGCAATTTGTACACTCTCTGGTACTGCTTTTCTTTGGAATTGGAAGGAAAACTGACCTTTTCCAGTCCTGTGGCCACTGCTGAGTTTTCCAAATTTCCCAGCATATTGAGTGCAGCACTCTAACAGTATCATCTTTTTAGGATTTTAAAAGCTTCGCTGGAATTCCATCACCTCCACTATTTTTGTTCTTAGTAATGCTTCCTAAATCCCACTTGACTTCAGACTCTCGGAGGTCAGGATCTAGATGAGTGACCACATCATTGTGGTTATCCGGCTCCTTAGACCTTTCTTGTACAGGTCCTCTGTGTATTCTTGCCACCTCCTCTTAATCTCTTCTGCTTCTGTTAGGTCCTTGCCATGGCCCTGCATGGCCAGGCTCACAGCTTTCTTGAGTTACACAGGCCCTTTGCCACTACAAGCTGTGATCCATGAAGGGGATTTATCAGCTTTATTGAGGTCTAATAAACACACAAAACACTTCACATACTTAAACAATTTGATGACTTTGGACATTTGCACACACCCCTGAAACTGTCACCACAATCAAGATAATAAAAACATTCATCACCTCCAAAAATGGTTGTGTTTCCCTTTGTCATTTTTGTTTGCTCTGTTTTTTTGTGGCAAGCCAACTAACTGATCTGCCATCTTCACAAAGACAAGTGTGTAACACAGTGTTGTTGACTACTGGCTGTGCAACGTACAGAAGATCTCTAGAACCTCATCACCTTGTGTAACAGGTGTGTATACTCTCCAACACCAGAGGCCCATGCTCCCCTCCAACAGACACTGGCAGCCAGGATGCTGCTCTCAGCTTCCGAGTCTCACTATTTTGGAATCCACGTGTAAGCAGAAGCAGGCAGTATCTATCCCTCTGGAACCAGCTTATTTCGTTTACTGTAATGTCCTCCAGGACCATCTGTATTCCTGCATTTTCCTGTTTGAAGACAAACAATACTCCACTGCATAAACACATCACATTTTCTTTATTCATCAGCTGATGGACATTTGCATTGTTTCCAAGTTATTGCATTATTATGAATAATGCTGCAATGAACATGGGAGTGTATTTATCTCCTCAAGGGCCTGATTGTACTTATTTTGGATAAATATGCCTCTGGATGTGCAGGATCATATATAGCTTCAATGTCAGTTTCTTGAGGAACCTCCATAGCATTTCCCATACTATGTACAAGTTTACGTTTCCACCGACAGCATTTAAGGATTCCTTTTTCTCCACACCCTCATCAAATTTTGCTGTCTTTTCTTCCCAACAATAACCGCTCTACGTGCTGTGAGCTGATACCTCACTGTGGTTTTGACTTTCATTTCCCAGATGGTTAGTGATACTGAGCACCTTTTCATGTACCTTTAGCCATTTGTAGGCCTTCTTTGCAGAAATATCTATTCAGGTGTCTTAATTGGGTTACTTTTTTTTTTCCCTATGGAGTTATGGGTCTCCCCTGTGGCTTGGCTTCCCTAATAGCTCAGTTGATAAAGAATCTGCCTGCGGTGCAGGAGACCCCAGTTCAATTCCTGGGTCAGGAAGATCAGCTGGAGAAGGATAGGCTACCCACTCCAGTATTCTTGGGCTTCCCTTATGGCTCAGCTGGTAAAGAATCTGCCTGCGGTGCAAGAGACCTAAGTTTGATCCCTGGGTTGAGAAGATCCCCTGGAGAAGGGAAAGGCTACCCACTCCAGTATTCTGGCCTAGAGAATTCCATGGACTGTATAGTCCATGGGGTTGCAAAGAGTCGGACATGACTGAGCGACTTTCACTTTCACTTTCTGGTGGCTCAGACAGAAAAGAATCCTCCTGTAATGCAAAGACGCAGATTTGATCCCTGGGTCAGGAAGATCCCCTGGAGCAGGAAATGGCAACCCACTCTAGCATCCTTGCCTGGAAAATTCCATGAACAGAGGAGACTGGTGGGCTACTGTCCATGGGGTCACAAAGAGTCAGACGCAGCAACTAACACGTTAACCTTTTTTTCTATTGAGTCTTAGATGTTTCACGTATATTTTGGATATTGTCAGGAACAGAATGTTTATGAGCTGAGAATCTCCTTTCTCCTGTGACTCCCGGGGTTGATCTCAAGCTAGATTGACTATCGATGTCCTGTTAAGTACCTGTATTTAACATGGAAAATCACTGTAGAAGACCCTGGAGCAAGACATGGGCATGCCAGGAGAATATTTAAACAAGTTACTGTGTTCCTTTAAAAAGCATCATTACTTGGAGCTTATACATCCTGGGAGAGTGATCCCAAACTTAAAGAAGGTAGATCCACAAAGGAAAATACATGTTCCCATGGGAAGATGATATTTTTTTACTTTCAGGAGGTATTAATAAATCAGAAGAATGTAAGGAAATCTTGTTTCAGCTTTAAAATCCAATTATACCACATTCCATGTCTTTTATTAATTTTTATTGTAATACAGTTGATCTACACTGCAGATGGTGATTGCAGCCATCCAATTAAAAGACGCTTACTCCTTGGAAGGAAAGTTATGACCAGCCTAGACAGCATATTAAAAAGCAGAGACATTACTTTGTCAACAAAGGTCCATCTAATCAAGGCTATGGTTTTTCCAGTGGTCATGTATAGATGTGAGAATTGAACTATAAAGAAAGCTGAGTGCCGAAGAATTGATGCTTTTGAGCTGTGGTGTTGGAGAAGACTCTTGAGAGTCCCTTGGACTGCAAGGAGATCCAACCAGTCCATTCTAAAGGAGGTCAGTCCTGGGTGTTCATTGGAAGGACTGATGCTGAAGCTGAAACTCCAATACTTTGGCCACCTGATGTGAAAAGCTGACTCATCTGAAAACACCCTGATGCTGGGAAAGACTGAGAGCAGGAGGAGAAGGGTATAACAGAGGATGAGATGGTTGGGTGGTGTCATCAACTCAATGGACATGGGTTTGGGTGGACTCCAGGAGTTGGTGATGGACAGGGAGGCCTGGTGTGCTGCGGTTCATGGGGTCGCAAAGAGTCGGACACGACTGAGTGACTAGACTGAACTGAACTGACAACGTTGTGTTAGTTTCTGTGGTACAGCAAAGTGATTCAGTTTTACATCCATATGTATGTAGTCTTTTTTATACTCATTTATGACTGGCTTATCACAGGATGCTGAATATAGGCCCCTGTGCTGTACGCAGGATGCTGAATACAGCCCCCTGGGCTGTACAGCGAGGCCTTATTGTTTGTCTGCCCTATGCACATCAGCTTGCATCCGCTCCCCCATGCCTCTGGCCTGTCCCCTCACTCTCCTCTTTCTTGATCACCACAAGTCTGTTCATGTGTGTACGGCTGTTTTGTTGACATGCTCATTGTGTCGTGTTTTATATTCCACATACAGGTGACATCATGTGACAGGTGTCTTTCTCTGTCTGACTTGCTTTGTTTAGTATAATAATCTCTAGTTCCATCCGTGTCACTGCAAACAGCACTTCCATTTTTTATGACAGAGCAGTATTCCACCTTATCTACGTATCACTATGCAGAACAGTATGGTGATTCCTCAAAAAGCTAAAAATAAAAGTACCATATGATCCAGCAGTTCTAATACTGGGCCTGTGTCCATCTCCCTTTAAACTGAGGCCTAGAACCACCTGGAAGACTGTCTCCACCATCTTGGCAATAGCAGGCATTCCACCACATTCTCAGACACCATTTGAATAATATCTGGTTAAAATCTACTGCCGGCACAAGACCCGTCATCTCCACGTGCTGCCCATCAAGCACCAGAAAGGAAGCAATTTTGGTCCAGTTCTGTGATTTAGCATTATAATCCCAAAGACAATTACAGTGGTCTTAATTTTTCTTAAAAATGCTAACTTGTTGAGATTGTAATCCGTGAATAATTCCCTGAGCTATGTGATGGCTTTTTCCTGCCCGTTGAACTTGACCCCATCCACAGGAAGCGTTATAAATTTGTGAAATTTCCTAGGAGTTGGACATTTTAATGAAGCCCACACAGCAGTGATCCGTCAGTGGTCGGCGTGTCCGCGCGGCCAGGGGAAATTGATCTCCCTGGCACCGTTCAGCTCTGCTTTTCGCCAGGGCATGGGCTAACTTACCTCTGCAGTTTCCTGAATTAACAAGGCTCTTCTCCCAACCTTTCACCGTGGGGACACTGCTCCGATCTTACTTGATTGTCACCCTCTGCCCCACCCTGCCCAGGACCCCTGGGGTTTAGACCCCTGGAGGCTTGGTCACCAAGTTCTGCCTCTTGACTTTGCTGATGAATGCTTCATCTCACACGGGAGTCAGCTTTCCCTACACTCCCTCCCAGTGCCCTCCGCCCACTGGTCAGCAACTCCCTACCCTCGTTTCCTTGGAAGAAAGAATAAAGCTTTGACACGCAAGCCGTTAGTCTTCCACGCTCTAACACAGTGGCAGTTAGAGAAGGTAGTCCCTCCATCTATCAAGACGTAGACGCTCATAGATCAGTGACCAGTACTTGGGCCAAGCATTGGGTCATTCCTAATTTCACCCACGGATACAGAGATTGTCTAGGAAGATGACATACATCTTTAGGCATTAAATCAGCCCTGGTATAATTTGTCGGCCAAGGCTCAGAAGGAAAGGAAGCAGAATGCTAACGCTGCGTCATCTAATTGCATCCTGAATCCCAGGGAGGTTGCCACTTATCTCTTGGCGTCCAGTTCTTTAAGAAAAAGCAGGGGACTGAGGAGAAACAAAGAGCAGAGAGAGGCAAAGGGGGAAAGACAGGAGGAGAAGAATTTACATACTGAGCATTAGTCTAGAAATCTGTCTTCCGTCACGTGGCCCAGGACTGGCTCTCAGTTCATATGCTTCTTATCAGATTTTGCGTTTCAGACCCCTCCCCCACCTGACGCCGCACAATGGCGCTGATAAAATGTGAGCAAATTTCTTCTATTAGTGACTGACAGCAATTTGAGTGAGATGAAGTTGTACCATGATATTGTTATATATACAAGGTGCAAATAACCTAGTTTGAATAATCACAGCCTGTGTCCTTTTAAATGATTTTTCTCCCCATTTAAAGGAAAGCCTTTGATGTGATAATATTAATTCCCTCCGTGCTGGAAGGAAGAGAGAAAAAAAAGCTCAGAGAAGCGGAAATTAAATGAGTAATGCAATGTCAGTCAATCTTTTAAGCCAAGGCCTTATTAACTGCTAATCATTTTGTCATTTTGTCGCTCAAAGTAATAAATTTGATAGGAAAGGACGGGGAAGTCTTGTGTTTACTTTTATTAGCTTTAAACAGAAACAGTTGTGCAGATATTACATTATTGAGACGTGTGGCATTTAAGTACTTTCTGTTAAACATAGCGCCATTTTTCTTTCTCACCAGTGTCTGATGGCCTTAATTTTGAATCATCTGGCTGTCTGAAAAAAAAAAAAAATTAAAGAAAAAAAAAAATCTATACTGGCTTAGCCCAGAGTTCTGTGCCTGGAGTTTTATCAGGATTGTACCAGGCAGTTGCGTGCGTGTGTGTGGGGGGGGTGTTCAGTCACTCGGTCGTGTCCGACTCTTTGCAAGAGCTTGGTTGAGCCCACCAGGCTCCTCTGTCCATGGGATTCTCCAGGCAAAAATACTGGACTGAGTTGCCATTCCCTTCCTCAAGGATCTTCCCGGCCCAGGGAGGGAACACAGATCTCCTGCACTGCAGGTGGACTCTCTACTGCTGAGCCACTGGGAGAGCCCACCCCAGGCGCTCGCTGGCATCCGGTTTGTCAGAGGTGACTGCTGACCGGTGGAGGAGCTGCTGCTTCCTGCAAGGGACACCCGCGCCTCTGAGGTCACGGTAAAACCATGAGCAGCTTCCCAGGTTTGTCATCAGCCTTTCCCGTGCTGAAACCCAGGACGGAGCTTTGTGGACGTCACGGTTGTGACATCAGAGCCTTTTGTCTGATGGAAGTTGTCCAGTGTTGCTCACTCTGGATAGGAGAACGATAAGATGCATGGTGTGTGTGGACCCTGCATGCACTGGGCTGTGGATCGGGGTGAATCCAAGCCCCTGTTTGGTTCTAACTGCTCCCGACTTAGGTCTCTCTCTCCAAGCCTCAGTGCCAGATGACTCAGTGACCGTCTGGTCGGTCTACAGCACCTCCTGGCGGTCAGGCCACTTCCCTCCTGAACGTGACTCTCAGGGGCGTGATGGGCATCAGAGGATAGAGTGAAATCCACAAGGTCCCACCTGCTGCTTCTCAGGGCCCAGGTGAACCCAGACTCAAAAGAACAAAGCTGATGAGAAGCAGGCCCTCTGTTCCTGCCAAAGTGCCTCCAAAGCCACGTGTGCAGTGAGGTTCTGTTCTTCTCGGGACCGAGACCCTGTTCACACATATGCCCTGGGCGTGGCGGCTGGAGTTTTTGGTGTGAAGCCGTCATCAGTGGACGCAGCCACTGGCAATGACCTGGTTCTAACTTGCAGTTGGTGGAATTCACTAGCTTCTCAGGAAAAGTTGTGCAGACAGGCTCAGGGGTTCTGGGTGAGCCCCAGCTGCTCCATCTCCTCTCCTGTTGGTTTTTCCCTTGAACCAGCCCTCTCGCTTGTCCCTGGAAGCAACTAGAAGACTCTTTCTGTTCGCAATGTTGCAGAGTTTCCCACATTTTATTGTATGCTGGGGCGTCTATGGGAATGATTTCCTGAGGAAGTTTCTAGGGGCTTTAGCCAAGGAAACAAGTCTGAATTTAATATCGGTGTTGGCAGAAGTGTGACTGGTTTTCTCTAAGAAGATGTGGGAAATGGGAAATATTTGGAGACTTTTTTTCCTCCTTTCTCTAGAGAGTTAAATCAAAGATTCAAAAATGGCTTTTCCCCTCTATTCATAGCCTTCTGGGCGAGAGAAGAGGTTTTGTGATCATTTTAAATATCTTCGTCTTCCTCCCATCTGTTTACAACCACCAGAAGCACATGTGTGGCTTCTGATGGGAGAAATGTGGGACAGCTGCTAATGGAAACGCTGGACAGGAAACAGCCTGTGAAACGCTCGCACCGGGTCCCTCTGTGCTCCACTTTTCCGGAAGGATGGGGTGGCGGCGTCTCTTCACACCCCCGTGCTTTGTTCAGCCACTGATTTAAGAACATGGAGAAGCTGCCACTCACCTCACGCCAGGAGGGACCGAACCCTGAGCCCTGGCTGCAGGGAGGTTACAACCTTCAGCTGGAGAAAGCTCTACTTCAAAACACTGCTGGAAGATTCCTCATCACAGATATGGATCCTAGATGTCTTATTTCATAGGACAACCACTCAAGACAGGCACATTGGTTTTGTCACCTGTCATATTTTGCTATCCTATGAATATCTGTGTTCAATTATAGCATCCCTTTAAATATAAGAGGGTTGGATGCCAAAAGATTAGTGCTTTCTAATTGGTACACCGTTCTCTCTCTCTTGAGATTCACTCATAAAAGCTATGAGCAGAGATACCAAAATTCATGAGAAATCCCACACATTTGGCACACTTTCCCCATCAGTGTGAACAATTCCACCACCACCCCTTCCTTCCCTTATGTCAGTTTTTGCCCAGAACTGGTCCAATGGTCAGTGTGTAGTAAAGGGAACTGTCTCACTAGATGACACAATCACGTGTGGAGTTTACAAAGAATGATTTACTCTTTATCGAGATGGTCATCTTGATTAGATGCGCACCCTACTCCAACACAAAACACAGCCTGCAGGAAAAGGCATCAGAAAAGCAGTTATGAAGTAGCAGGGGTCTGAAGGTGCTGTGTTCTCAGAAGTGCCCAGCTTGCTGAACTGTGAAGGTCATCAAATGACCCCTCCCTCCTGGACAGCGCTGGACAGAGCACCACCCACCTGTGGGCCTGAGCATCCAGGCCACGTGGACAGAAAAGGTGAACACAGACCAGGGGAGGGTCCCAGGATATGCTCGTCCTCCCCAGCCCTCCTCACTCGGGGTAAACCGGAGCTGATTCATTAAAATGTCTTCATCTGTGCTGCCCGTGGTTGAGGTTTTAGTAATGATTTTAAAGACCAAAGGATGGGAAAGAGGTAAAATCAAAACAAGCATTAGAAAGGAAGACAGTAGGTTAGAATAGATAGATGGGATGGAAAGGGGAAGGAAGAGGCGGATAGAACAGGAGAACAGCTTCATTTAACCCTTTCGGGCCCCTACCCCAAAGCAGCAGCCAGCGTCCAGCNTGGTTGAGGTTTTAGTAATGATTTTAAAGACCAAAGGATGGGAAAGAGGTAAAATCAAAACAAGCATTAGAAAGGAAGACAGTAGGTTAGAATAGATAGATGGGATGGAAAGGGGAAGGAAGAGGCGGATAGAACAGGAGAACAGCTTCATTTAACCCTTTCGGGCCCCTACCCCAAAGCAGCAGCCAGCGTCCAGCGTCAGGAGCAGGGCTAGGGAGCACGGCCTCCCTCCTGAAGCACAGGGCCACCCCTCGCGGCTTCCCGTGGGCACACTCGCCCGCCTGTGGGATGCGCTCGGAAGAAGATACTGCCTGTCTCTGAGCAGAAGCTGTGTATCCCTAACTGCTGGCCTGGAAGATGCCGTGAGATGGAGAAAGGGATCCCTGGATGTCTACCTCCCGCTGGAGCTCAAAGCTGACCAGGCTCGCTGCCCTTTCTCTCCCCATCACCCACGGCTACCAGAGAAACCCCATAGCGGCTGCCTGGCAAAATGCGCCACGGGTCCAACAGCGGGGACCACAGGCTAAATCCCATTCGCCCCTCCAGACCCCCCATCACTCCGTCTCTCCTCCAGGCGGAAGCTGTAGCAACCACACAGAGAATGAAAAGACGGACCGTGTTCTTGTAGAACACGTGTGTGATCCCCTCCCCGCGTGCCTGGCTGGCCCAGCAGAGGGGGCATCCCTGTTCTTCAGATGCTCCCAGGGAAGGGTGCCCTCTTAGGGAAAGCTGGCGTTGTTTTTGGAGGCACAGGTGCCTGGGCTGGGAGCTGGCACTGCTGCCCGCTGGCTCGGGAACGTCTCAGCTCTCAGCCCCCTCGTCCAGAGCATGCGATGCTGGCCTGTGCTCCAGGCCCACGTGCTTGGTCACGTGTGGACCCCTTGACAGTGTCATTAGAGGAAGTTTTCTTTGGAAATCTCACTGTCCACAGCTTTCCTTGGCAATGAGTAGATCATATACTGGTATTTAAGAAATCTTCATTCATGGTGTTCAATTATAAATTTTATTTACAAAATAAAACCACTGAAAACACGTGAACCCTCTTTTCAGGTGCTTAAACGATATACAAAGGGTAGAAATACATTTTCAGACACTGGCTGACCTGTATGATCTCTCTGCCTTTGCCAACTGAAATAAAGGTGAAGTAAGGTTGAAAAGTTGACTCATTGGAAAAGACTGATGCTGGGAGGGATTGGGGGCAGGAGGAGAAGGGGACAACAGAGGATGAGATGGCTGGATGGCATCATGGACTCGATGGACGTGAGTCTGAGTGAACTCCGAGAGATGGTGATGGACAGGGAGGCCTAGCGTGCTGCGATTCATGGGGTTGCAAAGAGTCGGACATGACTGAGCGACTGAACTGAACTGAACTGAACTGAAGGTTGAAAAATAACTTTCTGCTATACTGGGGGGATTTTGTATGTGTATTTGTGTGCCAGTGTGCATTTTATCTGAATCAACAACTTGTACAAAGTTTTTACTATTTTTCCAGGCTCGTTAAAAAACTATGATGAATCCACTGAATTCGTAACAGAGTTTTTCTTTTAAGAAATCATTGTGTGACCCTTCCCTTGTGGCTCAGCTGGTAAAGAATCTGCCTGCAATGCAGGAGACCTGGCTTTGATTCCTGGGTCAGGAGGATCCCCTGGAGAAGAGATAGGCTACCCACTCCAGTATTCTTGGGCTTCCCTGATGGCTCAGATGGTAAACAATCCATCTGCAATGCAGGAGACCCGGGTTTGACCCCAGGGTGAGGAAGATCCCTTGGAGAAGGGAACAGCTACCCGCTCCAGTATTCTGGCTTGGAGAATGCCATGGACTGCACACTCCATGGGGTCACAAAGTGGACACAACAGAGCGACTTTCACTTTCACACTTTCCCTTTATGTGCCCCAGAGTCAGCTGCAGGATGCCCTCAGTAACCTTGACCTTGTCCCCTAACCTCCGTATTGGTTTCCTCCCCTGAAATTGAAGGGATCCTAGGACTCAAGGGGAACTAACCCGACTGCGAGTCCTGGAGGGCTGCATCCACGCAGGGGCATGCTTGCTTGCTGTCGCAGCATCACGACTGTGCTTAGGTCCCTGGAGGAGGCTGGGCAGGCTTTGGGCCCTGGGTGCTGGGTCTCAGGGGCCCCTGCTCAGGCACTGACCATGACGACCCCGCCATCCCGGGGTGCAGAATGTTGATGGCTCTTGGTGATGGTGGGGTGTCCCGAGGCGTACCTGAGTCTCTGAGATGTGTGTGTGCATGTGGCTGAGTCTTTCGAGAAACAATTATTTAATCCTCCAGAGATGCTCACATTCTCCCCAGAACGAGCTTGGCAGGTGCCTGAGAACTCTGCCTGGGGGCTGTCTTCTTACGGGAAGATAGGCAAGGGTGCAAAGCACGTACTGCTGCCCAGGACAGCTCGATGGCATGGGCTTCGTGCGGATTCAGAGTGAATATGAGGCCATCGGGCTGCCGGCAAAAGAAGCAGGCTTGATGAATAAGGACCAACTCTGGCACTGGCCAACAGGCATTTCCCGCTGGGTTTTCATAAGAGTTAAATCTCCTTGTCAATACAGCCATTTTAGCATGGCTTCTAGGTATTTATTTCTGCCATGGGTGAGTAGTCAAGCTAGTTATATGGCACTTTATAAATGAATCTGACGGTGAGTTTCTCTGTATTTGTTTATTGATCGGTGATTGATTTATTGGTCAGTTCTACTCCTGATAACATGATCTGCCAGCAGTAGTGGAGACAGATCTCAGACCCCCTAGCTTGATGCTTTCTGCCCTGAACACAAAGTCATTGGGCACTCACCCCAGGCAGGATACCCTCAGAGAGCTGAGATCTGGAAAACATGCATGACACTCTTTTCAGCCCCTCGTAAGAGCTGGATCGCGTGCGGCAGGCCGTCGGTGCTCTCCGCGCCCTGCCAGCCCATTGCTTGTTTGCTGTTTCACCTGGAACCTGCAGCTGGTCTCTTTAGCTGTACTTTTTGGACTCAAGTGGTCTGAAATAAATTATCATCCAATTATCCCATACCAAATTGCAGTTTGTATTTAATAACAGAAATCATAAGGAAAAGAACCATCCAATGTAAACACAAATTACATACACGCCTTAGTTATTGCAGGTTACAAAATACATTAAGAGAACTATATATATATATATATTTTTCCTATGACAGGCATTATTCATTCTTGAATTATTTACAAAACAGTAATAGCAATTTGCATTTAAATGATATGCTTCTTATGAAAAGCTCCACGTGATATGTGTGTGTTTATGTATATACACACATAAATTGCAGCTATTAATTATGTACTAACGTAAGAGTAAATATATTTTCTTTATGGACCGTGCTGATAGTGATTATTACCACTATGCACGTTTTGCATGGTGGGATACTCAGCTGTAAGGAATAAGAGGACGTCTTCAGCTCCACCTTCCGTGTCCGGGGCAGAGTTGAAGGTGAAGACAGGGCTCAGTCTTTACTTTCCCGAGGCGCCTCACTCTGGACGCCAGACACGTCCTGCTCAGCTTGGTCCGCTGGCCTCACTCTTAGGCTGAAGACAAGCTTGGGCCTCAGTGTTGCAGATTTGAAGAACAAAGCAGCAGCACAAGCCACTCACAGGTCTAGGCACTTTCCTGAACCTCCCCGGAAGAGCGGAACCTCGTGTCCCACAACCACCTTCAAACTTCACAGGCTGAAAAGATCAGGAAAGACTTGTTTTCGGGGCTCAGTGAACATTCTCATTTCCTCTGCTCAGTTTTCCCTCTTTGGAGATACTTATTCAAACGGAATGTTGAAAGCAACAGAAACGATGCTGATATTCGAAGGCTGCCACGTCTAGCAGGAAACACCTATCCATGAAATGGCATTTCTAAAATTGAAATTTGGGAGGAAGTTTAGGTGTGATTAGAGCTGCTATTGGGCTTCCTTTGTAGCCAAGTCGGTAAAGAATTCACCTGCAATGCAGGAGACCCAGCCTCAATCCCTGGGTTGGAAGATCCCCTGGAGAAGGAAATGGCAGCCCACTCCAGTGTCCTTGCCTGGAGAATCCCATGGACAGAGGAGCCTGGTGGGCTACCGTCCGTGGGGTCTCTAGAGGCAGACACAACATAGCGTCTAAACCACCAGAGCTGTCATTCCCGTTAAGCAGTTTATCTCCTGAATGCCACACGCCCTTTTCCAGCCCCTCCCTCTGCGACCTGAGGGTTAGTAAGGAGGGGACAGAGGTGTCCCCCTCGGGTGCATCTGCCCTTGTCAACAGCCCCCTTGGGATCACATCCAGGCTGTGTCATCATGGGGTGAATCCGAAAGAAGCGCTGCTCTAGAAAGGAGATGAGCCTTCAGACGTTATGAGCTTCAGGCTCCGTGACTACTGGGGGACTTCCGTGGAGTCACCCCGGAGGGGGAGTTGGCCACCCACTCCAGCAGTCTTGCTGAGAACCTCATGGACAGAGGCGTCTACAGGGGCTACAGCTCATGGGATCACACAGAATCCAACAGCACTGAACGACTGCACAGGCGCGCACTCAGCGCGGAGACATGACATGTCTACAAACGCACCCCTGCCTCGCTTCTGAGCCTCGCAGGTTGAAATGTGTATATTCTCACTAGAACCTTGTCACCCGTGTACCCAAATGTCCTTTTGAAGGGAGTATGATGTCCTATAAAAGGAAATGATAGAATAGTAAGGTCTCTTGATATGACTGAACCAGTTCCAAACCTCCATCATCAAATACTCAATCGATCCCTCCTGCCCACAGGCTTTGGATAAGAGAGCATTCATGTATGCATACCACTCCCAGGCGCCAGCTGGCAATGGCTATAGACTTACCCCGAATGTTCATGTGTTATTATTATTAATGTGTTCATTAATAACACAATAATGTTAATTAATGAACACATTAATTAATAATGTGTTAGCATTATTATGTTATTGGGGGGCAATAGCTCGTGCATGCTGCTCAGATGGTTGCTGATACGCGGCATATATGACTTGTATCTAAATCTCGCCACTCAAGAGGAGATCCGCTGAGCGTACTCAATCTTTAAATATACAGCGCATGTTTTATACGTGTCCAAAAAGTATCCAAATTTCCTTAGAGACAGAATTTCTCCTTCCAGTTCATCACACAGGTAGAGCTNGATACGCGGCATATATGACTTGTATCTAAATCTCGCCACTCAAGAGGAGATCCGCTGAGCGTACTCAATCTTTAAATATACAGCGCATGTTTTATACGTGTCCAAAAAGTATCCAAATTTCCTTAGAGACAGAATTTCTCCTTCCAGTTCATCACACAGGTAGAGCTCCCCCTCCAGCTCTAGGTCTACAGGGAGATGTGCTCTGGTGCGTGCATGGCTTTACAAACAGCAGCCTGCAAACGCCCACCCTGGAGTTCTCATTTGCAGAGCAAACTAGCAACAGAAGCCGCAGGGAGAATGCTCAGCAGTCCTTCTATTTTTCTATCAAATAAAGAAATGAACTTCAGCCCAATTTGAATTAACAACAGAGTATGTGAATGGTTGCCATACTCCTAACCTCAGATTCATTTTCCTTTAATTCCTTGAGGAAGAAAGGAGGGGGAGATAGGACTGAATGCAGCTTCCTTCCCCATTCCCTCCTTACCAGTCTGTGGATGGGCAGAGATAGATCACCGTCTCTCACAATTTTCACAACAAGGTCACTTAGGCACTCAAAAATAACCGATGACAAGGCACCTGATTGCACACACCTAACGTCTGTGCAATGTCACACACACATATCCTAAATTTTTGCTACTGTTTCTGTCCCACCCCAGGTCAAGATGATTTAATTGATTATCAGAGTTATGCTCTCATTAACATCTTCTAAGTCATGGTGACTTCCCTACAAACTGAAAACATTTTTCTAAACCCTTGCTCTGCTTAGAGTGCTCCTAACACCCTTGTTCAGGCAACAGTGCTGCCTCGGAGGGGCTGGGCCAGCCTCAGCTCGGACCTGCGTTTCCAGTGCTCATTCCTACACAGCTCTCCGTGACAGGGCCGCCAGGGGAGGATGTCTTGACTTCGGTAAAACCCTGACGTGGAAATAAGGCAGCATGGCCCGGCGGCCACCGCATTGTCCTTCTGAGCCCCCTCCAGCTTCCAGGGAAAGGACGTCTTCTCCCGCAGTTAAAGAACCAGGGGGAAGAGAAATACACCTCTCTCCACAGCATCTGTGCCTTTCTGAGCGGTGGTTAGAAATGGGTTATTTAACATCGGCTGCTCCTTCTGGCCAGCAGAGACTGTTGGAGGAGCGGGTTTCAGACATCTCAGCGTGCAGGCTTGCATATTGATCTCGGAAGGTCCGTTAGCTCCGCGCTGAGTACCGCTGGCAGCACAGATGGACGCCTCTTTAAGCCACGTCTCGGAGGAAGCCGCTCGGGGACCCTGGCTATCGACTTGCAGTGGCAGCCGTGTCCTGCCGAAGGACAGAGGGCCTCCTGCTCTGTCTGTCTCTTTTCCTTCCCTCCCGCATCTCCCCCCACCTCCGTCCGGCTGCCTCCCCTTTTCCCTCTCATCCCACTCCTCACCCCTTTTTATCTTTAGCCGGTTGATTTTTAAATCTTTCCTCTGAGATGGTGCATCTTTCTCACTTGATGGGCAGGTACAGCTTAAAATAGGCTCTCGTATGAACAGCAAAGGGTCATGAGCTTCTTAATGACACATTCATTTGGTTCATTAAGAAAGCTATTATCACATAATGCTAAGAGGACTAAAATGAGCTTTTCAAGTCAAACTGCAAACTTGCTTTATTATTTGGCTATTTTGGTAGATAAGAAAGCCTATATTAATGTCTGAGTTTTGAAAAAGAAGGGAAAGAAAATTCTAAATCATTGAGCAGCACCTTAACAGGGAAAAGATAAAGAAACTATCAATAATAATAAATCTATCGGAGACTCTGCCCTCCTGTGAATGTGTGTCTGAGCTTACCCTGATCCTCTAAACATTCCCCTGTCTGTCTGGGAGCAAACAGCAGGAGGTGAGGAAGAGACTCGGTCCCTGCCCACCGGTGACTGCCCACGGCCGCCCAGCGGCACCCCTGCTGCTGCTGCTGCTGCTGCTAAGTCGCTGCAGTCGTGTCCGACTCTGTGCGACCCCATAGACGGCAGCCCACCAGGCTCCCCGGTCCCTGGGATTCTCCAGGCAAGAACACTGGAGTGGGTTGCCATTTCCTTCTCCGCGGCACCCCTACGCTCCATCAATACATCGGAAATGTGATTTGTATTAGCGGTTGTTTCTTTAATTAAGATGTCCTGCAAATCTTTCTCATTGATTCACAGAGTTAGCTTATTGATGAGGTGGTTTGGGCTGAGAAGGCACATTTTGAGGAGAAGCCACTTCTGAAGCACGTGTCTGGGTCACAGGGGCAGCTGTTGGAAGACCAGCAAGACCGATGCTCAGAAGTCAAATTGTAGCTTATATTTTAATTTAAGGGCACTTGGATGGTGAATGCATCGGACCTCAGGAAACAACCTAACATGTTGATTTTTGAATGATTACTGAGGACTACATACATGAACAACACACTTACAAAACTCAATTTAGAATTAACCATTTAGAGCACAGAGCTCGATGATTATAACATTAAAAGTGTTGACCCTTTCACTTGAATGAGACATAAAAGATATACAGGGTTATTTGTGTTTTTGTTTTAATTTTAAATAACATATACCTTTGCCTCATTAAATACAGTTCAGTTCAGTTTAGTGTATTTTAATTAAATTATAGAGAAATATGTAAAAATTAAATCATATAAACTAAAGGAATAGAGTCAAGTAATCATCTGATCTCTTGATGAGGAAACATTTTCAAAGGAAGAAAATAAGTAATATTTCTCAGAAAGTGGAGACTAAATTTGAGACACCCATGTATGTAGCAACAATAAATTCAAAGAGAAAACTAGGAAGACATCTCAGTAACACAAATGACAAAAGAAATACCCTTAATATAGAAAAGCTATTAGTCAGCTCCAAGATCATCATTAAAATCTCAATGTAAAATGGAGGAAATAAAATGAAAATACATTTTACAGACGAGAAAGTAAAACTGGTAATAAACGTGAAGTTAGTTTGATATTGCTAGTGATCAGTTCAGTTCAGTTCAGTCGCTCAGTCGTGTCCGACTCTTTGCGACCCCAAGAATCGCAGCACGCCAGGCCTCCCTGTTCATCACCATCTCTCGGAGTTCACTCAGACTCACATCCATTGAGTCAGTGATGCCATCCAGCCATCTCATCCTCGGTCGTCCCCTTCTCCTCCTGCCCCCAATCCCTCCCAGCATCAGAGTCTTTTCCAATGAGTCAACTCTTCGCATGAGGTGGCCAAAGTACTGGATGCTCCACCCAGCTGCCGCCCTGACCTCGGACGCCGGGTGTCTCCTCCGGGGCCGCCACTGACCTCAGCACAGGGTAGCTCCTCTCGGCCGTTCCTGCGCCGTCGCAGCCTGGCACTCTAGGCTGCTGTCCCCGACCTCGGACGTGGGGCAGCTCCTCCCGGCCGCGCGTAGTGCGCCGGCCCGGCTCTCGCAGCCGACCGCGCGTAGTATTAAAAGGGAAACCCCTGATGGGGCATTTCTAACATTCGATGCTGGCCTTTCAGCCTCACTGAATCTACGCTGTAGAATCCAAGGCACCATTCTCAACATAAAATATCAACATGTCAAAGTAATAATGTATGAACATTATAGTACTCAGTACTGGAAGGGTTTGGCAATTTCTTTTAGAAATTGTTGGTGTAACAATTGATACAACCATTCTTAAAATCAATTTAACAATGTATCCAGAAATTTATATATATATAATTATATATTTAATTATAATTAATTACATAATATATATATAATATTTATATAATTTATATTATATTTATAATATATTTATATTATATAAAATATATAATATATTTAAATTTATTTCATTTACAAGTAAAAGCAGTAATTTCTTTTCCAGAAAGATATTCTAGACAAACCTAGATGGCATATTAAAACGCAGAGACATTACTTTGCAAACAAAGGTTCCTATCATCAAAGCTATGGATTTTCTAGTAGCCATGCATGTATATGTGAGTTGAACCATAAAGAAAGCTGAGCACCAAAGAACTGATGCTTTTGGACTGTGGTGTTGGAGAAGACTCTTGAGAGTCCCTTGGGCTGCAAGGAGATCAAACCAGTCAATCCTAAAGAAAATCAATCCTGAATATTCACTGGAAGGACTGATGCTGAAGCTCCAATACTTTGGCCACCTGATGCACAAAACTGGCTCATTGAAAAAGACCCTGTTGCTGGGATAGATCGAATGCAGGAGAAGGGGATGACAGAGGATGAGATGGTTGGATGGCATCCCCCACTCGGTGGACATAAGTGTGAGCAGGCTCGGGGAGTTGGTGATGGACAGGGAGGCGTGGCGTGCTGCAGTCTGTGGGGTCACAAAGAGCTGGACACGACTGAGTAACTGAACAACAGAAAAGGTATTCAATGAAAATAATCAGGAAAGTGTTTCTATTCGATGATTTTTACTGTAGCATTTTTAATAGAAAATTTGAAAAGATCTAAGTACAGAAATAAGGGAATAGTAACATCAGTATGGTAGAGTTGAAATAGTGACCACTGAAATATCTTCCAAGAAATTTAATAACCAGATATAATTAGTGAAAACCAATAGGTCTCCTAGTAGGAAAAAAATTGTAAGAACTAGTTCTGAAAATATTTCCCACAATGAAAGCATATTATTGCTGAAAGTAAAAAAAAAAAAAAAAAGAAAAAAAATGAAATATTTTAAGGGGACATTTATTATGACAAAATGGCTTTGGAATAAACAAGAAGAAAAGCAATGGTGCATTGAATTCCATTTTTTTTCTTTCAGATTTGATTATAGTCAGCTCTGTTATCCAGGGGCTGTGTTAGCAGGTGAAATTTTAGCTTATTTGGAAATAAGAAAATCACATGGATAAATACGGAAAACAGTGTGTGCTCCGCTGTGTCCGACTCTTTGCGACCCCGTGGACTATAGCCCTCCAGACTCCTCCCTCCATGGGGTGCTCCGGGCAAGAATACTGCAGCGGGCTGTTGCTCCTTCTCCAGGGGATCTTCCCAACCCAGGGATCCAACCCACACCCTTGTGCCTCCTGCTTGAGCAGGTGGATTCTTTAGCACTGAGCCGCGAGGGAAGTCAAAGAGAAGAGTCACAGTCAGCAGTCACGCAGTGACTAGTTTGGGCCGGCACCACGCTAAATTCTTAAATGATCGACCGGATTAATCCACACTGCAACACTTTGAGGTACGTATTACTCTTTAGAGCCAAAATGTCCTTTGCGAAGATCACAGTGCCTGTGGGGAAGCCCCAATCCTTTTCGCGCTTTGATCCTTCTACTTGCATCTGCTTCCTAGGTGTTTTCAGGATGACCTGTCATTTGATTGCCACAGGATCCTTGGAAGGGGAAAAATGGACATTTATGCCACCAATTATACAAATTAAAAACAAAAAATAAGCGAAGACTTTGGGGGTGGGAGAACTGGTGAGGAAGTAAGTCCTGCCCAGTTCCCTGCTGATCACCCTACACAGTGTAAGTCGGAGGTAAAATGCCCCATAATGTTGCCGCCCCAGGACCACGCTTTGTCCCAGCTGGGGCACAGCAGACGCCCTGGTGGACTCTCACCAGGAGAGAGAGACAGAGAAAGGGGTTGGGGGTGGGTGGACACTGAGCCGAGCAGAATGGCCTGTTCTGACTTACGGGATGTACCTCTCCTCTGCCAGGCCATATTTATCTGGCTGGTGTCAGCAACTACCTGAGCATCTTGAGAGTAGGAACCTTGTCTTATTCACCAGCCTACATGATGTATTGATGGGGACCCTCAAAACTGCTGTGGGGTAGGGACATAAGGCTTCACGCTCCTTAAAGGACCAGGACGCAGGACCCCTATCAGTTCAGCTCAGTTCAGTCACCCAGTCATGTCCAGCTTTTTGCAACTCCATGGACTGCAGCACACCAGGCCTCCCTGTCCATCACCAACTCCCAGAGTTTACTCAAACTCATGTCCATTGGCTCCCATATTGGATGCGATTATGATTTTGCTGCAACTTACACTACATCGTATACATGGAAGCTACTGCTGATGGCTTTTCCAAAATCAGAAACAAGGCGCTCTAAAAGAGCCTTAACTTTCCTTCCCCCCGGGAGCATAGCTTCTCCAGGATACAGCCCCAAACATTGCCTGTACAGAAGGCAATGAGTGCCAGGGAACCGCCAGGCAGTTAAGCACCCTCTGTCCTTGGGGGGCCGGGGGAGGCATGGGTCTCACTGAAAAAAAGAAGCAATTTTTTCGTTGTTGTTCAGGCGTGAAAGTGCAACTGTGAGGGCCACCTGCCTGAGCAACAAATTCTCCCCCGAATTCCTCTTCTACATCATCTAAATTACACCTTCTGCTCTTCCTCCCTGACGCTGTGCTCACACCTGCGCCTGCCTTGCGGAGCTGCCTCCAAGGTGAGTCTACTGTCCTCATCTTCTGTGAGTTACCACCAATGTTTGCATCGAGATTCAGCATTTCAATGTTTCCTTTTGTACCTATTTTTTTTTTAATTAACATTCTTGATATGCATGATGTTAATGAACTATTATCCTCTCCAGACTTGACATAACCCAAACCACTATATTTTGCCAAGAAATCTGGTGTTTATCTCTGCAGTTCCTCTGCCCTCTGTCTCTCCCCTGGTCTTCCCCTCTCTCTTCCCGTCCTCCAGAGCCTCAGGAACCAGCCCACACACTCCACTGGCCTATCGGAGACAGACAGGTATGGACCATTCTCTTCCCATCAGCTGTCTTTGTGAACCTGTTCATTGCCATAAAAGGCAAGCATTCAGAAAGGAGGTCTTTCCTCCCAGGTGGCAGTAAGGTGACTTATCTCCATTCAAGGTGTAACAAGCATATCCATGCTTGTTATAAACCAGTAAAGCCAGATAGCAGCTTTCCCAAATGATGACTCAAAAAAAATATTTGCCTTTTGTGGAAATGACAAGGAATGCAGACAGCAGTCTGGCTTATTAAAAAAGCAAAATAACCTAAAGAAAAAGAAAAAAAATTGTAAACAAATCTCAGGGACTTCCCTGGTGGTCCAGAGGTTAAGAATCCACCTCACAATGGAGGAGGCCTATGTTCAATCCCTGGTCAGTGAGCTAAGGTCCCACGTGATACAGAGCAACTAAGCCAGAGCACCACAGCTACCAAGCCCAAGCACTCTGGAGCCCACGTGTGCAACTAGAGAGTCGATCGGTTCAGTTCAGTGATTTAGCCATGTCCGACTCTTTACTCATTTTCAACTTCACAAATGCAGAGCGCTCTGTATAAACTATCAGGGGAAGACTTGTTGGAGTTTGAAGATGTTAATTAAGTATTACCCAGACTAATATTGCCTGAAATCTATGTGTTCACTACGTATCTGTGTATTAAATCATGATGTTATATATCTTAAACATTAATAGATACAACTTTTACTAAGCATTTTTAAATAAATAAAAACAAAATCAAACAAAATCTGTGTATTTGGATAGCATAGATTACAAACTAAGAGAGGAATAATTTGAAAATTATTGTATGATGTGTATTGGTTTCGTGTTCTTGATATAATTTATGGATAGACTATATCTTGCAGACATAGTGCTCTTATGTGTATACATTTAGAACTCAGCTCTAAGTTGAAATTGTCCAAACTGAAAAATAACTCAAATATACAGTATTTAATGGAGACATCTAAAAACTGCTTCTGGAGCCTTTCTGCCAGCCAGTTCTACGGAAGATCAGGTGGCAGGTGACGAGCTTGTTACTGATAAGAGCCCTCGTTCGCTGACCCCTCTCGAGGGCAGGGTCCTCCCAGCTATCCTTCATGGGCATTAGTGTTAGCCTTCATTGCACCCTTCATGCAAACACACACAAGATTATTGAGGATTTCGTTCTCCTGATGGTGAGTCTAGTCAGCATCCAGTATGAGCAACAGCGTACCCGTGCTGGCAATTGAAGGACAGACAGCATCATTCATGACCTTGCATGACACAACAGACTCAGGCACTCTGGAGCTGACTCAGGCCCCGAGGACTCAGGCCCAGATCTCCAGGAAGCTTGCCTGCAGCCTTGACCACCAGGCCGCACAGCTTTCTCCCTGTGTTCCCTTACTTTATACACTATTTGACGCTTTCCCAGAAAACTAAGCCACCTCTTCACAAATGGTCTGATGAGGCTTCCAAAACTCATGAGTAAAACTTGATGTACCACTGATGGTCAGGGGGGTCTAAATTCTATCCTCTTTTGGCCAGAGGAATAAGAAAACTCTGGAATCATTGTGGAGTCACCAAATAGGAGCAAAACTGACTGGAAAATGGAAAGCCAAGTAGACTATCCACAGAGCATGTTGAGTCTTTGGAAAACTATTTGCGAGGCTATTATAAAACTTTAAAATAACATTGAATTCTATAATTGGCATAGCTTCATTTACAAGATATTGGCAGTAGATTAAAACAATCATTCCACTTTTGACATTAATTTGGTATCCAATAGAAGCAACTTCAAAGAAAACAAAATCTGTTCAATATGTTAGCGTTTTATGGACAAAATAATTAGTTCATTATAGAGTGACCAGTCTCCCTGATTTTTCCTTGATTTTAGCAGGGTTAGAACTCACAGTCCCATACCTGTGCCAGCTGGGATCGAAGTCACCTCGTTGACTGTGAAATTAATTAGAAAGGAAAGACTGTGTAGATGTTCTTATAATAGAGATGGGTTGTGTCTGTGTGTGCATTGAGGCCAACTATCACAGACTTTTTGGGTGATGAGGACTTTGATCTGAATAGTGAAAGAAAATTAGACAAAAAGAAGAGAAGTGAGTTTGAGGCAGAGACAAGCACGAGCTAATAACTGGCACACACCAGGAACACCAGCGTGTCCCACTCCTGGAACAGCAAGAGGGCACAATGCAGGTTGCGGGAGTGTCTACATGCCAGGCCTGAACTAGCACGGCAGAGTCGGTGGGTATTCTGAAAGGCAGAGTCTTCTGGACCTTTTGCAGAATATAAGAAAGAAACAGAGTACATTGTCTTCAATGGTGGGACATCACTAACCAAGATGGGACACTGAGAAGACGGCATGATTTTACAAGGAGAATCGTAGCTCATATTTGATAGACTGAGAGCTAGAGGTTTTCTGCTCATTCAGTTAGAGGAACTTTTAGCAGGTACAATCAGAGGAGAAATTGAAGCCAGGGGTATGAATTTGAGACAACTTCAGGGAATTGATCAAGAGGTTTGAACAGAGAGCCCAGAAGAAACTCTAGAGAGAAGAAAAGAGAGAGAGAAGAAACTCCAGAGAGAGCAGGATGTTCTAGAAAGCTGAGGCAGACCTCTGTTGAAGTAGAACAATGGGAAGCCTCAGAGGACTTTGAGAGTTAGCAGTCCAACATGCAGCCTATGAGCTGGAGAAAGGAAACTCAGGTGTGGCTGTAAATGAATGAACATAATTGTTTCAAAAATGGCATTAACTCTTGAAATACAGCCATTAGTGTTCAATAATAGATCTTGAAGCATAAGCATCACACCAGGTGAAATGAATCACTCAAAGAGCATCAATATTCCCTTGACCTCAAGAAGCCCTGACTTCATTCATTCACTAAATATCAAACTTTTGTCCTCATAATGCATGATTAGAAAAACACTGGGGTCATCACGGCTTTGCCCTGAGGGAATACAAAGATGAGTAAGACATAATGAACCTTTTTGAGGGGCTCATGATGCACTTGAGGGGTTTGCATTGAAGAGAGCTCTACAGACTGATAACGTCAGGACCAAGTGTCCTTGTTATGAAGGTGAAAGTGAAGTCGCTCAGTCGTGTCCGACTCTTTGCGATCCCGTGGACTGTAACCTACTAGGCTTCTCCATCCGTGGGATTCTCCAGGCAAGAATACTGGAGTGGGTTGCCATTTCCTTCTCCAGGGGATCTTCCCGACCCAGGGATCGAACCTGGGTCTCCCGCATTGGAGGCAGACGCTTTAACCTCTGAGCCAATGGAGTAGAAGTCTTTCTAGGCGGAAGAACCACCGTCAGTGTAAAAGCTGATTGAAGGAAAAGTAAGTGCAGATGAAGATTAACAGATGGACAAATCTCTTCTCCCAGGTGGTCCTAATTTTCTTAATGAGGAAACAGCCCCTTGTGTGTTTGGACAAGAGGAAGAGATGCTGATATAGAATGACTAAGGGTGCTCTGAATATGGATCAGAGCTCAAGGACCTGGGCTGGGCACCTTGAGCGTGTCGATGGAGTAGTTCTCTTGTTACCAATGATGCTAGACATCATAGGAACCAAAAGGAGTTGAGAGAGTGGTACACACTCAGCACAGGTGGTACCCATGGTCCGAGTGCCCTCCGTGGTGCGAGAGTAGAGAGAAGGGAATCTAAGAGTTCTGAGAACAAGGACCAGTGGATCTGGAGGAGGAGAATGTTAAAAAGCAGAGACGTTACTTTGCCAACAAAGGCCCATCTAGTCAAGGCTATGGTTTTCCAGTAGTCAAATATGGATGTGAGAGTTGGACTATAAAGAAAGCTGAGTGCCAAAGAATGGATGCTTTTGAACTGTGGTGTTGGAGAACACTCTTGAGAGTCCCTTGGACTGCAAGGAGATCCAACCAGTCCATCCTAAAGGACGTCAGTCCTGAGTGTTCATTGAAAGGACTGATATTGAAGTTGAAACGCTAATACTTTGGCCACCTGATGTGAAAACCTGACTCATTTGAAAAGACCCTGATGCTGGGAAAGATTGAGGGCAGGAGGAGAAGGGAACGACAGAGGATGAGATGGTTGGATGGCATCACTGACTCAATGGACATGAGTTTGGGTAAATTCAGGGAGTTGGTGATGGACAGGGAGGCCTGGTAGGCTGTGGTCCATGGGCCTGCAAAGAATTGGACATGACTGAGTGACTGAACTGAAAAGAATGGATGAAGAAAGGTGTTAATCAATGTTTAAGTCCTCCGTGTACGTGGAGTATTACAAGAAGAACAGATGATTGCAAGAGAGTCCGCCAAGTCCATACTTGGCACTGAAGACTTTTTCTAGGTCCTGCAAAATTACATTAACTATGGTTGTTGGAGAGTAATTTGATTTTCTTCCAGCTCATTTTACATGGTGCCTCTCAGGAAGTAACCCATAGAATGATGCTTTCCCTGTAGGCAGGTTTCTGCACATTTCCCCCAGATTTGTAGAAGTTGAAAAATAAATGAAGTAAATAAACAGTGTGAGAGTCTATGTTTAATTTTTGCTTGGTGAATAATGGATATTTTTGGCTCTAACTCCTTGAAAATTCTGAAGATGGTTTGCTTCCTGATGTCTGTTTAGGAAGTAAAGTCTATGATCCAATGTAGTATGTCTCCACTTAGGTCCTCCCTTAGATATTAGTTGTTCAAATATACCTTTATGTGAGTGCATATGAAGCCAAAGTGAATTAGTAGAATCCAGATTTGAGCCAAATATATTTCTTTTTATTCTTTGCTAGCTAAACAGGGTAATCAGGGGTATGATATGAAGCATTATTTCATGAATAGCATCAACCTATTGAATACTTTTGGAGAAGGAAATGGCAACCCACTCCAGTGTTCTTGCCTGGAGAATCCAGGTGGGCTGCCATCTATGGGGTCGCACAGAGTTGGACATGACTGAAGCGACTTAGCAGCAGCATTGAATCCTTTAATATTTCAAAGCCTATTTAAGAAATGTAGAATTGGATACCACTCTTCTTGCCATGGTACATAATTATAAGATTGTTCCTTTAATACATCATTGTTGTCAAGATATGTGTCTTGGGTGATTTGAACAGACTGATATCTAGTACAATATATGGTTATAAAATCTAGACTCTAACTTTGAAAGTCTTAAGATGAGAATGACCATGAATATTAAAAATTTCAGGATGTATTAAACCATTTCCAAGTGAAAGATTTATGGAAATCCCAACCATGATATATTGTAACTGGTTTGGTCTCAACAAATAGATATCCTTTCTTGAGATGAAAGTTTCAAATGGCTGGCAAATCAAATTCACATGCTTTCTTGAATTTCTAAGAGTTCTTACAAATAGATATTTTGGTAAGCTAACCTTAAATGAATTAAAAATACATGGCTAAATTTTCCTTCAAATACACAGGACCTATTTTTTAAAGGAAAATATATTTATCAAAATACAGTTTAAATTTAACAGGCCTATTCTAACATAGTCATGTCCGACTCTTTGAGACCCCATGGACTGTAGCCTATTAGGCTCCTCTGTCCATGGGATTTTCCAGGCAAGAGTGCTGGAGTGGATTGCCATTTCCTTCTCCAGGGGATCTTCCTGACCCAGGGATCGAACCCAGGTCTCCCGTATTGCAGGCAGACGCCTTATCGTCTGAGCCACCAGGGAAGCCTAAATTCTAACACAAGGTCTTCCCTGCTGGCTCAGCGGTAAAGAATTCACCTTCAGTGCAGGAGAGCCGAGTTCAGTCCCCGGGTGGGGAAGGTCCCCTGGAGGAGGGGATGGCCCCCACTCCAGTGTTCTTGCCTGGATGATCCCATGGAGACAGGAGCCTGGTGGGCTGCAGTCCAAAGTGTCACGAAGATTCGAACAGGACGAAGCGGCTGAGCACGCGCGCATGCATTCCAACAGGAAGCCCAGGATTTTGAAGAGCTCAAACCACAATTCATTTCACAGAATCAACACACAAAGTTTTGGGAAATGAACTCACGAATTGATGATGACCACAAGATGACATCAGGCGCTTTTCTGAAAGAACACACCATAGACCTCTTGTATAAATGGATACACACTGGGAGCTTTTACAAGGCGTGTCTGTCACTCAAATTTCCCTTAACAGCTTCCAGAGGACAAGGCATTAATGGCAATTATTTTCTCCTACATGCGTTTTTTTTAAATAATAATTTAATAGATAATGAATGTATCATTCAGTTCAGTTCAGTTCAGT
>SJYT01001205.1:29113-108308 GCA_006410635.1 Cephalophus harveyi | reverse complement strand
TTTTTCTGGAACTCTCTTGCTTTTTCCATGATCCAGCGGATGTTGGCAATTTGATCTCTGGTTCCTCTGCCTTTTCTAAAGCCAGCTTGAACATCAGGGAGTTCACGGTTCACGTATTGCTGAAGCCTGGCTTGGAGGATTTTGAGCATTACTTTACTAGCATGTGAGATGAGTGCAATTGTGCGGTAATTGGAGCATTCTTTTGCATTGCCTTTCTTTGGAATTGGAATGAAAACTGACCTTTTCCAGTCCTGTGGCCACTGCTGAGTTTTCCAAATTTGCTGGCAGATTGAGTGCAGCACTTTCACAGCATCATCTTTCAGGATTTGAAACAGCTCAACTGGAATTCCATCACCTCCACTAGCTTTGTTCGTAGTGATGCTTTCTAAGGCCCACTTGACTTCACATTCCAAGATGTCTGGCTCTAGATTAGTGATCACATCATCATGATTATCTGGGTCGTGAAGATCTTTTTTGTACAGTTCTTCTGTGTATTCTTGCCACCTCTTCTTAATATCTTCTGCTTCTGTTAGGTCCATACCATTTCTGTCTTTTATCGAGCCCATCCTTGCATGAAATGTTCCCTTGGTATCTCTAATTTTCTTGAAGAGATCTCTAGTCTTTCCCATTCTGTTATTTTCCTCTATTTCTTTGCATTGATCGCTGAAGAAGACTTTCTTATCTCTTCTTGCTATTCTTTGGAACTCTGCATTCAGGTGCTTATATCTTTCCTTAGAAGATATTAAATAATTTATATAATTAATCTGTCTAGGATAATTACAAGTGTTTAGTATTAAACAAGGCATTTTATAGGGAATTATGAGATTAAAAATTTAAAAAATAACTTCTCCAGGAGTTTAACACTGAATGTTAGGAAGGCACACGCTCCTCTGGAAAGGATGGAAACTCAGGAGCCAAAGAAAGCATTCTGGCTAATATTCTTTCCGTCTTTGCCTTACATTTGCCCCTTGCCTCTTGCTTTCAGCTTTGTTGTCAGCAGTGTGTACACATCGGAAGCATCGTTTACCGACAGGGTTAAGCTCCTCACTGTGACAGAGCGAGGGAAGGAAAGGCCAGCATAGTTATGAATTTTTAATGAAATTACTGCAAAGCAAATTTCAATTATCACACCCAGCTCTAATGATCACTTAGCATATTCAAATTTGATTGGCTCGCCCTCCCTCTCTCAAGCGGCTTAATTCTGGTAATTTGACATAATGTGAGAGGTTTCAGATGTCTTTATTAATGATATATACACAGTGATTTATTTTACCCATAGACAAGACTATACTTAGTATATTAGCTCTGTTGGCAAACATGTGATTCCTGTAATTCCTGTGTAATTCCTCTTATAGGAGATCTGGAGCCACCCCCCACATTCCACCAGATACAAGAGAAGGACCCGGAGACTTCGATACAGGTAGCCAGATTTTTCTCTCTGTACAGGAAATAGGAGAAAACTATTGTTTCCGGTGTAATTGGCCACGTCGCGTCTACATGGGATGAAATCAACAACAAAAGTTAAGACCCAGAATGCAATCAGTTCCTGTATTTGTGACGCTGAGGTGAGAAGAGCAGATGGGTGTTCATCTCAGCGTCCATCTGAGAAGCACCAGACATGCGGAGGAGCTTTCTTAGCTGTCAGCTTCTTCAGTGGAGCCCCACCGCTCTCCTCCCACACAGCGTCCTCTTCAGCATCTTCTTATACCTGCCTGTGAGTGACCAGGCTTCTCCAAGCCGCGCAGCTGGTAGTCACAGGGGGTCTGTGGCGGTGATGTGTCTGCTGCGTGTCTGGGGCACGTGCACATTTGGGAGAACAAGATCCACCCAGGACACCAGCCTTTGTCCCTGGAACTTCCTGTTGGTGCATTGCATGTATAGGGCCTGAACTTTTGGACAATTTATATTTTTTTGGAAATAAGTAACTCTGGCAAGCGCATGTTTTCTCCTAAAATAGAAGTTACATGCAGTTTGACTTGTTTAATCACTCTTGAAAAATAATCTAATATTATTTGAGATATGGATTCAATGCCCTGGAAGTTTGGTCTACATGAGGGACAGCATCTACACTGTTAATTTAACCACTTTTTAAATCCAGAGGTTGCAAAACACAAGTTTAAATTCCAACTTTTTCAAAAGCAAAAAGGTATACTATTCAAAATTATAATCCATAGACACCAAATAAAGGCTTGAAAAGAATAATTGAAATATAAATAAAATTCATTCATTGAAATAACTGAGTCTAACATTACATGAATGGAAGAAAACAGGGTCAGCAAGTGAGAAGACTGGGGTCTTCTGTGTTAGAAGAACAGTAAAGATTATTTTATGCTTAATGTTGATAGGAAAAAAAATTAACTTGTAAATCTATTTTGGTTTAATAGTTAGGATTGTACCTTTGAAACCAGTAGAAGCCAAAATAGCCAAAAAAAAAAAAAAATCTAATAAAAATAAATCACAATAGAAGATAATAATTCAAATGAACAGTAATGAAAACAATGCAAAATGATCAACCAAATTATAAAATAAAGTAAGCTCAAGCAAAACCTGTTTACAAGAGACAACCCTAAAACTAAAAAATGTGGAAGAATTAGAAATAAAGAGTTAAGAAGTGCATTAGCAAACAGAGCAAGCCGCCCTCCCCCCGCCCCCCCCCCGGTGGTGCCAGTGGTAAAGAATCCACCTGTCAATGCAGGAGATTTAAGAGATGCAGGTTCAATCCTTGGGTCAGGAAGATCCCCTAAAGGAAGAAATGGCAACCCACTCCAGTATGCTTGCCTGGAGAATCCCAGGGACAGGGGAGCCTGGCAGTCTGGAGTCCATGGGGTCACAAAGAATAGGACATGACTGAAGCAGCTTAACATGCAGCAAACAGAGTAACAATATTAAAGCCAAGTAGAATCCACATTTTAAAAAGGTAAGTGGCACAAAGAGAATAATTTGTATTAATAAAGAGTACATAAAAAATGCTTATTAACTTCTCACCAAGCTTCACTGGCAAGTGATGTAAAAAATAAGAAAAACAATTTGAAATACAGGAAAAATACTCATTTAGGTATCATTTATTTTATCATATAAGAACTAGATAATGTGAAGTAATGTATATGTATTTTATATACAGCTCTAGATTATGGAAAGAACAGAGAAGTAATTAAATTCATTCATTCACTGAGGTGAAATTTGCACAGAGTAAATGAGGCTCTCATAAGTGTACAGTTAAATGGGTTTTATAACTCCTTGGACAACAAGGAAATCCAACCAGTCCATCCTAAAGGAAATCAGTCCTGAATAGTCATTGGAAGGACTGATGCTGAAGCTGAAGCTCCAATCCTTTGACCACCTGATGAGAAGAGTTGGCTCATTGGAAAAAACCCCCGATGCTGGGAAAGACTGAAGGCAGGAGGAGAAGGGGACGACAGAGGATGAGATGAGTGGAGGGCATCACCGACTCGATGGACAATGAGTTTGAGTGAGCTCCGGGAGCCCAAGAAAATACAATCTGTCACTGCTTCCACTGTTTTCCCCTTCTATTTGTCATTAATTGATGGGACACGATGCTATGATCTAATTTTTTTTTAATGTATAGGGAGGAATAGATGGATCATAGAATAGCTATAAGCTCAACTTTATTCACTTCAATTCAGTTGCACAGTCGTGTCCAAGTCTTTGCAAGCCCCTGGACTGCAGCACGCCAGGCCTCCCTGTCCATCACCAACTCCCGGAGTTTACTCAAACTCATGTCCATCGAGTCAGTGATACCATCCAACCATCTCATCCTCTGTTGTCCCCTTCTCCTTTGGCCTTCAATCTTTCTTAACTTCTCATTAATACTATTACTTTTTTAGAGGGTTTCCCTTTGTATACACAATACACCAGTCCGTTAAATTCGAGGACAAACTTCAATTTACTCAGGTAACAATGCTGTTTACATTCATGATGTTATTTTGTTGTTGTTGTTTTGTTCCCTAACAATAGTCATTTGCACTTTCACACAAATTTTTTATATCAACTAGTCAAATTTCCACGAAAGTTTGGTGAGATTTTCATTTCAAACTCATGGAAATGATTGGTTTGGGAGGCACTCACACATTAAAACTGTCAAATTTCTGATTCATGAACATTGTATATTCTCCATATACTTAGATCTTCTTTATTTTCTCTGAAGGTAACGACAGAGGATGAGATATCTGGTTGGATGGCATCACCGACTCGATGGACGCGAGTTTGAGTAAGCCCTGGGAGATGGGGAAGGACAGGGAAATCTGGCGTGCTGCAGTCCATGGGGTCGCAAAGAGTTGGACACGACTGAGCAACTGAACAACAATGACAAATTTTCTCTGAACAATATTTTTAAATTTTCAGCAAGTTTTGCATACATTTTGCTAAATTTATGCCTAATGGTATCATATTTTTATGCTACTATAAATGGCATTGCTTTTTTGATTGAATTTCTTTTTCAAATTCAAGTACAGCTGATTTGCAACATTATATTTGTTTCAAGTATACAACATAATGATTCAGTATTTCACAGATTATATTTCATTTAAAGCTATAGAATCGTGGCTATATTCTCTGCATTGCAAATATATCCTGATAGGTTATTTATTTTATGTTTAATAGTATGTCAGTTTTATTTGTGAGTGTTCACTGCTGGTACAAAAAAAACTAGTAATCTTTGTATGTTGACCTTGCATTCTAATTTACTCTTCTAAGTCTGAATTATTCTAGTTTACTCATTAGTTCAAGCAACATGTATGTGCAGTCTTTAGGATTTTTATAGTGCTTGCAATAATGTCTACAAGTAGAATTGTATTTTTTCCATCGAAGCTATATTAATAGCTTCTTTGTAAGTTTCTTCCACTTCTTTGTAAAAATATTAATAGTAATATACATGTTACATCTTACTTAAGTGGTCAAAAAATTCTGAGAAAAACATTTGAATCTGGAATTCTATTGGGGGGATTTTTGTTTATTTATATAGCTGTCTCTTATACACATCTAGTTATACCTGCCTGTTGGGGATTTTTGTTTATTTATATAGTGAATTTCATGTATAGACATGGCCATTTGTATTATTTTTTCTTGAATCTGTTTAAGCAAATTATGTTGCAAAAGAGATATCTCCATGCTTTCCGAGTTGTAGAATTCAAGCACCAATTATTTATCACATTATCTTTTGAATGTTGTAGTGTATCTCTCCTTTAATTTATAATACTTTAATTCATTATCACTACATATATCTCTACCTATCTTGTTAAATGTTTTTTATTTTAAGGATAATTAATAAAAACAACCTTTCCTTTTGCTAATTCTGTTTTATATTTTTGTTGCCTATTTTAGTAATTTTTGCTCTTACATTTCTGATTATCTTCTTACTCTTTGACCTCCTCTTTCACCTTTTAAAAATATGCATAACACAAGCATAAACTCTCTTATATAGGATCCTTCTCTAACATAAACACTTTAATATAGGATTAAAGTAAATTAGATTAGATTATTTGGATTTCCCTCTACACACTGCTCAAGTTGAATCTCAAGTATTTTGATAGGCTGCATTTTCATGATCATTTATTTGAAATATTTCCTGTTTTCTTCTGTGATTTCTTCTTTGTCTAATATGTAAATGAGAATATTCTAGGTATTTTATTGTCAATACTTTACATTATGGCCAAATATATGCTTTATCTTGATGACATTTTGTGCACGTTTAAGAATGTGTACTCTGCTTTCATTAGATATAACGTCCTTAATTTGTCACTCAAAGCTAGACAGAAAACAGTTTCTCTGCATACTTACTGATAGTCTGTCTAGAGTTCTCTACAATGTTGAGTGAAGAGTACTGAGAAGCATCTATGATTATGAGCTGCAGTCCCCTTGAGCCCTGCTGCTGCTTGCTTCCCGTGCCTGAAGCTCGCTAACAGGCACAATCCATTTATAATCGCTATGTCTATGAGGTACTTGGGTGACTTTATTATTGTAGAACACTCCTCTTTACCTCTGGTAATAATTCTTGACTTCCAGCCAAGTTTTTCCTAGTATTAAATACAGTCCCAGTGACAGGTTATGCTCATAATTTTATGTTAATCTTAGGAAAGGAATATTATAGGCTGTCCACTGTCTCTCTGTTCATTTAACCTATACGCTGAGCACATCATGAGAAATGCTGGGCTAGATGAGTTACAAGCAAGAATAACTGGCTTAAAATTGAATATTAAAAAAAACACCAACAACTAAGATCATGGGATCTGGCCCTATTACTTCATGGCAAGTAGAAAGGGAAAAGTCGGAAGTAGTGACAGATTTCCTCTTCTTGGACTCTGAAATCACTGTGGATGGTGACTGCAGCCATGAAATCGGATGATTGCTTCTCGGCAGGAAAGTGATGACGAACCTAGACAGTGTGTTGGAAAGCAGGGACATTACTCTGCTGACGAAGGTCCGTGTAGTCAGGGCTGTGGTCTTCCTGGTGGTCACACACAGCTGTCAGAGCTGGACCGTAAGGAAGGCAGAGCACCAAAGAGCTGATGCCTTTGAACTGTGGTGCTGGAGAAGACTCCTGAGAGTCCCCTGGACACCAAGGAGAACAAACCAGTCAACCTTAAGGGAAATCAACTCAGAATACTCATCGGAAGGACTGACGTTGAAACTCCAGTATTTTGGCCATCTGATGCAAACAGCCATCACTTGATGGGAAATAGATGGGGAAACAAGGGAAACAGTGTCAGCCTTTATTTTCTTGGGCTCCAAAATCACTGCAGATAGCGATTGCAGGCATGAAATTAAGAGACGCTTACTCCTTGGAAGGAAAGTTATGACCAACCTAGATAGCATATTCAAAAGCCGAGACATTACTTTGCCAACAAAGGTCCATCTAGTCAAGGCTATGGTTTTTCCTGTGGTCATGTATGGATGTGAGAGTTAGACTGTGAAGAAGGCTGAGCGCCGAAGAATTGATGCTTTTGAACTGTGGTGTTGGAGAAGACTCTCGAGAGTCCCTTGGACTGCAAGGAGATCCAACCAGTCCATTCTAAAGGAGATCAGCCCTGGGTGTTCATTGGAGGGAATGATACTAACGCTGAAACTCCAGTATTTTGGCCACCTCATGCGAAGAGTTGACTCATTGGAAAATACTCTGATGCTGGGAGGGATTAGGGGCAGGAGGAGAAGTGGATGACAGAGGATGAGATGACTGGATGGCATCACCAACTCGATGGACATGAGTCTGAGTGAACTCTGGGAATTGGTGATGGACAGGGAGGCCGGGCGTGCTGCGATTCATGGGGTTGCAAAGAGTCGGACACGACTGAGTGACTGAACTGAACTGAACTGATGCAAACAGCCGACTCATTGGAAAATTTCCTGATGCTGGGAAAGACTGAGGGCAGAAGGAGAAGAGGGTGTCAGAGAATAAGATGGCTTGAGAGCATTGCTGATGCAATGAGCATAAACTTGGGCACACTTCAGGAGATGGTGAGGGACAGGGAGGCCTGGCCTGCTGCCGTCCATGGACAAAGAGCTGGACACACCTGGACAACTGAACAAGAGCAACATTCTTAAGGCATCTCAGACACTGTGCTTAAAATGCCTATTTTAGACAGCAAACTATGGGTTCTGATATCTTTTACTTGCAACTCTCAGTCACTGCCTCTAGTTTTAATTATAACTACACATACATACGTGCCTTTTATACCTATAACGCCTTTTACAATTAATTTAGTAATTGATATGGTTTATTTTATTTTTAGTGTCTTGCTATTGGCTTTCTAGTTTTCTCATGCAATTTTCCCTCTCATTTCTGGATTCTTTCAGATTACTGTAATATTCATAACTGCTCCATTTTAATCTCTTTATTGGATATGCAGCTACAGATATTCACATTTCTGATTCTTTTGAAATTACTATATACATTCTCGACTTACCACATTCTCCAAGGAGGTGACATGTGCCAATTCAAGTGAAATATAAGAAAGTCTCAAAAGTAAAGTAACTTTTATTCTTGTGCTTTGCATGAATGCTATTTGTTTTATAAGTATATTCATAAAAAATACAATGTCGGTTTTTTGGTCTTATAATTTGTCTTCGAATATTGTTTAAAAGATGCTCTTTTATGCTCGCCCACAAATGACCGTTTTTCGCGCTCTTTCCCATCTGTTTCCATTTTCCTTTAGCAGGAAGACTTTCCTTCGGCAGTCTCTGTACTGCAGATCTGCTGGCTACACGAGCTCTCAACTATTGCTCATATGAAAAGCTGGTCTTTTACCTCTGTTTATAAATGAGGTTTTGATTGAGTTTTTTCTTTTCCTTTCAGCACTTTAAAAATTTATTGTATGATTCTGATGTCAGTTGTCTTTGATGACAAGTCAGCCACCATTTGTTTATGGCTCTCCTGCAGATAACATGTCTTGTCTTTTCTCTGTCCGCTTTCAAGCTATTTGTTTTATCTTTGGTGTTCAGTGGGTTGAATACTGTGTGCCTAGGTTCAGTTCTATTTTTATTTATTCTTAGAATTCATGTGTTTCTTGTTTGTCTAAGTTGATATTGTCCACCAAACTTGAGAAATTTTTTGTCATTAAGGGTTTTGTTTTTTTCAGTTCTAATTTCTATCTTTTCTCCCTCTCGGTCTAAAGTCAAACATATTATAGAAATAAATATTTTTCACAGGTCTTTGAGGATATGCTTATTTCTTTTCAATATATTTCTCTCTGCTTTTCCTCTTTGAGAATTTCTATTAGTCTATATTCAAATTGATCCTTTCTTAGTAGACTCTAATGGTCTATTAAGTCCTATCCAGTGAGTTATTTACATAAACTTTTAGAAAATTTTATAGTGGTTTTACTTTTACTGAAAAATAACAAGGATATTACAGAGGCTCCTATATAACTCACCTTCCATATTAACACCTTACATTAATTTATCACAATTGATGTCTCTTTGACATACTTCTGTCAATGCAAATTCTTTCCCTTTGAGCACTTCCTTACTTTTTGTACTACAAAATCTAAGATTAATGTAAGACAGTCTAGTCTTATCTTGTCTATTTCTTGTCCTTGTCCCAGAATTAGCTATTTTCCAAATATCCCTGATTCTTTTTATTAGAGAATGGTAAGAGAAACCACAGTTTCAGTGTTAGCTGTTCTTGTAGATGGGATGTCACTGAGTCCCGGTCCTCTCAGCAAAGAAACTTGGGAGTGTATACCAACTTACGTATATTTCCTTACCTGTGCCTATCTCTACATATAGCTCTATGTCTGTACTGTTAAATATGGGTCCACACTGATGTCTCCCACTCTAATCCATTGCATGTGGCTAATTTTACTCATCTCCTGGCTTGTCTGTAACCTCGCACTCCAACAATAAGACAACTGGCTCCTCCTATCTGCATGTGTTTACATAATTGCTCAACTCCAGTGGGCCTGTACAGTTTTTCCAGAATTGTTAACGCATGCCCCCACGGAAAACAACTTTGCCAACTAGAGTACAGGGCTTAAGGGCAGTTCCTTTCTGCTTTTAGTCTGACAAATCCCATCCATTCCCAAAGATGCATAGGTCGCGACCTTCTCATCCCTCCCCCTTCAGGGATGTGGTTTCGTAGGTCTGTCCAGCAGTTGGATCCCGCTAACATTACGCATTCAGCAAGGGGTTTCTCACCCTCCTAAATGAACTTGCAGTTGTGCACATATTGGCGTCTGCTCTTTGTGCTGGAGCTTTGTGGATTTTGACAGCTGAAGAGGGAGATGAAGCCGCTGCACCGGTTTCATGCAGGAGAGTTCCGCTGTCCTCGAACACCTGCTGTTCTTTACGTAAGCCCCAGATTCCGGCCGACTACCGGTCTCCCGGGCATCTCCACACGACTGTCTCTCCCAGAACGCCACTTGAACATGATGAATACTCTGTCGCCTCTTCTGATTGATATCGCTCACTCTTTGTGCTTTCTTGGTTGTGTTCCTTTCTTTTTACCACCGAATATTTCATTAAATGGATGTACCACAAACGAATGACCCATTCTATTGAAAGACAACTTAACGCTTGCCAGTATTTGACATTAGAAATACTTGCATGCTGTTTTTTGTGTGATGTAGAATATTAGATTGAAATAATCAAACAAGAACACTAAGATTTATGTTGGAGAATCTTAGTGAATTACAAATTGGGGAATACAAATGTTTTATTTGTGAGAATTTCAGTAAGTATTTAAAACAATATATTTATTGATATTTTACTAATATTACCTACCTCAGAGAATCATTGTTTTATGTTACAAAAAAGGATGTGTTTGAATAATTTAATATACAAGATTATACAAAGCTCTCTTTAAATGTTAGCTTTTCATTGTTAAAGAAAAAATTGAAAATAAATGCATTAAAATATAAAATGAATAGCAAAATTAGTCTTTTTCTAGATTTTTTGCAAAGTAAGTTATTTTATAATCAATTTAAAAATCAGTTTAAGGTAAAATTGCAAACGGTATTGTGCAGCATGGTAGAATCCTTCCCAGGAGGTGCTAGGGGTAAAGAACCCGTCTGCCGGCGCAGGAGGCATATGAGACTTGGGTTCGATCCCTGGGTGAGGAAGATCCCCTGGAGGAGGGCATGGCAACCCACTCCAGTGTTCTTGCCTGGAGAATCCTATCAACAGAGGAGCCTGGTGAGCTACAGTCCCTAGGGTCGCAAAGAGTCAGACACAACTGAAGCGACGCAGCATGCATGTATTAACATAAACACAACATAAAGTGTTCTTACTGTATTCATTAGCAAATGCATAGAGCTTCCAGCAATTTCATCCTTTAAAAATTTGTTTTTTTACATATACTATTTAGCTATAAGGACACTAAGTTATTCATACGAAAAGCGTATTTCTCTGAATGTACGCTGTTTGAAAGAACATATTTTTATCCAAAACAGTTGCTTCTGTTTTTCCATTTTCTAAGATAATTGAGAAGTACAAACTTCTCCTTTTGAACTGTTTAGCTGAATTTCTTGAAGATTTTGTTACAAATTGAATTCTCCATTGGCTTGGTTGTTTTGAACTAAATTCTCTGTTGATTCAGTTGTTTATTTTTTTCTTTTCCCAGACATATCATACAGAACGGATTGATGTTTTCATCTTTACTATGATCAGAGTTAAAATACTAGTGTGACCATTATACCAGGCCATGAGAAAAAAATATTTATATATACATATGAATCAAGTTCAATAATGTATTTCTTTTCCATTTGGCTAGTTTTTTAAAAGGGTGTTTCAATACCTCACTTTATAGTCCAATTTACATTGTACACACAATGCAACTTTTTAAAAAGTTTTTCAAAATGTATAAGCCATTTTAAGAACTGTCTTTTTTAAACAGCTTTATTTATTTATCTTTGAGTGCTTTGTCTTCATTGCTCTGTGGACTTTTCTCTAGTTGCCGTGAGTGGGGTCTACTCTAGTTGCGACACACAAGCTTCTCCTTGCCGTGGTTTCTCTTGCTGCAGAGCCTGGGCTCGAAGGCAGGCAGGCTTCAGAAGTTGTGGCACATGGGCTCAGTATTGAGGGCTCTAGAGCACAGGCTTAATAATTGTGGCCACGGGCTTAAGTGCCCCACAGCAGGTGGAATCTTCATGAATCAGACATCAAACCCATGGTCTCCTACGTTGGCAGGATTCTTTACCACTAAGGCCCAGGGGAGCCCCAGGAACTGTCTTAACTGTAACATTCTAATTATCTTTAGGGGTCACACAGCTGACTGTCTCAGGTACTAAAGTCTGAGCAGTGGAGCATCATCCATCCAGGAAAATGCAAGGGTTTAAGGAAAGTTTGCCTACAGAAGATGTTTCTAATCTAAATTACACTCAGTCTTCAGCAGCATGTTTGGTCCTCAAGGACCAGGACCACTCAGGTTTCCTGACTGATTTCCTTGAAGGCATGAGCTGTGCCTCTTCCAAGGTGGTGCATCTGGGGAGCAGCAAAGGGCCCCTTTGCAAGGGGGTGAAGGAGAGGCCTGCACGCCCACCTCCTCTTCTATCTGCCCCTGGAGACTCAGAGGTCCTCAGGCCTTATTATCCTGCACTTTATTTGGAGAGCACACCACATGCTCCTTTTAGAACACCCCCTCCCCCATTTTGCAGTCTTGGATTTCATTCAGAAGAAAAATGATACAAGCACAATTCGAGGCCCTTAAAGGCAGTCCAGTTATAATTTTGTTCCACCTCAAATCAGACTGTTGGCACCTGTGGCTAGCTCATTGAGTGTCACTATGCATGACCCTGACGACCCATGGTGCATGAAGGCAGGTCAGGGCTGATGTGTGTGTCATCCCGGGACTTCGTCAGAGGCCCTTCCTGTAGAGGATGCAAAGCTACAGGGCTGTTCTCTGAGGCAACTTGCTTGCATATTATGGTTAAGTACTGAACACTGAGGTGTGGAGATGCTGTGTCCCCAGCCTTCTCCAGCCTTCCCCAGCTTGTCTGAGGGTCTATGGCCAGCGGTTCTCAACTGGGGGCCATGAGCCCCATGGAAGGCATTGGGCAGTGTCTGGGGACACGCAACTGGAGGGGAAAGTGTTGCTTGCATCTGGCCAGTGGCACTGTTGAGGATCTGACAATGCACAGGATGGCCCCCACAGCAAAGAAGTATCTGTTCCAAGAAGTGCCAAGAGTGTGAAGGCTGACAAACTGAGATCTGTACAAACACAAACCTGTTGGGAGAATCCTTTTGTGTTGACAAATCAATAAGCTTACAAAAAGTTCCCCCACAATTCCAAGGAAATGCAGTTACAGAGAAAGAACAATTATGCAATTACTTCTGTGTATGACACATGACACAGAGATCCCTTTAACGTTACACACAAACAATCACACACACACACACACACACACACACACACACACCCCTCTCTCATCATTAGTGAAGACAGCCCATACGTAGTTACAAAGAAAGAGCAATTATGCAATTATTTATGTGTATGACAATTGACACAGAGATCTCTTTGACAGCACCCACACAAGCATACACAGACACACACACACCTCTCTCATCATCAGTGAAGGTGGCCCATATCCATGGACACTTTTCTCTGTACTTTGGGTTCCTCAAGGTAATTCTTGGAGCAGCCCTGCAACCCCTTCCACTGATGATGACGCAGCTGTGGGAGGCTCCAGGGCTGCTCGCTTCAGTGGTCTCTGCATGGAACCCAGAGCTGGGCTTCAACATGAATCCCTCTGACTGCACAGTTCAGCTCAGCTCAGTCACTCAGTCGTGCCCGACTCTTGGCGACCCCATGAATCACAGCACGCCAGGCCTCCCTGTCCATCACCAACTCCCAGAGTTCACTCAAACTCATGTCCATCGAGTCGGTGATGCCATCCAGCCATCTCATCCTCTGTCACCCCCTTCTTCTCCTGCTCCCAATCCCTCCCAGCATCAGAGTCTTTTCCAATGAGTCAACTCTTCACATGAGGTGGCCAAAGTACTGGAGTTTCAGCTTTAGCATCAGTCCTTCTGATGAACACCCAGGACTGATCTCCTTCAGAAAGGACTGGTTGGATCTCCTTGCAGTCCAAGGGACTCTCAAGAGTCTTCTCCAACATCACAGTTCAGAAGCACCAATTCTTCGGCGCTCAGCCTTCTTCACAGTTCCACTCTCACATCTGTACATGACCACAGGAAAAACCATAGCCTTGACTAGACGGACCTTTGTTGGCAAAGCAATGTCTCTGCTTTTGAATATGCTATCTAGGTTGGTCATAACTTTCCTTCCAAGGAGTAAGTGTCTTTTAATTTCATGGCTGCAGTCACCATCTGCAGTGATTTTGGAGCCCCCCAAAATAAAGTCTGACACTGTTTCCACTGTTTCCCTATCTATTTCCCATGAAGTGATGGGACCAGATGGCATGAACTTAGTTTTCTAAATGTTGATCTTTAAGCCAACTTTTTCACTCTCCTCTTTCACTTTCATCAAGAAGCTTTTCAGTTCCTCCTCACTTTCTGCCATAAGGGTGGTGTCATCTGAATATCTGAGGTTATTGATATTTCTCTCGGCAATCTTGATTCCAGCTTGTGCTTCTTCCAGCCCAGCGTTTCTCATGATGTGCTCTGCATAGAAGTTAGTTGCTGCTGCTGCCAAGTTGCTTTAGTCGTGTCCGACTCTGTGCAACCCCATAGACGGCAGCCCACCAGGCTCCCCCGTCCCTGGGATTCTCCAGGCAAGAACACTGGAATGGGTTGCCATTTCCTCCTCCAATGCATGAAAGTGAAAAGTGAAAGTGAAGTCGCTCAGTCGTGTCCGACTCTTTGCGACCCCATGGACTACAGCCTCCCAGGCTCCTCCATCCATGGGATTTTCCAGGCAAAGCAACCGTTATAATTTCCCTTATGAATAACATCTTCTTGAGAGGAAAATAATTCCTTTAAAGAAGGTTCTAAGTCTTTTAAGAAAACTAAAATTCTTCTCGATAAACACAGCTGGTCCCTAAAACTTCAAAATATATCTATTTTTATTAACGTTTCCTGTTTCTCATTTCCAGTTGTCAACACTCACCGCATCATTTCTCTCTTGCCACATTTCCTGCAGATTTTTAAAAAGTTGTTTAGTCCTCAGTGACTTTTTCCTCCTTTCACCTAGGAAGCACCGTGGGGTTAAGCAGATTCTCAAGAAGCAAATAGTGGTTCCAGCTCAAGCCTACCCTCCTCACCCACACATACATGACCTTGTCATGAGCTTTCCCCAGCCGGCTCTCCTCACACTTCCCACCCACGTCCCTCGTTTTCATCCTTCTCAGAAGGATCCCTCCCCTGGCTTCCTGGAGGATCCCCTTTCCTACCAAAACTGCCTCCAGGACCTGTCCCTGGCTCCATCCCCCTTCTACCCGTCTTTTTCTTGGCAGGACTCCAGGGGTAGCCATTTTTGAGGTGACTTCCAGCATCCTGTCTCCTCCAGGTTCTCTGCCAGGATATTTCGATTCTCTCTCTCCCTGGGCATGCACGTTCAGCACACAAGCTCCTTGTCAGAGCCCTGTTTCCCTAACCCTGGGGCGTGTTTGCCTTTATCCAACATGTGTTACAGGGACCTGCCGTAGCTGGGGCTTCCCGGCCGGCTCAGTGGTAAAGAATCTGTCAGTGCAGGAGACAGGAGAGTTGGGTTTGATCCCTGAGGTCAGGATGAGACCCTGGAGTTGGAAACGGCACCCACTTCAGTGTTCTTACCTGGAAATTCCCATGGACAGTGGAGTTACGAGAGCTACACTCCACGGGGTTGCAAAGAGTTAGACACACTGGAAAACTTCCACTTGAAAGTGAAAGAGGAGAGTGAAAACATTGGCTTAAAGCTCGACATTCAGAAAACGAAGATCATGGCATCCGGTCCCATCGCTTCATGGGAAATAGATGAGGAAACAATGGAAAAAGTGGCTGACTTTTTGGGGGCTCCAAAATCACTGCAGATGGTGACTGCAGCCAGGAAATTAGAAGATGCTTACTCCTTGGAAGAAAAGTTATGACCAACCTAGATAGCATATTAAAAAGCAGAGACATTACTTTGCCAACAAAGGTCCATCTAGTCAAGGCTATGGTTTTTCCTGTGGTCATGTATGGATGTGAGAGTGGGACTGTGAAGAAAGCTGAGCACCGAAGAATTGATGCCTCTGAACTGTGGTGCTGGAGAAGACTCTTAAGAATCCCTTGGACTGCAAGGAGATCCAACCAAGAGATCCATCCTAAGAGAGATCCTAAGAGAGATCAGTCCTGGGTGTTCATCCCAGGACTTAGATCCATCCTTAGATCCATCCTAAGAGAGATCAGTCCTGGGTGTTCATCAGAAGGACTGATGTTGAAGCTGAAACTCCAATACTTTGGCCACCTCATGCGAAGAGCTGACTCATTTGAAAAGACCCTGATGCTGGGAAAGATTGCAGGTGAGAGGAGAAGGGGACAACAGACGATGAGATGGTTGGATAGCATCCCCGACTCAATGGACATGGGTTTGAGTAAACTCCGGGAGTTGGTGATGGACCCGGAGGCCTGGTGTGCTGTGCTCCATGGGGTTGCAAAGAGTCAGACACGACTGAGCGACTGAGCTGAACTGAACTGAACTGAGCCCCTGAGCACACATGCATTCTGTAGTTGGATCTGTCTTAACAGCCAGGGGACCAGAGAACAAGCATTTTCCACCACGATGCATCTGCTCCCTCCCCAAGCTTAGGAAAGACTGGCTCTAAGCCCCACACCCTGTGAAGAGCGTGGCAGGTAGGAGAGCATTATCTTGCTCTCCATGATGCTGATCATGGGCCTCTGGGACGCTTCAAGTAGAAGCTGTGTCCTGCAACCCGTGCTTAATATTGTCCTAGATTTAAAAATTAATGCAGGTGTATACATTTCATTTGGAGAAGGCAATGGCACCCCACTCCAGTACTCTTGCCTGGAAAATCCCATGGACGGAGGAGCCTGGTAAGCTATAGTCCATGGGGTCGCTGAGAGTCAGACACGACTGAGCGACTTCACTTTCCCTTTTCACTTTCATGCATTGGAGAAGGAAATGGCATTCCACTCCAGTGTTCTTACCTGGAGAATCCCAGGGACGGGGGACCCTGGTGCGCTGCCGTCTATGGGGTCGCACAGGGTCGGACACGACTGAAGCGACTTAGCAGCAGCAGCAGCAGCATACATTTCATTGACCATGAATGTCACCATTGTTGGACTAAGCACAGTGGGAATGAGGCATCAGGCAATTTTTAACCACCTCAGCAGGCAAAATAAACTCGTCTTCAAAAGGCAAGGCAGGCAAACACTTTGAGAAGCAGAGAGATGCCGTGCACACCGCTGGATCTTGTGTCTGTGGAGGGGGATGGTTCAGACTCTCAGAAGCAATGATGCTGTGTCTCAGAGAACTGTACCTTTGTTTGCCCGAGAAAACCTGGATGAGACTCACACATGACCTGAAGGGGCAATGAGCTTTGGTTCCCACATCACCACCTCTTTTGATATTCAATCTTCTAAGGAAGATTTCTAACATGAAATCCATCTGATTTTCCCACCCCCGAAGTTCCAGAAGGGTTGTGTCTTTCAGTAGAAGATTTATAACAGGTAGACCAGGGCAGAAAGAGAAAACCACACCATCGTGATTGGAAAGACGTCTGGGGTTCTTTAAAAACAGTGTTGTGCTAGGCTGAGGGAGCCGAGGGTGGGGTTTACGTCCCCCCACCCCGTGGGTCTGGAATCAAGCCTGCTCTGGTCAGATTGGGCCCGGCTCACAGATCCAGGGGCTGGTAATCTGATCATCGTCTTTCTCGTTTTTCATGCTGTGTTCTCTTCAGAGCCCCTACTCCTGGTACCAGCCTGTGACAGTGCGATAAGACACAAGAAATTTAGTCATCATGGCTGCACCGAAGGAGCTCAGGGAAGGGATTAGGGTATTCCATAACCCTTCCATTCGCCACGGATGGGGCCGCTCCGCTGCGATTATGGGCTCCGCACCGCCATGGTTTTCTCCCTCTCTGCCTGCTTGGGGAGATTATATATATATATATGTATCTCCTGTTTTATTTATATATTCACTTTCTATAAATAAAGCTTTGAAAGATTAACCCGGAAATAGTCTCCACCACAATCAGCCCCCTCCATCTTGGCAGGAGACTCTCCAAAGTTGCACACTCCACTCCTCCCCAACGACGCAGGCCAGATCGCTCGCTGTCAGCGGTGTTATCGGAGCGCTCATCTGTGTTCTGTCTTTATTAGGAAATGCAGACAGTGGACCTAAGCAAATTGACACAGGATACAGAGAGGGTGCCAATGGGGAGCGGTGTTTAGGGAAACATGGAATGAGCTGCAGAGGCAAGGCAGGGAGTCTTGCTTCCTGTCGCTTGGGGATGTGCAAGGCTTTTTGCAAAGAGGCCACTTCTAACAGTGGATGATGCCTCCTGGCAAACCTCATGGACAAAATGTGGACATGCCCCCAACAAGACTTCTCTTTAGGAAGTCTTCACGCTGTGGATCTTTCCCTTGAAACATTTCATTCCCTTTTTAATTCTAGCAGTTAACAGCAACTAGAATAAAAATTAGTATTAACTAAAATTTTACAGAAAATATGTTTAATTTTATTTTGGGGGTGCAGTTTAAAAGTAACTGGAAAAGACTACGTACTTTCCCTATGAGGAGGACATTTGAAGCGGTGTAAGTAGGACACCCAGAGAGAGGAGATGAGGATGGTACAGGCCATTGATATTGGTGAAGGGTTGAAGGAATTTTTAAGTAGTTGCAAATAGAGCCATGAATCTAAAATAAATAAGCAAAGCATGCTCTGGAAAAATTAATTTTAAGCCAAGAGAAAGCAGCATTGACTACAAATCTCAATTCCAGTCATGTACCAAAAGATCCCCGAGGCCCGTCTACCACGAAGGATGCCTGACCTCGGGCACAAGGTCTCACCTGCAAACAGATATAATTGCGCCTGTCCCTTTGGACTTCCCAAGTGGAGCAGTGGTAAAGAACCCGCCTGCCGATGCAGCAGATGAAAGAGATGTGTGTTCAGTCTCTGGGTCGGGAAGATCCCCTGGAGGAGGAAACGGCAACCCACTCCAGTACTGTTGCCTGGAAAATTCCATGGACAGAGGAGCCTGGTGGGCTGTAGGCCATTGCGTTGCAAAGAGTCTGACTTGACAAGCACAGGACAGCATAGCTGAAGGCTTTGATGGGGGTTTAATTAAATGCATAACGCAGGGCAAGCACCGGTGACGCAGTAGGGGCTTGGCAGTATCACGCTTACCAAGATGCCCTGGTGGTTTTCCAGGATCCAGGAGAAGAATGGAGTTCTGACTCAAGTCCATTGAGAACCAGGGGATAGAGAAGCAAGGAGGATCTGTGGATCTGTTGGACCAACTCTGAAATGGGTTTGATGCAGGACTGCTATTGGTTTCTACTCTGAGCACTGGTGTGCTCTCTCTCTTTCCCTTTTTTTTTAATAAATCAGACCACACCCTGGTTGGTGGCCCATATTTCACAGCCCTAGTAATGCTATTGTCTGGTGGCATCTCCCCTGACTCTTTCGGGATAAAGCACTCTGCTTGCCACCATGTTTTTCGTCTGCTCAAGAAGTACATTCACCTCGTCACTGGTGGCTGAGCTCTGCTGTTGGAGAATCTAGCCTTTGAACTGGTGCCTGGAATTCTCATTTCATGTTGGCATCTCTTGCAGGCAACTCAGACCTGTGGCTGAAAGTCATCTCTGAGCTTCTCGAAGACACTTGTCTGAGTAAAGACACTGCCAGTGGACTTGGAGAAATCTGACCAGGGCTTGTGTTTGCTCTCATATAATAAGCTCATCTCTCAGCACCCTCTCCCTGACCCTCTTTGCCTCCCATACCCTGGCAGGGAAGTTCCAGCTCCTCTGCTCTGTTCATTCCAGCTCATCTCTAGATCCACTCTTTAAGAAGCCAGATGACAAGTATGTTAAGATTCTTCTTGGAGTCCTGGTCCAGATGTTAAGCCCCAAGTAACGAGGGTTTCTCCCATGTCAATACACTCTCCTGTCCAGAGTCACCTTCTGCTCTTCCCCGTCTAACATCCTCAGCGTCCGTTCCTGCGTGTTCTCCATGTACCGGAAGCAATCTGCAATTCTTTCGGTTGTAACCTCTCTCCTTCCCTGCCCACCTGTGCTGTGACATGATGTGGTTATTGGTCTGGAATAAATGAGAGGCAATGTCAAAGGTCAGGGTCCTAGGGAAACAATTTCTGAGATGGAGATGCAGAATCAGACAGCTTCCTGGGGAGCACTCTCAGGATGAAGCCAGGTCGGGGGGAGGGGAGCAGACCTGGGCAGAGGGGGAGCTGTGCCGCAGGACTAACCCGGGAGAGGCTTTGACTGGTCCTGGGGAGCTCGGATGCTGGGATGGTTCTGCCAATTTGTGCCATTTGGGGCAGAGGAGCCTTCGGAACCCCTCCTGGACCTGGCCTTGTGTGCTGTCTTGGGGAGTGTTCAGAATTCTGTGCTGGGCACCACCTCCCGTTTGAGCACAGTTCGTGGAGAGGAAGTCAGCTGAGTCCTCAGTGAGCAGCACCACTGCCCCCGTCCAAGCGAACGTTGGGTGGGAGCCTGTTGAGGGTTTGGGGTGGTGCATCTACAGGAGTCCACACTTTGGACCCCGTGCGTTCACTTGTGAACTCACCCCACGGGAAGCAGAAGCTCTGAAAGTCTAGCTGGCTGTGCCTCCTGGAAAACTTACAAGAGGAAGACGAGAAGGTGGGCCTGAGCCTCCGCTGTGGCCGGGGACCCTCCTCTCTGCCCCCTTGCAGGGGCCATGCTAGAGACCCCTACCCCGTCAGTAACTCCTCTGGCCACACAGCCTCCTGAGGACCTGGTGAGGAGCTTCCCCCCAAAGACAAGGGTGGCCAAGAGGGCAGCAAAGGAGCCGAGGGCCCACCTCGTGCCAAACCCAGTTTCCAGCCCCCGGGGCGGAAGAGCAGCGCGCCTCGCCAGGAGGGTGAGCCTGCCCTCGTCTGCTGGCCCGGCAACACGAGGACTCCGAGGCGGCAGAAGAGGCAGCCGTGGCATGGTGCTGAATGAATGGCCTCTTGGTTCCCTGGCAGGAGGGTTTGCCCTGGGGAGCCCTGACTTCATGACCTACGGAACCTCAAGGTGAGGAGGCAGAGGAGGAGCCCCGAATGCCCCCGCCCGCCGGGATCCTGAGAGCAACGAGAGAGGGCGCTTCTGACCTCCAGCCTTTGATCCCGTCTGCCCAACCTTTGTCTTCTTCATCGGGACCAGCCATGCTCCTGTTAGTGGATGAGGGCTGTGAAACCGGTTCACCCTGAAACCGGCCACAGCGACTTTTGCTGGTGGAGACCAGCGCCCCAGTCCTCCGTTTCTCTCAGCAGGGTGGTTGGGCACAGCCTTGTGACCACCATCCTGGCTCCCGAGGCTGCCATGGCTCACGTCCAGCCCCATGGCTCACTCTGGGTCAAGCCCCCGGGTGCAGAGACTGAGGTCTGACGCTCATCGGCGGCTCCTCCCAGCACAGAGCTGGGCGCCGCAGCCCGCCTGGGCGCCGCAGCCTGCCTGGGAGCTGTCCCAGGACCGTGTTCCGGTTTGCTCCATTCTCGCCATCTTGAAAGTCCTAAAATATTTGATGGGGAGGCCATGCATTCTGCTGTTGGACTCTTAAGTTGTAGCTGGTCCTGGGGACACAAATAAGGGCGAAAGCACCTGCTGGAGGATCATAAGCTTGTGGCCGATGGGAGGAACCAGAGCCACGGGTGAGGATCCTAGGGAGGGTGTGAGAAGGGAGGGCCGGGGCCGGGGGAGCCCACAGGGACGAGGCAGGGTGGGCAGAGTCTGCAGAGAACTGTGAAGCGAGGGTGGCCGCAGCACAGGGACGCCTCGGGGTGAGCATGTCACAAAGCAGATGGTGTGAGAGGCGTGAAGAGGGCGGGGCATCCAGAAAGAAAGGCCTGTGATGGACACTTGAGTATAAAGTATAAAGGACTATACTTGAGATTTGAGACGGAGAAAGCGCTCCCTGAGCAGGAACCGTTCCAGCTGGGTGGGGGCTCAGGGCACTGGGGGATGGGGGGCCAGCCCGTCAAGGAAGAGGGGACACAGGAGCACTTGAACAGAGGGAGGTTTTCACGCTGGAGGACACCTTAGTGCACTCTGAGCCCTCTGTGTGTGTGTGCATGTGTGTGCACGTGTGTGTGTGTGCTTGCTGGTGATTATGAGTTTTTGACAATTGCATGTTCTCTAGATTGACCACCTTTCCCTGCCCAGAATGCTTTAACCTTTTATTTAAAATTGGAGTACAGTTATATAACAGAACATTTAACAAAACTTCTGACATATCTAAGACTTCTTCCTTACTACAGACCACTCCCCACTCCCTTTCACAAACACCAGCAGTATTTTTTTTTTCTTCCTTAAGGCAGAAACTTTAATGACAAAGCAAAACACAAGCCTTCCAGTCTCAGCGAATGGCTAAATTTATCAATGTTCTCTCAGTTTATGTGAAGTAGGAAGCTGGACCTTAATTGGTGTGTTTTGTTTATTTTTCTTGGTTTATTTGCTTCCATTCAGAAGGGAAATTTATCACAGAACAAAGAATTTATAACTCCAAAGCTTTATGCAGTTGACTATATTTCTTGATTAAAACACTGGGCTTAAAAGTCCACTCTTTTTCGGGTCCGGTTTAAAAGTTACTTTTTGTTTGCATGTTTTGTTTTCTGTTTGGGGCTGTCATGATGAAGATGTTAAGAAAAACTCTGCAAGCAGGCTGTGAAAGAGCACTTTCTTTTTCCTTCTGGAGTCAGAAAGGATGAGAGAGAGGGATGAGGCCACTCTTGGTGGGTTCTAGGTCATAGCCACCCTAAGGAGAACAAACCAGAGTGGACTCCAACAGGTTCGGGCACAACTCTGTTCGTGTATTGTAGGCGGTGCATGGACTAAACATTTTCCTGTAATAATAGCTCCTTTGTCCAGAGATACTGACTGTCAGCACACACATTGTCATCGCATGTGACTCAGATACACACAAACCGTGGATTTGGAGGTCTGCCTTCAACCCTTGGCATTGAACTGTGTTGTGAACTTTTTCTTCTTTTTTTACTCAGAGTTATGGTTTCAGAAAACCGCTTTCTGTTTCTGGAGGAGTAAGGCATTTAGTCTCCGCCTTGTGAAATATTGATGAGGTTCTGATTTGCAATGATTTTCTGTCTTTGCCGATTTTCTCCGTCTGTAGTCAGCTCACATTTCCCTGTGATTTGCACACATCCAGAGTCAGAGGGAATTAGGCCAGAGCTACTTCAGTAGTGCCCACAGTGACAGTGATGTCCCCAGATATAGGAACTTGCCATTCCATCGCAGCTTTATTTGGTCCACCATAAATATTTCATTCAGCCCTAAACGAGTCAGCCTCTCAATCCACAGCGATGATGTATATACAGTAGAATTGTCTGCAGTTCATTCAAAACATACCAGCTTTCAAACTGTCCTGTTTAAACTGCTTTAGTTACTTCAGATAATCTTTTTTTTAATAAAAAAAGATGTGCTTTATTTCACAAATTAAATATTTGAAATCACCTTATGAAATCACCAATACTTGACCCTTTTGACATACAAAAAGGCAATTTCTTATAGTTCCCCCCAAATGATATTTTGTATCTGATGCTAGTATACAAGTGATAACAAAGAATTTATAATAGAGCATATAGGTTTAATGGAGCAAACAATAATTACTGGAATTGCTTTAATTAGGATCTTTTGTTTTAATGAAATTTTTATGCATTTGATGTTGAAAGTGTATTTTTTAATAGAGAAAGACTAGAGAAAATAGCAAACCACAGGAAAGACTTTTCCACTTTTTCTTCTGAATTTTAATTTATGTTGGAACATAGTTGACTAACAATGGGGTGTTAATTTCAAGTGTGCAGCAGAGTGATTCAGTTCATACACATACATGCGTCTTTTCTAATTATCTCCCCACTTCAGTTATCACGGGATCTTGAGCGGAGTCCCCTGTGCTGCGTGGCCGTTCCTTGTTGGTTATCCATCCTAAATACAGCCATGTGTACATGTCCACCCCAGACGCCCAGTGTGTACAGTACATGTCCACCCCAGACGCCCAATCGGTCCCATGCTCCAACATTCCTGCCTTGTAACCTTAAATTCTCTAAGTCTGTGATTCCGTTTCTGTTTTGTAAATAAGCTCATTTCTACTCTTAAAGACTGCAGAATTCTATGACTGAAAGAACAATTCCATGACTTCCAGTATCAAAAGAGGCTGAAATTCCAACTGAAGTAAATTTCTTGGATTAAATCAGATGTGTTAATCTGTGTGAAGTTTTTGGTTATCCAGTGACTTGTTTTGGAAACTTCACAAAAATAGTAATACAAATGTTTATACTTCTAATAATTGCAACCAACAGCTTTTAAGCACAGAATCAGATGCATGCCAGATGTCATAAGTATTCACTCATTATGCAGTATAGTTCAGGCAGCAAATAATATTATTATCACCATTTTACAGCTGAAAACAGTACGGCATGTCAAAGTTATGAAAGTTGCAGAAATCACAGCTGTTTCTTATGGCACACTTTGGGATTTAACTCTGTGTGTGTGTGTGTGTGTGCGTGTGTGTGTGTGTGTGTATTTAACTCTAAGTGTTTCAAAGTAGTGTTTATTTTGCTATAATATGTGGAGAAGGCTCTAACCTGTGTCACGTTTGCAAATTCCCAAGGTTATAGTGACACAGAGAAACAGCAAATGGCCTAAGGGAAAATCCTGCAGGAGGCGGCAAGGGAAGGGGGCCTTGAGAAGAATATCCTTGCCTGGAAGGGACGCACACAGAAGAGACAGGAGGACTCGCTCCAGCACAGGGGCTAGCTCAAGCCCTCTCATTTCCCCTTCCTGAGGGGGTCAGGCCATCGACCCAGCAGGCAGAGTGAGGGGCGCCCCTGGTCCCTGAGTAAACCCCTGCGTTGACCCTCACTGGCTGGGGACGGAACTCATCGTGAGACCTTCACATGAGCGCACCGGTGATCTGGGATGATCACACTCAATCTCATTGCATGGCAGGTGGGTGTTGGGTCAGCAGAGCAAAGGAATCACATGAACTGATATGAGAAGAAAGAGCCCAGTGGGTGTGATGGACGGACCTGGCCACTGGGTCTCCCAGGAGCCACGAACGGGGACCTGGTCCCTCTGGACAGCACGTCCCTGCGGCTCCCTCCCCCAGGAGACATGCATCTGGACTCTCCAACGAGCGCATGTCAGTTCTCCTGTCTCTTTGACACGTGGTCACTGTTAATCCCTGCCTTTCCACGTTGCTGTAAGGCTGACATAATATTGCAGAGGCCGCTGGGCCCGCCCACCGAGTCAGGTGCTCACGTAGGCCCTGCATGCCAGGCAGGGGGGTGTCCGTGGTCACTGATTACCCTGCCCGCTGCCACCATCCAGCTGCAACCTGACCCCAGTGAGCTCTCTCGCGAGGGATTAGGGCAGCCACACCCGTGTATCCCTGCGTTGACCCTCGCTGGCTGGGGACGGAGCTCATCGTGAGACCTTCACATGAGCGCACCGGTGATCTGGGATGATCACACTCAATCTCATTGCATGGCAGGTGGGTGTTGGGTCAGCAGAGCAAAGGAATCACATGAACTGATATGAGAAGAAAGAGCCCAGTGGGTGTGATGGACGGACCTGGCCACTGGGTCTCCCAGGAGCCACGAACGGGGACCTGGTCCCTCTGGACAGCACGTCCCTACGGCTCCCTCCCCCAGGAGACATGCATCTGGACTCTCCAACGAGCGCATGTCAGTTCTCCTGTCTCTTTGACACATGGTCACTGTTAATCCCTGCCTTTCCAGGTTGCTGTAAGGCTGACATAATATTGCAGAGGCCGCTGGGCCCGCCCACCGAGTTGGGTGCTCACGTAGGCCCTGCATGCCAGGCAGGGGGGTGTCCGTGGTCACTGATTACCCTGCCCGCTGCCACCGTCCAGCTGCGTCCTGACCCCAGTGAGCTCTCTCGCGAGAGATTAGGGCAGCCACACCCGTGTCAGCATCGGATAGGGAAACAGCTGGACTGCAGTGGCCAGCGTCAGCCTGTATCTTTGACCCGCACAGGCGCTGAGGCTGGCGTTTGCCTGTTTCCTTCTGACTCTGAGGTTCTTGCTGTCTCCTGGGGTGTGTGTGTGGGTTTCACAAGAGAGTGCATTGCCAGAGGCTCAGCCCTCAGGTTGTCCCCTCTTCTCTCTCCTCCTCTGCATGTCGTCCTGCAGCGACCCTCCCACCCTGTTCCCACGCCGCAGCCACACAGCCCTTCCTGTGAAGAGGGGTGGAAGGAGGGAGGCCCCTAATGCAGAGAGAGGTGGGAACCACTCAAATCTAGTGTTCCTCGGACCGTGGCCTCGTCCAGGACTGCACACAAGCTGATATGCAAGTCCGTAACAGAATCACCCAGAACCGTCTGGAGGAGACTGCACCGTTCCTTCCAGAGCAGTCTCAGAGGCAGAGTGGGGACCGCAATGGCATCACACGGGCACTGAAGTCGCGGCATGGTCCCCTGTGGGGGCCTGGTGCTTCTCCAGAGAAGAGGCGCTAGGAGTTTTTGAACACAGTGCTCAGTCGCTCAGCCATGTCTGACTATTTGCCACCCTGTGGACTGTAGCCCACCAGGCTCCTCTGTCCATGGGAGTCTCCAGGCAAGAATACCGGAGTGGATTGCCATTTCCTCCTCCAGGGGATCTTCCCAACCCAGGGACTGAACCCACATCTCTTGCATCTCCTGCATTGACAGGCAGATTCTTCAGCAATTGCATTGTTCTTTATATTGATTCTTTTTTTATTGTCTTTTTTTAAACATTGTCACAGTGTCACACCGGGATGCGTTAATGTGCACAGAAGGTCGCATCCCTGCCTGGATCTCAGACTCCGTGAAGATAGGTTATTCAACTTGATTTGGACCTCTGACCTTTAATGTTTTATAGATAAATTGACCTGAATTTCAAACGTAGTAAAGTCTAAAGCCTAACATTCTATAGGAGGAAATGGCAAACCACTTCAGCATTCTTGCCTGAAAAAATCCCATGGACAGAGAGGCCTGGCAGATTACAGTCCAAAGGGTCGCAAAGAGTTGAATACAACTGAGTCACTGAGAGAGAGAGAGAGAAAGTTCAGTATTATAACTAGTTTGTCAAAGTGACAGGCCAAGCAATCAATCACAGGCTGATCTAATAGACAGGCGATCAGATTTCAAAGATGACACTTCTGGTTGTTGGGATGGGTTTAACAGCCTGGAAGATGTGAAAGACAGTGACCAATGGCTTCCTTGTTTTCTGGGCGTTTAAACCGCATGGTGTAAGAGCAGATACCATCTTAACTGCGTATCATCTGTGCAAAATCTGCTCGAGGTCTGCAGCCATCCGTTCAGGTGGCAGGTTCCAATATTTCACAGGAGGGCCGTGCTTTTCCGTAACAGCTGCTTGCCTCTGGGTGCTTACCTGCTTTGTTTCCAGGGCCACTCTGCAATAGCTCGCCTGCGCTCCATCAATATTCAGGTTCGCGCTCTAAAATGAAACTATAAATTTCTATTTGGAGAAAATAAGCCCTCATTTGGGTTCATAAGTTTTAAATAACACATAACCATTGGCTACCTCAAGTCTGCATTTCCAATGTTATTTTATGCATTTGACAATAGATGATCCCCCTCGGTTCAGGAGGAGGGTGAATGCACGAGGAACAGGAGGCTGGAAACGCAGGAATGTATTAGGGCTGTCACATGGAGACGTAAATGATTTCTGAAGACACTTGAGACATCTTTGTAGCTCCATTGTCTGCAGGTTTTGAAATTTCAGAATCCCGTCTTCAAAATCCCTTCAAAATATTGTCTCCACATTTTAAGGGGCTGAGAAACAAAGCAGAGCCCAAGTTTGAAAATGTGTCATGAAAATACTTCGGTGCCAAGTCCGAGGCCTAGGGAAAGCCATGGAGAAGGATGCTGGATGCCCAGAAGGGCGCCCAGGCTGGGATGCCCACTGTCGTTCCAGCAGCATCTATGCCATCCGCCAAGTTCCTTTCCACAAAGCTCATTCAGTTATTCTTCTGCCCCGGCAACGGCAGGAACACTTGCCCAGTGGATTTGCGATAGGCCTTCTTATCAGGCTTGACTGTGGGTTTGTTTCCCATACCTTTCAATCCTTCACTATCCTATAAAATGCAGAAAATTTAATTTAAAAGAATCGTATATAATCTTGAAGAAGCTACCATTCAGAACTAAGTCACAGTAAACACACTTATGCAATGCTTCCATTCCTCTCAAAATAGCCACCCTAGATGGCAGAAGGGGTAAAATATATTTTAAAAGAAAATCAGGAGATTTGTATCTGTGTATGTATGGTTTATGGTGGAGTGATTTGGAGTGGGAGATCTCTGTGTTTTATGTAACACGTTTTTCACTATCATGAATATTTGCATTGTAATCACCTTTGTAAAATATCAGTTAGTAGGTTAAAGATGCTGTTAATTAAGAGCTATGTGCATGTCATATTTGGAAGTGAGACAGGCATGAGGTTAAAGCAGAGAAGAAGCCTCACCATGGAAATTTGAGAACCACTCTTCCCAAGCACCAGCCAGAGGCATTTACTTAATTCATCAGCAAGTGAGATTTCAGACAAGTGGAGTATTGGCCTGTCCTAAAAGAAATCAGTCCTGAATATTCATTGGAAGGACTGTTGTTGAAGGTGAAACACCAATAGTTTGGCCACCTGATGTGAAGAGCTGACTCATTGGAAAAGACCCTGATGCTGGGAAAGACTGAAGGCGGGAGGAGAAGGGGATGACAGAGGAGGAGATGGTTGGATGGCATCACCAACTCAGTGGACATGAGTTTGGGTAAACTCCAGGAGTTGGTGATGGACAGGGAGGCCTGGCGTGCTACAGTCCATGGGGTTGCAGAGAGTCAGACGTGACTGAGGGACTGAACTGAACTGAATTGACAAAATATTTAGACACCCAAGGACCACACATTATTGAGGAAAAGAGTAATCTATTTTTAAACTGCTGTAAGACTGGAGAGAAGAGGTGTCATGAGGGCGGGGCGCCTTCTGTGCAAAAGAGCGCGGCAGGTGAGGATCTGGGTTTGCTCCATATCTGTGCTCCCCACTCCCCTCTCCAGCTCATCTTCCTCCAACAGGATACCGGGCCCTGTACCCACACCCCACCTCCACCCTCACCTCCAAGCTGGTCTTTATTAAACTTAACAGATTGTGCATTTTTGCGAAGATGCCACAGTCTTACCCCAGGGATATTTGCAATTTGAGAGCTGTCAGAATCTTAAGCACAGGCGTGATGTTTGGATGACAGGAGTGGAGGAAGGATGCTCTGATCCCTGGGAAGTCTGGTGACTGGAGCGCTGAGCTCCCTCCACCACTGCCAGGGACGGGCATGCCTGCCAGCCGTGATTCTTGCCTTGGCGTTATGACTTCTGCCACCAAGGCCGAGTGGCAATCTCACGTCAGGATCTCTATGTAAGTTATTTTTGCCACTCACTTTCCTGGTTTTAAGTTTCTCTCTTCTTCACTCCCATGTCCCTGGGCTCTAAATTGTGCCAAACCTGGAACGAGTGCATCAGGGGATGTCCTGTAAACCCCTCACGTTGCAGGTGAAGACGCAAAGAGGCCGCAGAGTCAGGGGCCTTCTCCAGTCTCCCCTGGGGCCTCTGCCTGCAGAGCAGCACGTTGGCCAGGCCTCTCTGTGTGATGAGACCTCCCCTCATCGGCACTGGCTCTGGCAGGCCACAGTCCAGACACAAAGTTGAAGGGGCTGAACCCTGCAGACCTTATCAGTGTCTTTGTTCTTCCTGGATCAGGAAGATCCCTTGGAGAAGGAAATGGTAATCCACTCCGATATTCTTGCCTGAAGAATCCCATGGACAGAGGAGCCTGGCAACTTTTAGGTTGTACATCTTTTTTTAGTCAACATTACATCCTTGATCTTTCACAGACAAAGATCCTGGCTCTGATTCATACCATTCTAAGCTGTTTCACAAAGACACAGTTAAATGTTTAAAGATGAACCCAAGTTTCACGCAGATATATTTAGTAAAATTGACAGATCCTCATTTCCTTCAAAGGTGTGACAGAGTATTTGCAAAAAAATTAAAAAGGCACATATAACAAGATCTTGAAGTGGAAAATTTAAAATGTCTGTAAGATACAGAAAGGGATGGAAAATTAGTATCAGAAATATGCATTGTCATTTAATTGCAGGGCATTTAAGTCTACGTCTCCCTGGGAATGAAGTCAAAGAAGCAAGTGGGATAAGCTGTGAGTTCCCATTGTCTGATGGGAGGGAGCCCATCTGCTTATCAGGGAGGTTTCGTTGTCCAGTCTAAGGCCGTGTGCCCGTCACACAGTGAGGCCAAGCAAGTCAAAACTTTGGGATTTGGAGCAGAGAAAGGTTTGCACCTTTTCCGCTCTTCCAGGAGGTGTAGAGGTTTCCTCTGGGCTGAGTCCCTAAGAATCCAAGTGCACCCCCATCCAGGCCCTTCTGGGGCAGTGAGGAGACCCAGCTCGCGGCCCACTCACCTGCTTCCCTCCAGAGACCAGAGCAGAGTGGAGCTTCGTCTCCATCATGCAACACGACCAACACTGGGCAAAACTACAGTCACACAGCCTCTTGGGGAGTCTTCCTTCTCCCCTTCCTTGCTTTCTGCTGCCTCTTCCCCACCTTTTTAACTAGACGTGTAACTAAGGCTCCGCCTTCCACGGCACACTGTGTGTCTGCTCTTTTTATGAAGATCGTGGCGTCTTGGTCATAGACTGGCAGGCGATCCCGAGCACAGCTGTGCTATGAGGAGCAATTAAGGCAAGCTTAAATTCCGCTCTTTATGCAACCTCCTGCAAAAAGAACTTCCTCTCTGTCTCGGGGCCCAGAAAAGCCCTGGGCAGACCCCCAGGCAGTCCTCTCTTCAGGGACTGGGTGTATCAAGGCTGCTGAGGTGCCTTTGGGCACAGCAGACGTGAGGGGAAGCCCCGAAAAATAGGTCAAGTGGATTGCCCCGAGGCAGTGCCAACCTTTATGTTTCCCGGCTCCTGCAATGCGGTTCAATATGTTGAAACTGGACCTGACACAATTTTTCAACCCACGATGACTGGGTCTTGATTCTACAGAAAAGGCTAATGCTGTGTGAGAGATTTCTGGAACCATGGGGCCCGTCAGAGTGCCGTCCAGCAGAGTAGTGGTGGGCAGACGAGGCAGCCACTGGGCTGCGGGTCCTAGTTTCGCACCCTGTGATGGTCGTCCTGCTCCTTTTAATCCCCTCCAGCTTGGCATCTGACTCAACCTCGAGCAGGCGTTCCGCTGTGGCCATGAGCATGGCACTGAGCCGGCGTCTTTCACGTGCATGGATTTGGCAAGTGAACTTTGCCCACAAACTTTCCCTGGGCATGCACTGACTACACAGCCTGACCCAGCCATGCCCATCCAGCCCAGGGACAGGTGGGCACGTAGCAGCCTTGTATAAACTCACAGATTTTTAATCAATGCACTCTACCTGCTGTCCTCTGTTTCTGTTATAACAGTTAGATGCGGAACAGAGATGAATCCACCCAGGTTGGTTGGTTGTTGTTTGATTGCTGTCTGTCTGATTCTTTTGTGACCCCACGGACTGTAGCCCGCCAGGCTCCTCCTCCCATGGGGCTTCCCAAGCAAGAATCCTGGAGTGGGCTGCCATTGCCTCCTCCAGGGGGTCTCCACTACCCAGGGATGCAACCTGGGTCTCTTGTATCTCCTGCGTTGCATTGGCAGGAGGTGGTCTACTGCCTGCAAGACGAGACAATGGGTTTGAATGGTCTTGGACTCCAAACTGGCCCAGGGCTTCTTCTTCTTTTTTTTTCTGTTCATTTTATTGTGCTGGAGTCTGAGGCTGACTACTGCGGTCTCCTGATGGAGCTCCGGGGGGCACGGCCCTCCAGGAGCTCACAGTTCAAAGGGAAAAAATGCAGTCACCACAGTCAAATTGCTGGTTACTGGGGAGAATGTCTGACCCTGCTCCAGGGAGTGTCCACCCCCCCCCCAACCTATACCCTTGGTGCCCTCCTCCTCCCCTGCTGAGTCATCCCCCTGACTCTGGCTCAGTTTTCGTCCTCCTGATGACACCCCACTCTCTGCACAGCCTCTGCCACCTTGGGAGAGAACCACCCATTTCCTGACATCAAAGGTGACCCCAGTGGGCACCACTGCCATCAGTGTTCACCCTCACTCTTCACTGAGCCAGCTGCTCAGAACATCCCCTGGGCACGGATCCCAGGCCTCCCACAGGGCTCACCCTCCTCGCCTTCCAGCTCTGGCTTTGGAAATGGGCCTAGAAGGCATCTGTATGAAATCTGTATGCAGGTCAGGAAGCAACAGTTAGAACTGGACATGGAACAACAGACTGGTTCCAAATGAGAAAAGGGGTATGTCAAGGCTGTATATTATCACCCTGCTTAATTAACTTATATGCAGAGTACATCAAGAGAAACGCTGGACTGGAAGAAACACAAGCTGGAATCAAGACTGCGCAGAGAAATATCAATAATCTCAGATATGCAGATGACACCACTCTTATGGCAAAAAGCGAAGAACTAAAGAACCTCTTGATGAAAGTGAAAGACGAGAGTTAAAAAGTTGACTTAAAATTCAACATTCAAAAAACTAAGATCACGGTATCCATTCCCATCACTTCATGGGAAATAGATGGGGAAACAGTGGAAACAGTGACAAACTTTACTTGGGGGAGGGGGCTCCAAAATCACTGCAGATGGTGACTGCAGCCATGAAATTAAAAGACGCTTACTCTTTGGAAGAAAAATCATGATCAACCTAGACAGCATATTAAAAAGCAGAGACATTACTTTGCCAACAAAGGTCTGTCTAGTCAAAGCTATGGTTTTTCCAGTAGTCATGTATGGATGTGAGAGTTGGACTATAAAGAAAGCTGAGCACTGAGGAATTAATGTTTTTGAACTGTGGTGTTGGAGAAGACTCTTGAGAGTCCCTTGGACTGCAAGGAGATCCAACCAGGCCATCTTAAAGCAAATCAGTCCTGAATATTCATTTGAAAGACTGATGTTGAAGGTGAAACCCCAATATTTTGGCCACCTGATGCAAAGAACTTACTCATTTGAAAAGACCCTCATGCTGGGAAAGATTGAAGATGGGAGGAGAAGAGGATGGAAGAGGATGAGATGGTTGGATGGCACCACTAACTCAATGGACATGAGTTTGAGTAAACTCTGGGAGTTGGTGATGGACAGGGAGGCCTGGCGTGCTGCAGTCCATGGGGTTGCAAAGAGTTGGACACAACTGAGTGACTGAACTGACCTTAACTAGCAGGCATCCCTGACCTTTGGCTATGGTTCCCAATGAAGCGTGTTCACCAAGGACGTTTTCCTCCTTCTTGCCCACAGTAGTTTATGTTGGGGTGGGAGACTCCTCCCCACCCGACCCCTGGGGGACAGCCCCTCCTCTCTTCTCCTTTCAGGCCTCTCCTGACTCTGGGGCACCTTGCTCTTTCCCTGAGGCAACCTCCCTTCCATCAGAATCAATTCTGATCGTCACTCTCTTCTTTTGGGGGTCTCATCCACTCCTGCCTCTGGCCACCCCATGAACGTTAGAAGTGGACACAGGAATCTCTTCTCCACTTCCAGAGGTGCTCTAGCGCCTGCAAGACAGCATGATGCCTTTGAGTGGCCTTAGACTGCAAGCTGGCCCGGGACTTCATGCTGTTTTCCCCTCGTTTTATCGTGCTTGAGTCCAAGGCTGACCACTGTGGTCTCCTGACGGGGCTCTGGGGGAAGGACCTCCAGTGGCCGGCTCTCCTCCTAAACCACACGCATGAACGCCTGGATGCTGATGGACTCTGAGAGTCACACAACCTCAAATGGGTTGCGTCTAAAGCCCCCCACCCCGCCCCGCAATCTCTCGTCCCCCAGCTCTGCCCGTCCTCTTGGTTCTTCCATTTCTATTAGTGATGCTTCTTTCTTCACTCGGCTGAAGCCAGCATCCTGAAGTCACCTCTGATCCCGCTCGTTTCTTCCTGCCTGTATCTGGTGAGTCGCCAGGCCCGCCTGCTGGGAGAAGAGTCTCCATATCCCTCTGGCCCTCGCCATGCTGCTGAAGGGCCCCGGGTCAGGGCTGCGCCAGGAAAGGTCTCCTGAGGCCTCGGGCTCCATGCGGGCCCTGGCTCCTCTCTCATCGGTCCTGTCTGCTCAGTGCTGCGGTAAACACTGCCCGTTCCTTAGGCAAACAGCGCCAGGGGCCTGAAGCATGGGCGAGAGGTGTGGGCAGACTAAACGAGATGCGTTACAACAGACACGGGAAAACTGAGGGGCGCGGCGCCCGCACTGGAACGCGGAGCTTCCCCTGCCCAGCAGTGGTGTCCAGTTCCCACGTAACAGAAATGCCTAAGAAAATGGAGCCTAGGTCCTCAGTTGGCTTATTAGCATTTCATTCCATATCGAACTAGGGAAAGAAGTGGCCATTCAGACTTCAGAGGTCTCCAGCCAGAACTGAACGATCTGAATTCCGGCTCGATTCTGTGCACACGTTCAGTGAGCACCGTGCTGGCCCCATCATGGAAGCCGCCCCCTCCCTGGGCCAGTCTCCCCCACGTTGGTCTGGCTTCTCAACAGGGGAGGAAGCCTTGACTGTACAGCCCTCTTCCCGAGAAGCGATCCACTCCCTCCTCTTGTGCCCACTTACCCAGCCTGGGGGGGCTTCCCTGGCGGCTCACTGGTAAAGAACCTGCCTGTAACACAGGAGATGTGAGTTCTATCCCTGGGTCAGGAAGGTCTCCTGGAAGAGGGAATGGCCACCCACTCCAGTATTCTTGCCTGGGAAGTCCCATGGACAGAGGAGCCCAGTGGGCTACAGTCTGTGGTTTCACGAAGAGTCGGACGCGACTGAGTGACCAACGCCGTCCCTTCACGGTCACGCAGACTGCGCAGTCGGCCCCGGGCAGCGGAAGGAATGGGTTGGGTGGGGCCATGGATGGATGAGAGATGAGTCTTGAACTTGAGCCCAAGACCAACCCAGGCCTCCCTCCCTACTGACTTAAAAAATATTAATTTCAAACTCATTCTTTTTTTCTCATCAACCATGAACCAAAGTAAAAATGTACCTTCTATCTAAGCTAAAATAGTCCACTTTGTTATTGAAGTTATAAAAATAGACCAGCGAACGCAGACCCCTGATCGACAACAGCGTGGTTGGTGGTTTCCTCGCTCAGTTGTGTCCGACTCTTTGTGACCCCAGGGACTGTAGCCCACCAGACTCCTCGATCCATGGAAATCTCCAGGCAGGAATCCTGGAGTGGGCTGCCATCTCCTTCTCCAGGGGATCTTCCTGACTCAGGGATGGAACCTGCGTCTCCTGCATTGCAGGCGGATTTTTTTGCCGCTGAGCCACCAGAGTCACCCCCCTGGTTTTTCACTCCAAACACCCCGTCTTCAGTGGGACCAGGCGCAGCAACAGTGACTGTAGAGCGTGGAGCCGGGAACCGTGCTTTACACGCTGGGAATGATGCCGCGGCTTGCCCCCTCTCCTGTCAGACGGTGGTCAGTTTCGTAATTAGTGGTCCACACGCCTGGATATCACAAGGGCAGAAAGAATGGCTCCATTGTAGGAGGATCTGTTAGGGTGTCCGCATGGGAAAGTGTCAGAGACAGAGGCTTCTGAGACTCCCTTATAGACTGTTTTGTAAATAAATCAGACTTTTTAATTGCTCTGCGAGAAGGATCTTTCTTTGAGCACAAGGTGACTGCGGCTGAATGCCCAGGACATGTGTTTGGTCTGGCGGAGGGCTCCGGGTTCTTGTACTCAGTATCCACCACGACCCCGTGGATTCCACGTACATGGTAACAATTAACAGCACACAATGGCGCGACCGTGTTCGCGGGGACAGAGGCAGGTTGGCTGCTTCCCATAACAGCCTCCCGGGCGGGCGGAACAAAGGGCCCGGGCCCATCTGTGCAGGCCTCTGAACGCCGGCTGTTCCAGGGCTCTCGTCCTCCTCCTCACCCAGGAAGCCGGGGCAGCGCGCGGGCAGCCCCGGGCATTAGTATGGTAATGAATTCCGGGCGAGCAGACAGGCCTGACAAAGGCAAGGGTTTCTGGGCAGCGACTGAGCAGGTGGAGGACCCAGAGCTGCTCTGACTATTGCAGAGAGGGACCGGCCTGAGCATCTCCACATCGGTGCCTTAGCCTGAGCCTTTCCTTCCAGGCATGATCAATATGCAGGAAGCTCTGTGTTCCCCGCAGATCGTGGCAAACTCCAGAGTCTCATCCCACATCTGGGGCTTCCCTGGGGGCTCAGCTGGTAAAGAATCTGCCTGCAATGCAGGATACTCTGGTTCGATTCCCAGGTCAGGAAGATCCCCTGGAGAAGGGATAGGCTACCCATTCCAGTATTCTTAGGCTTCCCTGGTGGCTTAGAGGGTAAGAATTGCCTACAGTGAGGGAGACCTGGGTTCAATCCCTGGGTTGAGACGATCCCTTGGAGGAGGGCATGGCAATCCACTCCAGTGTTCCTGCCTGGAGAATCCCATGGACAGAGGACCCTGGCAGATGCAGTTCATGGGGTCACATGGGGCCGTTACTGAGCGACTAAGCTCAGCACAGCACGTCTCACGTCTGCGCACACTGTCTCTGCAGCTCGCTCCGTCCCCAGCTTCCCTGTGTGGGCCCAGGACTTCGCAGCAGACAGTTTGATGGTCTCAGCTGCCCCTTCTCATCTCTGTCAAAGGGGGAACAAGAGAAGCGCCCACAGAGGGCCCTCTAGGACATGGTTCAGCAAGGCCAGCACCCTGAAGATAAAGACTCTCCTTCTGGGTGAAGAGAGCTTCCCTGGTGGCTCAGAGGTTAAAGCGTTTGCCTCTGATGCGGGAGACCCAGGTTCAATCCCTGGGTCGGGAAGATCCCCTGGAGAAGGAAATGGTAACCCACTCCAGTATTCTTGTCTAGAGAATCCCATGGACGGAGAAGCCTGGTAGGCTATAGTCCATGGGGTTGCAAAGAGTCGGACACGACTGAGCGACTTCACTTCACTTCACTTCTGGGTGAAGAGCCGTGCCTCTGACTACAGTCCTTGAATGGATTATCTACCACCCCCTTAAAAGAGCCTGAAGCTTGGGAGAGGGAGGGGCAAGACTGAGAGCTTCCCCCAAACACATAACAGGGGGGCCAGGGGTCACACTCTGCAGCTGGCCTCCGGGATGGAGCTGGCAGGGGACCCGTCCCAGAATCAATCGGACACGCCTCGACCTCCTCGCGATGTCTTTTATATTTAAGAATTGAAATCAGCCTCAGGGAAACTGCAGAGTTTAAAACATCGGCCACGTCAATAACACACTAACATCAACAACAAAACATGCCTTTGACGCAAGGAGAGGGGAGGGAGTCTCGCCCGCGTCACGTCGAGTCCCCGAACGCGGTGGCACCAGTCCCCGGCAGTTAACAACTATTATATAAACATGATGGAATGTGCCCGGTGCTCCGGCTGATGGAAAAAGCACAGTCATGGGCCACCGGGGGCCGCCCCATGCCCGCGCAGCTCTCCAGCTGCGATCCAAGTGGGTTTCAATAAAACCTCAGCGCTCTTAACAAGGAGTTTGATGGAGTGTTAACAACCTTGAGCTTCAGGTCGAGCTGTTAACCAACAGAGTCGTCATTAACTGCTGGTAACGACTGCCTCGCCAAGGATTATGGCTTCATTATGACCCTGATAGCCGGGTCCAGCCTCCTGACTGTTCCCCACAGCGTGTTCCCCTACAGCCTTCACTTCTCACGAGCATCTTTGCCAGTGGGGAGGACGGGAGAGGTCGGAGGGCTGTGCCCAGCAAGGGGCTCCAGGCGTCGTCGCTCACACGACCCGGGAGGCTTCCGGCTCCAGAGGCCAGGGATCTTAGCAGATGGCACCCCGGCAGGTCTGCTGGGGGCCAGTGTGTTCTGAGGGACTACGGATTTATCAGAAGCAAGAAACACGCTGCTCCGTGGGGCAAGTCTGCTTCCCAACTCACTGCTGTGACTTCAGGCAATGAGCCCCCCACCACCCACACATCCCTACATGCGGGTGATGATGGCAGGTGGAGAATTTCAGAGGGTGTGAGGCGCCCATCCTGCTCCGAGTCTGGTACTGTGCAGGCAGGGGGGGTTCAGGTCACCGTAAACAGAGGCGCGTATCTGCCTGGACCACCGCATCTGGACCCTCCTGGACTCACAGCCGTGGTCTTCCCCAGAAATGAAGCTGCGGCTTGTATTTCCTGTTGGAAATTAAAAGTAATTCCCTTTTCTCAATTTTGACTCTTTTAATTTCCTCCAATCACTTGACGGGGCTTCCCCGGTGGAAGTAGAGAAGCTTTACGCAGCAGTAAAGGATCTGCCTGCCAGTGAAGGAGACGCAGGTTCCATCCCTGCACCAGGAAGGTCCCCTAGAGATGGAAATGGCAGCCCTTTCAGCATCCTTGCCTGGGGAGCCGCGTGGACAGAGCAGCCTGACGGGCTATGGTACATGGGGTCACGAAACAGTAGAACTCGACTTAGAACTAAACAAGGACAGCAACCACTTGACCACTAAATGCCTCCAGGGCAATGCGTTTGGACGGCGTTAAAGTTTAGGAAACTTTTGTTTAATATTTTCAGCAATCATGTATCTTACAAAATAAAAGCTTACCATGCACTCTTTATCTGACACGTGGGCGAGGGGTTGCATGTGTTTCTGGGGTATTATAATTTAATTCAAACCAGTTCCTCTCTCTTACTAACCTCATGTTTTACAATGCAGCTAACAGGCTTATCTCACAAGAGTTACTCTAGAAATAATTGCTAAATGACATGTATGTGTTTCCACCTGTGTCTGTTTACTAAAATTTCAGATCAAGAACGGGAATTTCTAAAATATATAATCCCCAATGTTCACAGCAGCATTACTCACAACAGCCAAGATACGGAACCAGCCAAAGTGTCCATCTATAGATAAATGGCTCAAGAAGATGTGGTGTATCTTCAATGGCATTGCGGTATACATACAATGGAATATTACTCAGCCATTAAAAGGACAACGTTTTGCCATTCATGGCAACATAGATGGCCACCAAGGGCATTATGCTAAGTGAAATAAGTCAGACGGAAAGGTAAATACCGTATGAAATCGCTTACATGTGGAATTTGAAAAATACAGTAAACTAGTGAATACAACAGAAAAAAAAGCAAGATCAGAGAGACAGAGAACAAATTAGTGGTTGCCAGTGGGGAGATGGGAGAGCAACATGGTGCAGATGCGAGAGCTGGGCCATAAAGAGGGCCGAGCGCAGAAGAATTGACACTTTTGAACTGTGGTGTGGGAGAAGACTCTTGAGAGTCCCTTGGACTGCAAGGAGATCAAACCAGTCCATCTAAAAAGAAATCAACACTGAATATTCATTGGAAGAACTGATGCTGAAGCTCTAATCCTTTGCCACCTGATGCAAAGAGCTGACTCAGTGGAAAAGACTCTGATGCTGGGAAAGATTGAGGGCAGGAGCAGAAGGGGGCGACAGAAGATGAGATGGTTGGATGGCATCACACGACTCAATGGGCATGAGTTTAAGCAAGCTCTAGGAGATAGTGATGGACAGGGAGGCCTGGCATGAGGCAGTCCAAGGGGTCACAAGGAGTCAGACACAACTGAGCCACTGAATAACAATTAAGAGGTACAAAGTGTTATGTATAAAATAAGCCACAGTAAATATGGCCAATATTTTGTAATAACTGCAAATGTGGTGTAACCTTTAAAATGTATACTTAAAAAGTTGAAGGTCTGATCTAAAAAATGCGTTTTTCTATTGAGCATTGTGAGCACATAGCCCTCAGCCGATCCCCCAGGGCCGTGCTTGTGCCCAGGGATGTGGGTCTGTCACACAGGAACGGCTTCCAGCCACAGACAGCCCTTGGTGGTCCCCGAAGAGGTCCTTTCTGCCATGAGCTCAGCAAGCCCTGCTGCGGTCTTGAGAGAGGACCGGCCTTTTCCATCATCCCAGCACCCTCGCCCGTCCAGGCCAGAAGGAGCCAGGGCCCAGGCAGGGAGGGGCGGCGCTGGGCCCCAACCAGGGCGCTCACGGGGACTCTGCAGGCAGGAGGAGGGGTCGTGAGCTCCAAGGTGACTGACCTCAGCTCCCCCTCTTAAACCTTTGTCAGTCCAGAGACAAAACTGAGCTTTAAGAGGAGGGATCCCAAAGGCAGAAGGAAGTGTCCCAAAGGCAGAAGAGGTGCCCCCTCCTCTTGGGCCTCTGTGAGGGGCTTCACCGCTGCCCTGGCTGCCCACGAGGTGCCCAGGGAGGCGGCGCCCAGACTCATGGAAAGGACTCCAGCCAAACTGGGTTTCGGACACTAACGGTGACCGGTATATGTGGTGCACTCAGCTTCTGACTCTTAATGAAATGGAGGAATATTGAAGTTGAGTAAATGTGCCACAAACTCCCCGAAGGTAAAGCTGAATCCCTATCTTACTTTCCATCTGTCTATCCGCTAATATCTTTCTGTCTTTCCCGCTCTCTCGCTCTTCCTGATAACACCGAGCTGGGCGTGTGTTCACGCCCGTGCATCGGGCACTTGCAGAAACAGTCACGCAGACAAGCCAGAGCTGTTTCTCTGCAAATGTGGGGCTCGATGCTTCAGGCCGCAGAGACACTGTGTCCCGGAAAGAACGACACGTTGTATAGTTTTCATCAAGCTTCGCACAGCACAGAGCCTGTTAGAGCATCCTGGACAGAGGGCAACGATCTAAACGTCTATACTACCAGTCCCAGTTACACACTCACACACACACACCCTAACACACACTCACATCAACACACATTCACACATACACTAATACACTCATATTCTCACACACACTAACACACACACACTAACACACACTCACTCAACTCAGTCATACACACACTCACACACTAATACATGCTCACACACACACCCTAACACACACTCACATTCACATACACTCACGCACACATCAACACACACTCAAACATACACTAATACACTCACACACACACTAACACACACATTCACATACACTCACGCACACATTAACACACGTTCACACATACACTAATACACTCACATTCTCACACACACACACACACCCTCAACTCAGTCACACACACTCTCAACTCAGTCTCACACACCCTCAACTCAGTCTCACACACACTCACACGCTAATACACACTCACACACACACACCCTAACACACACTCACATCAACACACATTCACACATACACTAATACACTCATATTCTCACACACACTAACACACACACACTAACACACACTCACTCAACTCAGTCATACACACACTCACACACTAATACATGCTCACACACACACCCTAACACACACTCACATTCACATACACTCACGCACACATCAACACACACTCAAACATACACTAATACACTCACACACACACTAACACACACATTCACATACACTCACGCACACATTAACACACATTAACACATACACTAATACACTCACATTCTCACACACACACTAACACACACACACACCCTCACACACTAATACACACTCACATACACACCCTAACACACAGTCACATTCACATACACTCACACATACATTAACACACATTAACACATACACTAATACACTCACATTCTCACACACACACTAACACACACACACCCTCATGCACTAATACACACTCACATACACACCCTAACACACAGTCACATTCACATACACTCACACACACATTAACACACATTCACACATACACTAATACACTCATATACACACACACTAACACACACACTCAACTCAGTCACACACACACTCACACACTAATACACACACATACACCCTAACACATACTCACATTCACATACACACACACACACACAACACACACACTTTAAAGCATTCACATACTTTAAAGCAAACACACACACTCAACTCAATCACACACACACACACTCACACACACACTCTAATACACACACAACACACACACACTTTAAAGCATTCACATGTACCATTGTGTAGTGGTACATATACATGGAAATCTTATTTAGATTAATTAATCCTGGAACTGTGAGTTTGTTCTAAGTATGCTTGCCTTCCAGAGCAGCTACTTTTTCTTTCCATCTCCCCATCCCACTGCCTTGCTGGTCTGCAGCCGTAAGGAGGAGGCGCTGCCCAGCTGCCTGTCCTCATGGAGACGGATGGGGCAGGATGTCAGGAGGCACCTCGGTGGGGTGGGGTCCTCCCCTGGCTGCCGTGGCTCCTCAGAGGCCCCCTGGAGGGGAGGGAGACCCCCCTGCCCCCTGTGCCCCTGTGCAGACATCACTTGGCAATGAGCGGGCCTACTGGGCTCAGTTTGGGAGGACGGCGCTTTACATGAACTGGATATCGAAGGATTTGTCCGCAGGCTGCTTACTGCTGCTTTTCTGGGTCATGACCATGGCAGAGGATGGAAAGGCCAAATTTCTCTTTAAAAATAAAACTTTTCACACTTACAGAATTCAAGAGAGCTATCTTTACAGAGAATTATTAGGTGTTTCCTTTTCCTTAGTTGATCGAGTCCACATTTCCTAAAATCCAAAAGAATGATGTCGGTAGGCCACAGCGCCATTGCTTTGTGGCTGATATTGGCAGTTAATTATTTCCTTAGTGATTATGCAATTTCTTGAGTTATATTGTGTTATGCTTTATAACATAAGGATCCAGAACAGGATTTTAGTTCTTTCAGTATGAATGAATAAAACTACAATCCACTACATAACTTAAAATCATAGTCACAACATCTTCAGGAAACGTGTTTTAGTGAATTCAAACAATCCACAAAATTAATTGAACATTTGAAAATTTTGTGCTTTCAACTCTGTTTTAAGAATGCTTTTTCTATAAATGATTAAAAAAACTCAATAAGAAAAAGGTATATGTTGTTAAAAGGGATATTTGATGACTGTCCCATCATTCTTTGACCTTACTTCACATTTTACTGTGGATCTCAAATACAATTTGAAAATAAACGTATGAAAATATGATTTCATTATGTACGATGTCTGCCAAAGGTGTTATACTGGATGAAGCAGTTCCAGGTTAAAAATCAGAAAGCTGGTTAAATCAGGTAATCTATGTTCCAGATCAAAGGAACCTAGATCTCAATAGACCTAGAGAAATAAAGTGACAGCAAATGGCAAAGTTTTTCCTCCACACAAGCCTGCCGTTAACACACACGGTCTCTGCAGTAGTCACCCGGCCAGTCTTGGAGCTCTCAACCAGCCCCTGACATCCCCGGAGCCTGGCTCCAGCTTCCACGTGGCTGACCCCCCACTGCAGTCAAAGACCTTGGGGTCAGTGACTCTGCTGGTTCCGTTCAGTTTGCCTCTGTGCCTAAGGCAGTTCCTCCTATGTAGGAGCCACTCAGTAAAAGAGGTATGGAATGAATTCATGGAGTAGAAAGCAGGACCAAGACCGCGGCGAAAAGGACTTCCAGCCGTCGCTCGGTGGTGATAACAGGACAATTGTATAAACACTGTGCAGAAAGCTGAGAAACACAGAATTCCTCAGCTTCTCATCCACCCCCTTTGTTGAGGTTAAAGATAATTTAGACAAGGAGATGCAGGTATCGGAACAGGAAGCGAAAGTTCAAATTGGATCAACACATAAGAAGAGGGCAACTTTCAGGCTGTAAGTGAGTCCTCGCCTCTGGGCCTGGGCTAATTACATCCTGGCATGCTGAGAGAACCTCACCTTTTTGGGGACCAAGAGCAGAGTACCGATTTCTGCGCGCGCAGCATACCTGTCACGCTGAATGTGACAGGGTGAGCTGGTGGGAGGGCATCACCGACTCAGTGGACGTGAGTTTGAGCAAGCTCCAGGAGATAATGAAGAACAGGGAAGCGCAGCGTGCTGCAGGCCAGGGGCTCGCAAACAGCTGGGTAGGAATGAGCGACTGAGCATCATCACCACCGCCAACCCTAGACTCACTGAATCACAATCTGCAGTTCAATGTAATTTAAGAAACACTTGCATTATCGTTGTTCTCAAGCATTGTTTTTGAAGCAGATAAGTCTTTTATTTAAAGAAAACTTTGTGACAAACACTCTGACAATACGCAATTGTGACGTTGCTGCCTTTTTTGTATAGATTCTTCCCCGTTGCTTTTCCCACCTTTCTACACATTTACCCCGGCTCCTGTTCTCTGGATTAAAGCAGTTTGAAAGCCATTGATTTGTACTGCTTTTAACATCTCTAAGATCTGAAAACTGCAAATGACCAGTAGTTCATAATTCAGACGAGCACTCAAGTTTGTTAGAAATAAAAAGGCAAGCTTTCCCTGAGTGTGGGCACGGTCTGTGGCCCAGCCATGACCTTGTTCAGTTCACTGGCTGTCAAGTTTGTCCACCATTTGAACCATTACAGAATCTTATTTTTATTTTATTCTTATTTTTAAGCTTTTTTTTTTTAAATTGGAGGATAATTGCTTTACAATATCATGTTAGTTTCTGCCATACATCAACATGAATCAGCCGTAGGTATACATATGTCCCCTCCCTGAGAAACTTATTTTTAAAATGCGCATCCTACTCAATCAGAATTTCCAAGGGCAGTAAGATAGCAGTCTGTTTATTTAAGAACTCTCAGATTAGTATAATAAAGTTCTAGAAAATTTCACTACAGTCTTCACAAGAGCAGTATCATCTCTCTCAAGAAATATTTTAAATTCATGCTTAAACTCTGTATCTTTTGGTATAGACTTGAGCTTTTGCTTTATATTTCTAAGTCTACATTTTAATTTTTTTTTAATTTCAAAAAAAAAATGTAGGGAGTATTAGCTACCACATGATGTCACTGATTTAAGAAAACCCTAACCAAAGCTAAAAGCTTCCCACTCTATCAAAATAATTTCCTTACAGAAATTGGAACAAAAGACTTATTTTGGGAAGGAGTATGTGCTGGTGGTGATGGCAGTGTAGGAGGGGCGATGCCTTGAGATGACATCTTATCTTGCCCCAAATATCTTTTAAATTATTTTTTCCATAAAATACAAAACTAAAATGCAATATGCCATTTTTGCATTTACATGGTAAATTAGCTTGGCATCTTGTTGTAACTGGAAATTAGTCTTTCAGACAGAAGTTGGAATAGTTAACACACTACATGTAATTATTCCTAAACACTGAATATCCACATACTCAGTAAAGCTTACTTTTCTCTTGTGTAAAGTGAGATAATTTGTCCTGCTATTTCCCACCATACTTTCTGATTTAGAGAAAGACCAGAGACATGCTGTGAAAATTTCATCCCCTTTAAATGTATACTTAAGTCTCCGCCCAGGAGCTGAAGCAATGACATAGATCAGTATAATGATAGGAAGAAAAAATATGGAAAAATCTGTCCTTGAGGCCAGATGTATGTGGTCAGATGGGTTTGGCAGTGAGGTCACGGCCAACCTAGAGAATTTTTGCAGCACAGACAGAACCTAGAAGAGCCAGCTGACAGGAATGTGGGAAATAACCTTAATTACATATTGTTAAAGAAAAATTGTACCTCGACATTTATTAAAAGGGCAAGGAAGACTTCATTCAGGGCTATTGCAACAGAGAAGAGAGGTGGGGCTCAGCTCTAAGCACATAGAAGAAGGCGGGATTCACAGGCAACAGGTAGAGAGAGAGGGTCAGGGGATAAACAGTTACAATGAAAAGCATCAAGGTAGGGGCTTCTCAGAAGGACTCTGACAGGTGGATCCCTGTGACAGGGTTGCAGGCTTGCCAAGGACAGGGTCCAGGTGGAAACCTCCATGGTGAAGTTGGCTCCAAGGAGTCTGACTTAAAGTGTGGTCATGCCCTCCACTGTGAAACCCAGCATACTTGTAGACAGGGTGACCTACATCATATATTTTAAGGGCTGGAGGAAGAAAATATTCTTGCTTGTTTTGATGACTCGGCAAGTTGTTTTGATGACTTATTACTTAGCAGGTTGTTTTTTGAGAAATTCAAAAACCCCAAAGAACTTTCAGGATGTGAAAGTTGGACTATAAAGAAAGCTTAGGGCTGAAAAATTGATGCTCTTGAACTGTGGTGTTGGAGAAGACTCTTGAGAGTCCCTTGGACTGCAAAGAGATCCAACCAGTCCATCCTAAAGGAGATCAGTCCTGAATATTCATTGGAAGGACTAATGTTGAAGCTGAAATTCCAAAACTTTGGCCACCTGATGCAAAGATCTGACTCATTGGAAAAGACCCTGATGCTGGGAAAGATTGAAGGGGGGAGGAGAAGGGGACGACAGAGGATGAGATGGTGGGATGGCATCAACAACTCTATGGACATGAGTTTGAGCAAGCTCCAGGAGTTGGTGATGAACAGGGAGGCCTGGAGTGCTGCAGTCCATGGCGCCGCAGAGTCAGACATGACTGAGCGACTGAACTGAACTGCAAGAACTTCCACAGTGGGGGATACTGTGAGTCATAAACGAAGCACTGAGGAGCGAGGATGAGGAAGTGGGATGCAGCCAAACGGGAGCCGCAGCCTTCACGGGGCCCCCCTGTGCCTGGTGTGCCAGCCGGGCTCCGCCCACACCACGCCGGCCTCTGCGTCCAGCCCAGGGGGACACAGCGTGGGTTTGGCCCTCCCTCCAGGGGACACAAGCCACATCAGGAGAGTCCCCAAATCAAAACGTTCTGCCCAGCAGTCTCCCCACCCGGCTGCCGTCATCCGCTGGCCCCCTTCTACACAGGCTCTGTACACTTGACGTTGTTGAAAAATCCTCAGCAGATGTCATCCGAAGATGAGTGTGACAGGCCCGTTGGCACCTCCTCTGGAATCTGAATACTCTCAAATCGACTAAAAACATCACGGAGAGAAGAGCCAGCTTGAAAAATGCCAGATGTGCCCGAAGCGGGTGAGTGCCTGCCAGCTTCCGGAGGCCTTGCGTGCGTACCCTGGCTCCTGGAAGACACATGCTTCTGGGCTGGTGTTGGTGGCGCAGGATTCGGCCAGGTAGGCGGGTCAGGAGGAAATCAAGCCCAGAGGGTGTGTGAATTTAAATGCAGCAAATCAGCACCCACAATACGGTAAGCCTGACACTCCGGGTCATAGGGGAATCGCGTTTATTCCTGCTCTGCGATGGGACCGGCTTTTTGAATGGAAAGCAAGTAAGACACAGCACCTGCCCTCCTGGCTCTGGGTGCAGCAGAGAGCCCGGTGAGAAAGCCACGACTCCAGCTGGTAGGTGATGGTCAAAGAAAAGGAGTGGAAAATCCAGCCCAAAATGCCCTGGGAAGTGTTTCTAGATGAGGTGGCTTCCAAGCTCTGGTTGTCTAAAGATTAGAGGGTACAGGCAGATTCTTCACCCTCTGCCTGCAGTGCGGGAGACCTGGGCTCAATCCCTGGGTCAGGAAGATCCCCCAGAGAAGAGAATGGCCACCCACTCCAGTACCCTTGTCTGGAGAATCCACAGACAGAGGAGCCTGTTTCTTGATCTCTGCTTGTAGCTACTTGCCCATCTGAAACTTGAAATAAGCCGTTAGTGTTTTTCCTTCTGACCGAAAAACTTCTTAAGGACACTTGAAGGTCATTTTTAAACAATGATTCAGTTTTAACTTTCAGAACATTGTGAGAGAAGCCTCAGAAAAGTCACATGAAGGATCTATCCAAGCTGGGGCCACAGCTCATAGGGTGGCAGAGTTGGGCACAACTGAAGCAACTTAGCATAGCACACACACAAAGGCCTGCGCTTGTGTAGAGTTTTGTTGGTTTGTTTTGTCTTGTTTTTTTTTTTTTTTTTATTTTTTAGCAGATATTATTGAAATTCATTTCAAATTATCACAAGAAAAATTTGTCTTTCTTCATATTACACAGTTTTTGGCCTCATCAATGGATGGGTTAAAAGTCACATATCAAGGCTTTGGCCTCACTAAAGCTTTCTTTCCAAAAGTTAAAAAAAAAAAAAACTAATAATAATTTAATCTATATTCTCTTAAAGTCATAGCAGCTTCCAAATATCCTCAGACTACCCTCAAGTCTTGACTTTCTATTCAAACCATCCATCTGGCTGTGTCAGCAAAAATATTTACAGTCTCACTTCACTCAATCTCATGCACCGCTGATAAACTCTTATCTTTGGGAAGTTGATTCTTCTTTGCTCAAATTCTGCCTGTGTTAAACTCCAGCTTGTGAAATTAATTTAGTCTAACCCTCAGTTATTTTGGAATACAGATTAGTCACTGATAATACTATTATAAGTCTCTGCAGCTTCTTTTTATGATGATTATTTTGCAGGCATGAACACTTGGTCACTTGGTCTGGTCCGATTTTTTGGGAACCATGGACTGTAGCCCAGCAGGCTCCTCTGTCCATTCTCCAGGTAAGAACGCTAGAGTGGGCTGACTATTTTAGCACTATTTAACTACACCAACGTCCATATAAACTATAGATGATGCAAAAGGCAATGGATTAATCTCCAAAACATACAAAGAGCTTATGCATCTCAGTATCAAAAACAAACAAATAACCCAATGAAAATATTGGCAGAAGATATAAATAGACACTTCTCTATAGAATACATGTGAGAAAGATGAAAATTGCTGGGGAAAGAAAGAAGCTGGATTTGTAGCAGCTGAAATAATTTTTTCAAAAAGACTGCAAAGCTCAAATACCTAGGCTTTTGTGAATTTCCTATTACTTGAGAAATACTTTTCCCTCATACACTTAACAGATTTATAGACTGTGGCAAGCAATTAATAAACACAGTTTCTTGATCTCTGCCCATGGCTACTTGCCCGTCTGAAACTTTAAATAAGCTGTTAGTGTTTTTCCTTCTGACCAACAGTTGTAAAACTTCTTAAGGACACGTGAAGGTCATTTTTAACCAATGACTCAGTTTTAACTTTCACAATATTATGAGAGAAGCCTCAGAAAATTCACATGAGGGATCTACCGAAGCTAGGAAACATCGACATCTGGCCTCAGTCACATGCTGGGTTAATCCAATTATATAGAAATGGTAGTTTTTAAAGAAAACAAAATACATGCTGAGTTTTGGCAGAACACCTATCACAGGAGACGAAAAGCTCCTTTTTAGAAATCACTGGCCCCGGTCATGTAAGTAATTGAGTTTAAATAAACGGGTGCTTTGGAGGTGAACAGTTCAATCGTCACAAATTGCTAATTGACACGGACTCTTTGCGTAATTAGGGTGGGTGTAGCTCTTCTGAAACACTTAAACTGGCCCGGGAAGCCCTGATACTCCAGCTGTTCAGCGACTGTCCTTGATATCTTTTCTGTTGTGACTCCTTTCCAAACCCACAAATGCTATTATCCTGAGGCCTCGTTCTGACTACTCAGTGCTGCTATTAATACACAGAGACAGCACCGCGGCACCAGCAACTTAAGAAGGGCCGCAGCGATTTCACCAGCATCAAGCAAAGGTAAGTCCTGAGAATTTGCAGCTGTTAATCTTTACCAAGGTAAAATGTCCATCAAATTCAGGTTCCTTGGAGGTGGCTGAAAGTAAGCTATTTCCTTCTGGCTTTCTCTTTAGTTCCACCAGTGATCACCATGCTGTATCATCTTCATAGGGAAGTACTCTTAGTAAATTTTGCTGCTGTTCAGTCGCTCAGTCGTGTGTGACTCCCTGACCCGTGGACTGCGGCACGCTAGGCCTCCCTGTCCTTCACCATCTCCTGGAGCTCGCTCAAACTCGGTGATGTCATCCAACCATCTCGTCTCTGTTGTCCCCTTCTCCTCCTGCCTTCAATCTTTCCCAGCATCAGAGTCTTTTCTAATGAGTTGGCTCTTCACATTGAAAGATTAAATCAGCAATTAGATCTCCTAAAAATGTAAATTTTATTTGAGAAATGCTTTAAATTTACAGAAAATTGCAAAGACAGTATAAACACTTCTTACGTGTCTATGCCTGCATTATTTTATATTCAGGATCTTACTTTAGTGCAAGACATTTGCAACAATTAAAGAACCAGTACTGGCGCACCACTGTTAACGGAAGTCCAAAGTTTATGCAGACTTATCCTGCTTCTTTCCGAATATCTTTCTTCTTCCAGGGCCCCATCCGTCATCATGTCTCCTGGAGCACCTTTTGGCTGTGACCGCTTCATGAACAGTCCTTGTTTTTGCTGACCTCGGCAGTTTGAGTGGTGTCCATCAGGCAGTTTGTAGAATGGCCCTCTGTTAGAATTTGCCTCATGTTTTCTTCATGAGGAGGCTGGGCTACAGTTTCCAAGGAGAGCTCAGAGGCAAAGTCTTTCTGAGTGTCCCTGACTTCAACACGGCTTGTCACTGTCGCACTGACCTTCACTACCTGGCTGAGGGAACGTGTGTCTCCCCGCCACAAGACCCCCGCTGCCTTACTGTACCCCTTGGAAGGAAGTTACTTTACTACGTTACCTCCACGTTGAAGGAAGACAGAGCTATGCTCCAGTCTCAGAGAGAAGAGTAGTTACAGACACTATCTGTAGCAATCCTGTGTCGGCTGTCCGTATTCCCCCTTTATTCATTTATTGGATCAGTTAGTTATATCACAATGGGATCGTGGACATTAATTTCATGCTTTGGGATATAACCCAATGCTGCTTTATTTTGTATTTTGCTCACAAGAAAATGGCTTGAGTCTCTGTGGTCCTTTTCACCTAGCTCCCGTGTCCTTTTGACATACTCCATATCGTGTGTGTGCATGGAGGGCATGCATGGGAGGGCATGCATTTGTACAAGCACTTACACGCGCGTGTGTGTGTGTTTGCGTGTGTGTGCGTTGAACACTTTCTTACTTTCTGTTGCTCGATGCTCAGGGTTCATCCCCATTATTTCCCACCATAGTCCTAATTAAGTCAGGCATTTCTCCAAAAAGTCTTTATTTGACCTGTGAATTGTTTAGACAGACAGTGCCTAATTTCCCAATAGTTGGATATTTTCAACTATTTTTCTGTTATTCATTTCCAGTTTGACTCCCTGTAATCTGAGACTATACACTATATTAGTACAATTTACAGAATATTAGATTTATTCATGTGTGCTTATGACACAAAATATAGTTTATCACGGTGAATGATCCATGTGAGTCTGAGAAGAACATGCTTCTGGCTGCTGTTGGAGAGATGATCCTGTAAAAGTCAGCTGGGAGAAGTCGACTGATACTGCTGCTTAGAGTGTACATGTGTGTCCTGGTTTTCTGTCTGCTTGATCTGTTTCTGACAGAAGGTGTTAAACCATCAAGCAACTGTGTTTGCATATTTCTTCTTTTAGTGTTATTAGTTTCTCCTTCACATATTTCTATACCCTGTGGTTAGGTGCGTACAGAGGTAAGCTTGCTGTACCTTCCTGTAGAACTGACCACTTTATCATTATGGAATACACTCATTTATCTTTGATGAAGTCCCTTCTTTGAAGTCACATTGCCTGAAATTTATACAGCTTCTCCATCTTTCTTTTAATCAGTGTTGACCTGGCGTTGCTTTCTCCATTCCTTTCATGTGTTACACATGTATGTGTGCCAGGTCACTTCAGGGGTGTCCAACTCTTTGTGACCTAGTAGTTACAGACACTATCTGTAGCAATCCTGTGTCGGCTGTCCGTATTCCCCCTTTATTCATTTATTGGATCAGTTAGTTATATCACAATGGGATCGTGGACATTAATTTCATGCTTTGGGATATAACCCAATGCTGCTTTATTTTGTATTTTGCTCACAAGAAAATGGCTTGAGTCTCTGTGGTCCTTTTCACCTAGCTCCCGTGTCCTTTTGACATACTCCATATCGTGTGTGTGCATGGAGGGCATGCATGGGAGGGCATGCATTTGTACAAGCACTTACACGCGCGTGTGTGTGTGTTTGCGTGTGTGTGCGTTGAACACTTTCTTACTTTCTGTTGCTCGATGCTCAGGGTTCATCCCCATTATTTCCCACCATAGTCCTAATTAAGTCAGGCATTTCTCCAAAAAGTCTTTATTTGACCTGTGAATTGTTTAGACAGACAGTGCCTAATTTCCCAATAGTTGGATATTTTCAACTATTTTTCTGTTATTCATTTCCAGTTTGACTCCCTGTAATCTGAGACTATACACTATATTAGTACAATTTACAGAATATTAGATTTATTCATGTGTGCTTATGACACAAAATATAGTTTATCACGGTGAATGATCCATGTGAGTCTGAGAAGAACATGCTTCTGGCTGCTGTTGGAGAGATGATCCTGTAAAAGTCAGCTGGGAGAAGTCGACTGATACTGCTGCTTAGAGTGTACATGTGTGTCCTGGTTTTCTGTCTGCTTGATCTGTTTCTGACAGAAGGTGTTAAACCATCAAGCAACTGTGTTTGCATATTTCCTCTTTTAGTGTTATTAGTTTCTCCTTCACATATTTCTATACCCTGTGGTTAGGTGCGTACAGAGGTAAGCTTGCTGTACCTTCCTGTAGAACTGACCACTTTATCATTATGGAATACACTCATTTATCTTTGATGAAGTCCCTTCTTTGAAGTCACATTGCCTGAAATTTATACAGCTTCTCCATCTTTCTTTTAATCAGTGTTGACCTGGCGTTGCTTTCTCCATTCCTTTCATGTGTTACACATGTATGTGTGCCAGGTCACTTCAGGGGTGTCCAACTCTTTGTGACCCCATGGACTGTAGCCCGCCAGGCTCCTCTGTCCATGGGATTTCCCAGGCAAGAATACTGGAGTGGGTTGCTACTTCCCTCTCCAGGGGATCTTCCCAACGCAGGGACTGAACTCACATCTCATGTCTCCTGAATTAGCCAGCTGATTCTTTACCACTGAGCCATCTGGGAAGCCTTTTTTCTACTTTTCACTTTTCTGTAACTTTATAATTAAAATTAGTTTCTTTTAGATTAAAAAAAAAATAGTTTCTTAATCCACATTTTAAAATCATTCCAATAATCCCTGTCTTCAGTTAATTTATTTAAACTATTCCTGTTTAAAGCAGTAATTGATATGGTTGCATTTATTTCTATAAGATTAGTAATTACTTTCATTTGTTGCATTTGTTTTTTGCTTTTCTCCCCCCTCCGTTTTCTTATCCTACCTGGTTTTAATTAAACTCTGTGTAATTCTGTTTTATTTCCTCTCTTGGCAGATCTTAGCATTTTATCTCTCATATTTATTTTAACTAATGTTTAGTGGTTGTCCGACAGTTTCCAACATGCATTTTTAAGTAATCTAAACCCCCATATAACTGCAAAGCAAACTGCAGGACATATTGTCAAATTTTTAAAAGTCCCGCTAAACATGTATATGAATATGCATATAGAAATTATTTTAAATATACATGTATGTTTATAAGAACATGACATTAGGTATAGGGTGATATATTCTAGATGTGGACAGAAACACACCCACAGCCACTTCAGCAATCTACCAACAAAAGGAATTAATGAAAGCAATCTTATTTTTTGCATTTTTAGATTATTTCACTATTATTACAGATATGTCTTTTACTTAAATTTAACTCTAAAAGAAAGAAATTTAGCCTGTTTTCTAGATTTTTAAAAAGTACATTTGGAAAATACTTTAATTCTTCTGTTTTGCTTGTAAGTGAAAACTTTACAAAACCAGGACAGATATTTGTACCTGTCTCAAAATTCTGTTTCTGATCCGCATCATAGTGCTTGTGTTCAGCCTCCAGTTGTGTCTGATTCTTCGTGATCCCATGGATTGTAACCTGGTAGGCTCCTCTGCCCGTGGGATTCTCCAGGCAAGAACACTGGAGTGGGTGCTGCCTCCTTCTCCAGAGGACCTTCCCGACCCAGGGATCGAGCCTGCGTCTCCTGTGTCTCCTGCACTGGCGGGTGGCTTCTCCACCATTGCACCACCACGGTGCAGCCACCTAATAACTGCTTGGTAATTATAGAGTGGGATGGATGAACTAATTATGAATTATTATATTATTTTTTTAAAAAGCCATGAGCAAACCGTTGATATTTATTTGTTCATATTTTTCCTGTGGATTGCCTGTTGCTTTTTAAGACCACTTCTTTATAATGTATGCATTTTCCAATGAAATATTTTCTAGCCAGTGAAGATTTCAGAGAAGTTTATGACGACATCTCCCAATCTCAGGTTTTCTAACAAAGCAGCTGCCAGAAACCTATGGAGCTACTTTTCCAACGCAATTAGTCATTCAGCAAAATCACATTCAGTCCATTTGGAAAGTGCACTAAAGCCGTCCATGACGATGAGTATCCTTAGATGTGCAGCCCAGGGGCATCATGGCGCCTCCCAGGAGTGAGCCATTCCCTGCCTGGAGCGTCTATACTAACGGCCTTCCCGCTTCACCTTTGGCAGCTAGATCTTATTTTTGTCTAGTTCATGTTTGAAAAAGTTGATGTAATTATTGAGAAAGCAGCGAGCGAGCTGACTGAGGAAATTGTCATTTTTTTCTTTCTTTTTTAGTTTATTTATTTTAATTGGAGGCTAATTACTTTACAATATGGTGGCGGGTTTTGCCACACATTGACATGAATCAGCCACGGGTGTACATGCCTCCCCCATCCTGAGCCCCCCTCCACCTCCCTCCCCATCGCTTCGCTCGGGGTCGTTCCAGGGCACCAGCCCTGAGCGTCCTGCCTCATTGTTAAAAAGGGGGCTTTGATGCAGAAGAGCACCTGTTTATTAACAGTCGTATAAGCTGGATGGTAGGAAGCAGTGTTTTAAACATTTTCCATCCAAAGACGATAGCTAAATGGTGTTTGTTTGTTTGTTTGTTTGTTTTAGTTGTATCATATTAGTTGTGGGTTTGGGGTTGCTGTGCTATGAGGTTTAAAGTTTCCTCTGTGTAGCGTTGCCAAACAGGCTCTGAGGTAGCGTTTCACAGAATGTCCAGTTGCTCACAAAGGATCAGAGATACTGAGTAGGAGTGGGGAAGAGGTTCTTGTAAGTAATTTTCTTAGGCAGCGTGCTGAAAAGTTAGAGCCATCGCTGCCATGGCCAGTCCACAAAGCCCCGCTTTGTGGGTCAGGAATAGTCAGGGCCCGAAGAGAGAACTGTCGGTGGGATCACACCCCCTCACTCGCTCCAACAGTGGACCCCACAGCCTGTATAAGGGGTGCAGAGGCCCGAGGAGGGGCAGAGCCCACGCTAGATGCCGTTCACAGGGACCCCTTAGTCTTGATGCCAGGAGCCGATGAAGGGGGTGCCATTATCCTCGGAAAGGAAGAGGAAGGTCCAGGAAGACACTGCTCAAATGTGCTCGCTTAGCTCCGAACCCAAACCCAAATGCCTCTGACCTGGAGTAACCACCCCCTCCACCCCCCCAGTGAGGGATCCTCCATGCAAAGACCAGCAAGTGTTTGACTGAGTTTGACCGACCAGTTCAGTAAGGTCTACAGTGTAGACCTTAAAGAAGGAAAAAACAAGCTTCAGAGACGAAGGTCACCCTACTCTGTACCCTTCCCCAGAACAGACCCTGCTGGCACCCTGTCCTCAACGTCAGCCCCCAGAACCATCACAAGCGAACGTCTGCTGTTTATATAGCCCAGTCTGTGGCATTTTTTAATGGCAACCTGGGCAGATGAAGGCAGCATCACCTCATTTAATCCTCATCCCCAAGTCATGGGTATTTTCCCGAATCACTGTGTGTTATCCCTAAATTGGGGCTTCCCAGGTGGCACTAGTGATAAGGAGCCTGCCTGCCAATGCAGAAGTAAGAAATGCAGGTTCAGTGCCCGAGTCAGGAAGATCCCACGGCAGAGGGCGTAGCAATCCACCTGTGGGTTCCTGCCTGGAGAAGCCACGGAGAATCATTAAAGGCTAAAGTCCACAGGGCCACGAAGAGCTGGACACTTGAAGTGACTTAGCACACACCTTCCTAAATTACTTTGTCCATCACCCCTGCCGTTCTGTGGTGTGAAGAGATGGAATTCCGTCTCTTTTACTGGCTCAGTCTAAGAGTCAGACACAACTTAGCAATCAAACAACAACGAAATGATCTGATTGGTCCAGAATTCAGTCAGTGAAGCATCTCCACAAAGGTCACAGCAGACATAAGTAATGGCCCTATTGAGCATTTCACATAAACATCATCGTCTTTTTCTCTGAGATTCCATTTGCCAATATTTAAAGGATTCTTCATATTAAGTGTACAGACACACGTCTCTCCCCTAAAGTGTGTCTCTGGCCTGTGCCCCTGAGCTGAGATGCTCACCAGCAGGAATGTGGGTATGCAGGGATCAGGATGAAGATAACGCCCAGAACCTGACTGACCCAAAAGTGGCTCTCCCCTGCAGCCCAGTATCTGGCTTTATGAACACTGATCATCTCTGGACCCTCCACTGCTCTTGGGGGAACATCCCAGGCCAGCGCAAGGAGCTGAATTCACACGAAAGAGCAAGAGGAGGGAACTTGAGCTTCGCAGAGAAAGACCTGCTGGCCTCGCTCACCTCACATCACTCAAGTCCGCAAGGGAACCGGCTCGGGCTGCGTTGCCGGGAGAGCCGTGTCCTGACCCAGGGGGTCACAGGGCAGGACGGCTCCGGTGGCCCAGGTCATTAATAGGAAGCCACGTCCTGGGCCGATGCTCAGGTCCAGCGGGGACCGAGGACTCTGTGTGTGCAAGACCCCAGGGCAAGCGTGGAGGATTTGGCCCCGAGACCTCGTGTGGAATCACGGGCCAACTGCTGGGAGTGGTCTGTGTCTTTCCAAAGGAATAGGATAGAGCCATTTTTTTTCTGAATCATTCCAAGAGCCCAAGGAAGGAAACCGAGATGTTTGGGGCCTCTTTCAGACCGGTGAGTGAAGACTCTGAAAGCAGGGCATCGGGCGTGGCCCCGGGCGTCCTTCGCCAAGCGGGGGCCTGGGCTCCCAGCTGACACCTGGCCGCAGTACTGATGAGTGGCTGAGAATACACCCAGCCCGTCTCCATAAACCAAAGCCCACGCGTCCGGGGCACTCCAGCCACGGGGACCCGGCCTGCCCTGGGGAGCCCTTGTCGCTGGAAGCACAGGGCAGGGGACGTGGGATCAGCTTCCGTCGTCAGAGCCGCTGACTTTGTGCCGAGCCTGCCAGGACCTACATCAGCGCCGGGCGAATGCTCCCAATTCCTGTGCCCTCTCCGGATGATTGCCTCCTGGGGAGGGTGGGCGTCACCGCAGACCACCCAGGCGAGGGCGGGAGGGGCTCGGCCAGCCCTCGCATTTGGCAGACTCCCAAAGGCAGGCAGAGGAGCTGGGTCCACGTCAGACTGAAGAGGGGGCCTCAGATGGGCCCAGGGGAGGCCGGGGCCCAGGGGAAGGCGGGGTGGCCCGCCAGAGGCGGGTGTCCTAAATAATGGGGGTGTTTAAGCTTTCTCCAGTTGGTGCTGATCTGGAAACGTGGGCAGAAGTCACTGACCGAGTCTAGAGAGTTCTGGGCCCGCGGGTCGGTTCTGCCAGGCCAAGGCCATGGGTCAGAGTTCTGGGGGCCTCTGCATTCTGAGCAGTGTCCCTTCGTGCGTTCAGAGCCGGGGGCCCTCCTGGGCTGGGGTGCTGGGCAGGTGCTGTGGGCTAGCTCAGCAGGGAGGGGGCAGAGGGGTGGGGGGAGCCGCCCAGCAGGGGCACGGCCTCCCTGTGCCAGTGTCTACTGGCTGGCCCTGGGGTGGCAAGGTGACTGATCGCTGTGAGAGGCCCCCATCACAAAGGTGAGAAATACTGTTCCCTGGACCTCAGCTTCTGTCACAGTCCAGCCTGGCCTGGAATGTACCTTGAGGGAAGGTGGGGTAATAATTTCATGACAAAGGTGACATTTCTGTTCAATTTAACAGAGACAAGGACCACCCCCCCCCAAACCGAAGCTGGTTCCTCAAAGCCCAGATGGTGACTGTTCGGTGCTTGCTGTGTGGGCAGCGTCGTCTCAAGGCCGAGTTCAGCCTCTGTTCATGGTTCTGCTGCTGAAAGTTAGAGAATGATGCTCGGTAACCCACGCGCCTAGGAGCCATCGCATCTCCAACGGAAACACCATGACAGTCCCCTCCACGTGAATCACACTCCGGCAGGACGACTGTCTTTTCACACTGATACAACCCCCAACCCGCGGCAGAGATGTCCCCAAACCCTTCAGATCCAGTAGCCTGTAACCAGCCAATCAGAACAGAGGTGAAAAGCACCAGCGTTTCACCCTTGCGTGTGACTAGTCTGTGTGTGTGCTCAGCCGCTTCACTCACGTCTGACTCTGGGCGTCCCCTCTAGTCGAATGAAAGCACAGCTCCTCCTGGTTGCCCAGGTCCCCCATCACGTCACTGCAGAGAGGGAAGGAACGGGGGAGGCAGGCCTCGGAGGGCAGATGGCTGGAGCCGCGGGCTTGCCATGTCCGGGCGCAGGGCCACCTCTGGTCCCCAGGGCCCTCGACCCCAGGTGGCCAGGCCAGTAGCTGCCTTTCTCTCCCAAAGAATCCAGGAAGCCCCCACTGTTGCTCACAAGGCAGTCAGCGCTCGGAGCGAGGCCTTCCATCCCTCTTGGGGTTGTTGGGTACCCTCACATGGGTCCACAGAGAGGCCCAGGGAACCCAGAGCCCGTCCCCACAGTGGGGACCACGTAGGGGCTCCTCCGTCCTGGCAGCTGGCGCTGGGGCCCTGGATGCTCCTGCATGCGCTCGGCCACCAGCATCTGGGAGCCCGCCCTCCGGAGCCCCCCCTCCCTTGACCTCTGCGCATGCACACGCCAGGCCGGGCCAGTTAGAGAGCATTTGTCCCGCCACACCAGGGTGTTTAGAGACACGTGCGGGGGACAGACAGGAGCTGGTTGGTCCTCCTTCTGCTGAGCGATATGTTTGCTTGCTCAGCCGACCCTGCCCCACCCTCCCGGAGTTTCCACACCGTGCCCTGACTCACAGGGCTGGGTTTTAACTTGGGGGTGCAAGAGCAGGCCCGGGTTCTGGCCTCCGGGAGGTTCTGGGGGCTATTTATCTGCAGACCCAATGACATCAGCTTGCCGCCTAAACCGCGCTATGGAGGGGTCCCTGACATGGGCAGCACGTGGTTCGTGGGGACAGTTTGAAGCTGGCAGGCTCTACGGAGGATCAGGACACCACCCCCACCAGCGAGGGGACAGACGAGCCGACACCTCCCAGGGCCACCTTAGGTCACCTTGTTTGTTTCTCCTTTTTTTTTTTGATGGTAAGAACACAACACAAAATTTACCCTCTTAGAAAATGTTAAAGCGCATTCAAAACCAAAAATAACTTAGCAGGTCTGAAAGGGTGAGAAGCTGCCAAGAATCACGGAACCACCCTCAACCCTCACCCGAAGGAGATGACAGGAGCCCCCAGGAGATAAGAGCGGGTCGAAGGCTCAGGGCTGCACGGAAACTGTGACTGCAAACTGGTCAGAAAGACGCAGACAGGGGACAGTCACGAGTTCCGAAGTGCACAGGGATGCTAAGTGTGAAATTAATAGCGGGCACCGTATGCCCTTCCTTTCTCCTAAATGGCAAGACAACTTTGAACAACGGGATTCCCAGAAAAAAGCAATGGCAATCAGGAACTAATCTGTTTCCCGTGGAAATAGGATGGTCATAGCATGACGGCTGTGATTGTGGCAATTACGGAGATTCTGTAAATCTTCCCAAGTAAAATACCTACTCGGCAGGCTCTATGAGACCTAGTTTTAATTTAAAATTCAAATTACCTGAATGATTATCCTTATTTATTAGTCATAATATGTGTAACAAATAAATTATTAATGGTGTTATCATTGCAAATTATACGCAATGTATAATAAGTAGAGTAATTACATATTATTATTTATAATAAAGACAAAGCAAGCAGAGCCCAAATTGCTCCGAACATAGGCTTCAAGAGTGACAATTGGTGGGACCTTCGTTCTGTTGAGCCCCTTTTCTCCTGTCGAGTGAGCCCTGTGTGTGTCTCCGATCACAAAGCTCCAAAACCGTCTCCCTGACCTTCACATTTGACTTTGATTCAGCATCAACCATTTAAATAGGAAAATAGTAAGCCGGTGTGAGTCAGATAAAGCCTCTACCTGGGCAGATTTGTAAAACGGGAAGATGCTGGCATTGGCCACGGGCATATGGAAGAGATAAAAGTCAGATAAAGGTCTTTTTAAAGACAGAAAATAATGAATATGAGAGAAAGAAGAGGTTATTTTTTTTTCCTTGAGTGCAAAGAAAAAGTTTCTTCAAGGGCAATATGCATACGTGATTTCTCCCCTTCCCGGGAAGGCGCTGTCTTCCCTGGCCCTTGTAGATTAATCAAGTGTCTAAGTGGAGGCTCCTTGACATTTTGAAGTGGGCTGAGACTGAAGTGGTTCAGCTCCGACACCCCATCCGATGGCAGTGGATTTTCACATCTAATGGGATGCAGGGTCATTTCCCAGGAGCTGTTTAGGAGACCTTTGTAGCTTCAAAATGCGACGCTTCCCTCAGAAGTGCCTAAAGCTGATTATTAAGCATGATTCATACATTCTTCAGAAGGTGATTGAGTTAGGTTTATACACATTCAGACGGTGACAGAAAGCAGCCTTCCCTCCAACTGGAAACACCCACATGACCGCTGCGGGGTATTTTATCTTTTTTTTTTTTTTGCCCCCTCTTCTACCACCTTCTATTTGTACGGCACTCTTTTTGAAAACACATAGAATCCATTTACATGCGTTTCGGGGTGGCTGGGTGAGCATGACGTGAGATGAAATTAGCTGCCCACCCCCGGCTCCGCGTGGCTTCACCCAGGACTCGCTGAGGACAAAGGGCAGAGGGGACAGGGCCAGCACCCCAAGGATCACGTTGTGACACAGCGCCCTTCAGCCCACGGGTTACCGGGAGAGCGTGACCCAAGGTGGCGTGCTGGGACAAGCACCAGGCCTCAGCCACGCCACACAGGGTCCCCCTCCCCACCGGGGGCCCCCCATCCTCCACGAAGGACAGGCCGGCCCCCAGACAGGGGCCGTTTCCACTTCTCAGAGCCGCAGCTCCTGGCCAGATGCACTCACACGGGAACATTCACCTTGCTTGTGTCTGTCAGATGGGGACGACTATGGAAAGCAAGCTTGCACCACCTGCAGACTTTGCGAGTGTGAACCAAGATGGCAGGCCAGCTGGAGGCCGACTGGAGGGCGCGGCCGAGTGGCTGGATCGTCGTCTTCCAGCTACTCTGGGTGTTCTTTGCAAAAAACCCTGCACAACACGCGCTCCAGACCAGGCCTTTCCCATGGCCTCCGTCACCCTGGCCTGGCGAAGACACTTTCTTTCATTTTAACCTCAAAGTCTCAGCTGGGAGATATCACATGGGCCCTGATTCTCTACCAGGAAGCCAGAAAAGCCCAAAGTTTCACATTTTTATGTGACCTGTTGTCCTTTTGAAACTGAGACTTTGCTGTCAGCCTCTCCCTGAGAAGACTGAGCAAAGAGCATGACTGGCTCGTTTAAGGAAAATCTTAAATGAAAACCCTGATGGCCATAGGGTGAAATTGCCATCTTAGCAAAGAAGGGCCTTTCAAGATGCTGGTCCTAACGGATCCACCCTTCGTATGATCCATAAGACGTGTGCCAGCTGGAGTCACAGGTGTGGGCATACACATTTTCAAGGACAGATTTGCCACCAAACTCAGAACATACTTTAACAGCAGACTCTGAAAAAGCAAGACATTAAGCTAATACCTGTGTGATCCTTTGATTTGGGACCTCTTTACCTTCCCATCATTCAATTTGATCCAGGCTCCATTAGGAGGCATTACTAAGCTGACAACTGAATTTTTCTGATTAATGAACTTATTAAAAAGATGGATTATATATGAGGGGCTTCCTTGGAGGTTCAGTGGGTGTAGAGTCCCCCTGCAACGCAGGATATCCGAGTTTGATCCCTGGGTCAGGAAGATTCCCTGAAGAAGGGGATGGTTACCCATTCGAGTATTCTTGTCTGGAGAATCCCACGGACAGAGACGCCTGGTGGGCTATAGGTCCATGGGGTTGCATAGAGCTGGACGTGACCAAGTGACTAATACATTTCATGTATCAATAATATGGCAGCAGATGCTGTCTTCCGCCCATATTGGGTGTCCTCTGCAGAAAAGTCAGCACAACACGTGTCTTCACAGTATTCTGGGACGATCCTTAGACCAGCAGTTATTAGTTCTAAGCAGGAAATACCAGGCTGACATGACAACATGGTTTCATTCCTCCAGGCCTGGCAAGTGGCTTTTCTTAGAAATAAAACTCTGTCCATGTTGAGATTCTACAAGAATAAAAATCTGTGACTGTCCTTCAAGCCTGGACCCCCTGTTTGTACTCTGGTTGGGGGATGTGGTGGATTGGCACTGTGACGCGTCCCCCCAAATCCATGGGTTGATTCCTAACCCCCAGTACCTCCAAACGTGACTCTTTGAAGGCGGGGTCTCTGACGGGGTAATAAGAGGAAAGGGAGCCGGGAGCGTGGACCCTGATGCGACCTGGCCAGTGTCCTTACAAACAGAGGCGATGATGACTCAGAAGCACGCAGGAGGATGCAGGGAGGGGACGGCCGTGTGCACACCGAGGAGAGAGGCCTCCAAGAACCCAGCCCTACCCACACCTCGGTCCTGGCCTTCCAACCTCTGGAACTGTGAGAAAATAAATTGTCTCTTGCTGAAGCCACCCTGTCTGTGATGTTCTGCTATGGTCACCAGAACAATACAATACAGGGAGTGAGCGATTTCACCCCCTTTAGAGCTGGCAATGCACACTGTCATCTGCCTGTCCTTCACCTTAAAGATATCTTAGCAGAAGCCTTGACGCAGTCACCCACTGTAACAACACCTGTCCTCGCCAAGGTTGCAAGGCTCTGAGACAGACCCTGGAGGGCAAGCACAGCCCTGCCTGGCACTGGCTGCAGGCGGGCAGGAGCACCACGCTTCTGCCCAGGGGCAGGCGGCCCAGTGGATGGAGTGGCACTGTGAGGATCTGGCCGCATTGCGTTCAATGGGGCCATTAGACGGAGCTGTATGAGCGCTTTTACAAGGCAATTCCCAAGTCCAAATCTGAGTATTAAATGCAGGGGGTGGAAAGCAAATATTACAAAATTAATCTACTTAAAACAGGACCATGAATCTTATTACATTTCCAGCCACTATACGTTCATGCTTAAGCAACAGATGTTAATCTTTGGCAATGAAACTGCTTCCACCAGATGTTCCCTCCCCTGGTTCTCCCCAAAGAGAACCTCAGCATCTAGGCTGCCCCCAGGCCTCCACAAGCAAGGCTTTTGTGTGGTGAGCTCTGGAGCCATCCTGGGTGGACATTTTAAAGGAGCACCCTGAGCCAGCTAAGATGCCAGCAAGGGCTGTGGGCTGGCTTACATGTAACCCTGTCCAGTCGGTCCAGTCAGGCCCAGGTGTGCAGAGAGTTGGCCACGGACTGACCTACACTCTGCGAAGGCCAGCAGGTCCCCAGTAGGTCACCACCAGCTCTGGTGCTCGTGTGGGTGGGGGTCTGCCCAGATGCCAGCCCCTCCTAGCAGCCTGCACTGTCCACCAGCCCACCAACCAGACCCAAAGGCCACCAGCCTGGCCCGGGACATGCTCAAGTGGCCAGAGCCCACACGCCCCCTTTCCTACGGCAACAGTTCATGATGGAGATATTGCCTTGTTATTTTAAATTAAATGCTCAGAGGCCACCTGAGGCCCAAACGTAAGCAACTTTAGACAAAATATCCTGAGTCTGGCAAGCGTTCGTCAGAGCTTGATGAGGAGTATTCCAGGTACGCAATCACAGTCGCCTGCTGTCATCAGTGCCCCGGGAGCACCAGCAGGAGGGGCCCGTGGGGCTGAGCCAGGGACCTGCCCACTCCGGTCTGGCCCACACACTCACCCACGACTCCCAGGCACACAGGCACACAGTCGCATGCCCCTGCACTCACACACACACACACGCACGCACTAGGCCTCACTAGCTCACTCACACTCAGGCACACTCAGGGACATGCACACTTGGCGAGGAAGCTCGGCCACCTCACTGGTCCACCCACCCCATCCTAGCAGCAGCCACTGGGGGCCTCTGCCTCCCCCGACCCGGGCGCCCATCCGCCTTTACCCTGCTCTCCGCGTCCGGGGTCCCTGAGCCTTCGGTGGACTCATCAGCAGATGGGAGAGCCCAGGGCTGCTTACCTGGAAGGCTGGCCTGGCCAGGGAGCAGATCCCGGGGCGGGAGCGGTGAGTGGGGAGGGCGTGGCGTGGCCCCCAAGTTGCACTGGGTCCCGCAGAGGGTGGTCCGTGTATGGGGTCCGCGTCCAGCCGCTCCTCGTGAGCCCTGGTCCAGGCTCTGCCTCTCAGCTGGAACGGTCTCCAGCTGACAAGCTGCACTGAGTCCTGCAGTCGGTGGTCCGTGTATGGGGTCCGCGTCCAGCCGCTCCTCGTGAGCCCTGGTCCAGGCTCTGCCTCTCAGCTGGAACGGTCTCCAGCTGACCCCGGGCCCCCCGCTTCCGCTGACTCCTCTCTCCCCTGGGCGTCCGCCGCCTCCCCTGGCCCCCTTCCCCTCCCGCAGTCCTCTCCTCCCCAGCCCCTCCTCTGAGCTCCCAAGGACGTTCTCCCAGCATCTGGCACAGTCCCTGAGGACACTTCCTAGTTCCCAACCCCGTCCCTCCAGCTCCCCTGGTTCCACGCCTCCTCCCCCACGCTCTCTGCGGTGTCGCCCATGGCAGGCGTGTAGCCCCCAGAAGCCCATGGGCTTCTTGAAAGACATCCGGGCAGGCTGGTGGCCACTGGGCTCCCACAGGATGAACAGCTGGAGCTCAAACAGGTAACTCAGGGCCGGAAGCACAACAGCTGGATGGAGACCTCGATAATCCAATCCTGATCACCCACAGGGTCAAGATGCCCTCCGCCGGCCAGGCTCTGGGGACCCAGTCCAGGCTCCTTTCCTCTTTGCCTTTCCATTCCCCTCCCCTCCCTGAAAACTGGCTTCCTCTGCTCTCTTGCTCATTGTTTTTTAAGAAAATGAAACATTTCTAAGATTTTCGTTCTTTGTTTTATTTCACATTAGACATTGTCTCCTTTCAATTAAATACTATTTACATTATTATCAATAGTTATTACATTATCTTTCTTCCATAAAGTTTTAAAATTGACATATTTAAACATAAATGAGACACTTTGATGTGTATTTCATCACATATCAACCAATAAAAGTCACTATTGAATATTTTTGTTATTAAATTGTCATAACATCTGGGGCCTTCTTGGTGGCTGAATGGTAAAGAATCTGCCTGCAATGCTGGAGATGAAGGTTGAACCCCTGAGTAGGAAGATCCCCTGGAGGAAGTAAATGGAAACCAACTTCAATATTCTTGACACAGACAGAGGAGCCTGGTGGGCTACAGCCCATGGGGTCGCAAAGAGTCTGGCATGACAGAGCGATTGAACAACAGCAGCCTATTAATTTCCATTTTATTAAAATTAAAGCTGAGAAAGTCTTAAATATATACTTAATAATTTAACAGTGAAATCATGGCATGGCATCTATGTAACACATCTTTATGTGTTAAAACAGTTTTCTGCAAATCAAAACTGCCATGAGGCACAGCCACACACTGGTCAGAATGACCGTCAGTAAAACGTCTACAGATAAGAAACGCAGGAGAGGAGGCGGAGGAAAGGGAGCCCTCCCACACTGCTGGTAGGAACATAAATTGGTGCAACCACCGTGGACAAAAGCATTCAGGTTCCTAGAAAACAAAAAGCAGACCTACCATAGGATCTAGCAATCCCAGTCCTGGGCAGGTATCCTGAGAAAACTATAATTTGAAAAGATACATGCACTCTGATGTTCACGTGAGTGTGTGTGTGTGTGTGAGTGTGTGTGTGTGTGTGTGTGAGTCACTCAGTTGTGTCTGACTCTAGCCCTACAGGCTCCTCTGTCCATGGGATTCTCCAGGCACGAACACTGGAGTGGGTAGCCATTCCCTTCTCCAGGGGATTTTCCCAACCCAGGAATCGACCCCGGGTCTCCTGCGTTGCAGACAGATTCTTTACCATCTGAGTCACCAGGGAGGCCCCTGATCTTCACAGCAGCGCTATAAATAACCAAGTCATGGAAACAACCTCAGTGCCCATTGACAGATGATCATACTCAGTGAAATCAGTCAGGCAGAGGAGGAAGCACACCATGCTCTCTCTTATATGCGGAATCTAAAATAGGACACAAATGAACTCGTTTACCAAACAGACTGACAGGCGTACAAAACAAACTGGTTACCAAAGGCAAAGGGCACGGAGGGGCAAATCAGGAGTTTGAGATTAATATATACCCACTACTCTTAACATGTATAAAACAGACAAGGTCCTACTTCACAGCACAGGGAACTCTCTTCAATAGCTTGAGATAAGCTATAACAGGGAAGAACAGGAAAAAGAATATGCATATGTATAACTGGGTCACTTTGCTGTGCAGCAAAACGAAGACAACATTCTAAATCAACTACAATGTTACAAAGCCAATCGTTTCTGAAAGATAAAAGGATCCAACGAGCGGAACAACTCAGTTTCACATTTTCGCCAATCTCCCTCCTGTCTGGTTTCCCAGAAGACGGTCTGACTTTCTCTCTGCCTCTGTACTTAAGTTAGCTGGGATCACTGGGTCCCGCAGCCTCTGGAAAAGCCTGTGGTCCACATGTGAGAAAAGCAAGTGAGCCCATAAATACAATGAACATCTCCACATTACCGAAGATGTGGTTGGGAAAATGGATGCGTGTTGGATGTGCAGAGAGATGAAGCCGGGTAAACAGAACTGTAGGGATCTGTACATTCACATCATTGCAGAAACTTGAGAGCTGAGAATCAATGAGCTATCAGCCAAAAAAAAATCCAACCCATTAAAGATATTGCTAGGAAATCTCAAAGCAGTTCTCTCAATTTTCAGATGGGGAGACTGATAAGTGGGCCAGCTTTCATGATAGTGAACTTCACATCGCTAGCGGAAGCCATGGTGTGGAATCCAGGTCTCCAGGGCCCACCCAGGGTACAGCTGGTACAGCCCTCTGCTCTTCAGACCCCCGTCTTTGCACAAATCCTTTTCTTCCAGGAATATCTCTTTTCATTTAGCAGATTACAGAAGCATTCCCAGGGGTCCTGGGACAAACTGACCTCCAGGGAATTTCATCGGCTCGTCTGGGAATTGGACCCCCTTTCTCTTGGATTTCACTCCAAATCCCCGGCTAACTTGCAGGCATGTGAGGGGAGACACCTGCCTGTCAGGCAGGGGATTCCTGCCACATGGCTGAAGTGTCGTGTGTCTGCAAATCATCCGTGATAATTATCTCTTCGAGTGCAAGGTCCCGGGCCAACGTCTTCCTAGCTCAGCCACCAGCAGGTGCACAGGCCTCTCTGAGCATCAGGCATAGCGTCCACAGAGGGAAGGAAATTAGCAGCTACGGGGCTTCTCACTTGTGAGCAGAAAGCTTTCGTTAAAAGGGTTCTGTGCGTGTGTGCCAAGTCTCTTCGGTTGTGCCCAATTTTGTGTGACCCTACGGACTGTAGCCCGCCAGGCCCCTCTGTCCATGGAATTCTCCAGGCAAGAAAGCTGGAGCAGGTTGCTATGCCCTCCTCCAGGGATCTTCCCAACCCAGGGATGGAACCCAGCTCTCCTGCATTGGAGGCAGATTCTTCACCACTGGCGTCCCCTCGGAGCCTTAAAAGGACTCCATTCCTCACCAAACGGGATCCAGTGGAATCTCTTCCTGAAGCCGTACAGCCAGTTTCAGAGAAGGAGTGTCTCCCACCAGTGAACTGTGGCTACACATCTTTTGTGGCAGTGAGAATCTTTTTTAGCCGTGTGTGTGAGGTCCAGGATAACAAGCCTGACACAACGGACTCTGTTGCTGTTGAGTCACTAGCTGAACACTCAAATGTGTTCAGTCCTATGCATCTCTTTGTGACCCCATGAACTGCAGCACGCCAGGCTTCCCTGTCCATCACCATCTCCCAGAGTTTGCTCAGACTCATGGGTATTGAGTCAATGATGTCATACAACCATCTCACCCTCTGTCACCCCCTTCCCCTCTTACCCTCAATCTTTCCCATCATCAGTGTCTTTTCCAAAGAGTTGGCTGTTTGCATCAGTTGGCCAGAGTATTGGAGTTTCAGCAAAGGTCCTTCCAATGAATATTCAGGACTGATTTCCTTTAGGATTGACTGATTGGATCTCCTTGCAGTCCAAGGGACTCTCAAGAGTCTCTCCAACACTACAATTTGAAAGCAACAGTTCTTCATTGCTTAGCCTTCTATATGGTCCAATTCTTATATCCGTACAAGACTACTGGAAAACCTATAGCTTTGACTGTACAGACCTTTGTCGGCAAAACGATGTCTCTGCTTTATAATTGAATAAAGTTAGAAGAATGGGTTGATAGTCTCCAGCTCACAGCTACACAGCAGCTCTCCATCACAGAATAATTGTTTTCAGACAACTCAGTTATTTTACTGTTTTATCTTATTTTATTGGAGTAAAATTGATTTACAACATTGTTGACTTCAGGTATATAGAGAAGTGATTCGGTTATACATATACATACATTCATTCTTTTTTTTTTCAGTTTCTTTTCTCATATTGGGAAAGGAAATGGAAATGCAGTCCAGCATTCCTGCCTGAAGAATCCCCACAGACAGAGGAGCCTGGCAGGCTATAGTCCATGGGGCTGCAAATAGTCAGACAGGGCTGAAGCGACTTAGCATGCATATTAGTTCTTTCTTTCAGTTTCTTTTTTTATATAGGTTATCACAAAAAAATTGAGTAGAGTTCCCTATGCTATACAGCAGGTCCTTATTGGTTATGTATTTTAAATGGAGTAGTGTGTGCAGAAAGTGAAGAGGAACTAAAAAGCCTCTTGATGAAAGTAAAAGTTGCGAGTGAAAAAGTTGGCTTAAAGCTCAACGTTCAGAAAATGAAGATCATGGCATCTGGTCCCATTGAACTTCCTGATGTTCAAGATGGTTTTAGAAAAGGCAGAGGAACCAGAGATCAAATTGCCAACATCCGCTGGATCATGGAAAAAGCAAGAGAGTTCCAGAAAAACATCTATTTCTGCTTTATCGACTATGCCAAAGCCTTTGACTGTGTGGATCACAATAAACTGGAAAATTCTGAGAGAGATGGGATTACCAGACCACCTGACCTGCCTCTTGAGAAATCTGTATGCAGGTCAGGAAGCAACAGTTAGAACTGGACATGGAACAACAGACTGGTTCAAAATAGGAAAAGGAGTACGTCAAGGCTGTATATTGTTACCCTGCTTATTTAACTTATATGCATAGTACTTCACGAAAAACGCTGGACTGGAAGAAACACAAGCTGGAATCAAGATTGCCAGGAGAAATAATAAAAACATCAGATATGCAGATGACACCACCCTTATGGCAGAAAGTGAAGAGGAGCTAAAAAGTCTCTTGATGAAAGTGAAAGAGGAGAGTGAAAAAGTTGGCTTAAAGCTCAACATTCAGAAAACAAAGATCATGACAACTGGTCCCATCACTCCATGGGAAATAGATTGAGAAGCAGTGGAAACAGTGTCAGACTTTATTTTTTTGGGCTCCAAAATCACTGCAGATGGTGACTGCAGCCATGAAATTAAAAGACGCTTACTCCTTGGAAGAAAAGTTATGACCAACCTAGATAGCATTTTCAAAAGCAGAGACATTACTTTGCCAACTAAGGTCCGTCTAGTCAAGGCTATGGTTTTTCCAATGGTCATGTATGGATGTGAGAGTTGGACTGTGAAGAAGGCTGAGCACCGAAGAATTGATACTTTTGAACTGTGGTGTTGGAGAAGACTCCTGAGAGTCCCTTGGACTGCAAGGAGATCCAACCAATCCATTCTGAAGGAGATAGGCCCTTGGATTTCTTTGGAAGGAATGATGCTAAAGCTGAAACTCCAGTACTTTGGCCACCTCATGCGAAGAGTTGACTCACTGGAGAAGACTCTGATGCTGGGAGGGATTGGGGGCAGGAGGAGAAGGGGACAACAGAGGATGAGATGGCTGGATGGCATCACGGACTCGATGGACGTTTGTCTGAGTGAGCTCCAGGAGTTGGTGATGGACAGGGAGGCCTGGCGTGCTGCCATCCATGGGGTCACCAATAGTCGGACAAGACTGAGTGACTGAAGTTAACTGAACTGATGAAAGTGAACGTAAAGTGTCAGTCGTTCAGTCATGTTCAATTCTTTGCTACCCCCTGACTGTAGCCCACCAAACTCCTCTGTCCATGGAATTTTCCAGGCAAGAATACTGAAGTGGGTTGCCATTCCTTTCTCCAGGGTATCTTCCCAACCCAGGGATGGAACCTGGGTTTCAAGCATTGCAGGTAGATTCTTTACCTTCTAAACTACAGGGAAGACCCTGCAGCTCATGAACAGTACCATTTAAAATTTATTTTTCTGACCTTTGCATGTAGAAATATATCTGGATTTTATACAGTGACTTTGTGTCTGGCAATATTGCTAGTACTCATTTACTAATTATTTTTCATGAACATAAACTGCTACTGCTCCTGCTGCTGCTAAGTTGTGTCAGTTCAGTTCAGTCGCTCAGTCGTGTCCGACTCTTTGTGACCCCATGAATTGCAGCACCCCAGGCCTCCCTGTCCATTTGCAACACCTACCATCTTACTTGGGTTTTTCTTACCTTGGGCGTGGGGTATCTCTTCATGGCTGCTCCAGCAAAGCACACCCGCTGCTCCTTACCTTGGACGAAGGGTATCTCCTCCCATCACCCTTCCTGACCTTCAACGTGGGATGGGTCCTCTAGGCCCTCCTGCACCCACACAACCACCACTCCTTGGACATGGAGTTGCTCTTCCCAGCCACCGCCCCTGGCCTTGGGCATGGGGTTGCTCCTCCTGGTTTCCGTCCTGGCCTCGGGTGGAGGTTGCTCCTCCAGGCCGCTGCCCCTGGCCTCGGGCACTGTCGCTGCCTCAGATGCAGGGTGGCTCCTCTCAGCCATCACCCTTAACCTGGGATGTGGGGTAGCTCCTCCCAACCGTCTTCCCTGGCCTCAGACGCTGGGTAGTTCCTCTCACCCCTCCTGAGCCATCAGTTGCGTCAGTCGTATCTAACTCTGTGCGACCCCATAGACGGCAGCCTACGAGGCTCTTCCGTCTCTGGGATTCTCCAGCCAAGAACACTGGAGTGGGTTGCCATTTCCTTCTCCAATGCATGAAAATGAAAAGTGTAAGTGAAGTAGCTCTTAGCGACCCCATGGCCTGCAGCCTACCAGGCTCCTCTGTCATGGGACTTTCCAGGCCAGAGTACTGGAGTGGGTCACCAGTGCCTTCTCCGGAACATAAACTATTATTTGCTAATTGTCTTATTTTTAGCTTAATTTCTCTCTTGATAGTGAAGTTACTCATATGATTTCAGTTCTTTAAAATTGCTTGAGACCTCCTTTATGGTTCACATGTACAATTCTTACAAACTGATTTTTAAAATATGAATTTAATTAGGTGCAGCAGTCTATATGTGTTAAATGAAGTTTAATCATGTTCAAATCTGTCCCATTGTGAGGCAGGTTCACTGTCAACTCTCCATTATCAGGGTTTTCTTATCAGGGCCCTCCCCTTACATCACAGAAGAGATGCTATGGACTACATTTTCCAGGATTCCCAGTAAGAGACACTTCTGGGAGCTGTGGTTCCACACAGATTTCAATGATACTGATTTTATCTGCTCATTTGCCTGATTGTCTTGCTGAGTTCCAGGAATTTTACATGGTGCATTATAGATATTATTTGAGCCTGGATGCTACTCTAATCTGGAGATGACAATGGCACCCCACTCCAGTACTCTTGTTGGAAAATCCTACGGGTGGAGGAGCCTGGTAGGCTGCAGTCCATGGGGTCGCTAAGAGTCAGACACGACTGAGCGACTTCACTTTCACTTTTCACTTTCATGCATTGGAGAAGGAAATGGCAACCCACTCCAGTGCTCTTGCCTGGAGAATCCCAGGGATGGGAGAGGCTGGTGGGCTGCTGTCTATGGGGTCACACAGATTCGGACACAATTGAAGTGACTCAGCAGCAGCAGCAGCTACTCTAATCATTAGGGGTAGCAGATAACATGACCTTGACAATGCTAGATCACCTCATTCAATCAGAAGTTGTCACATTTTAAAACTGGGATTCATTCCTGGCCAACATTTACCTTGTCTATTGTGAATCCTACAACTAAGCTCTACAGATCACCCCACAATATATGTGTAAAATTCTCAGGCATGTCTTCTCCTTGATGGACCCTGTACTCTTAGATTGATTTCCTTAGCTCTTCAAGGTTTCTAACCCTCAAAGTCATCTCTTCCAGAACTGATACTGTTCTTATTGCAAAAGCAGCTCCCAAACATTACTTACTGACCTCAGTTACTTTTCTTCTCAGATCTTAGAACTATATGTTTTTAGGATCTTGTTAGATTTTCAGTGCTTTTAAGCAAATTTGTTATCATATTTTAACCATTTTACCCTGGTTATTCACAGTAGGATGAAGTCTAGATTTACCTAGTCTGACATTGCCAAAAATGGAAATTATTTACTCTTCAAAATGCTTTTGAGCATATCTATTAAATTCTTGTTTATCATTGTGAAAAATTTAAAAAACAAAAAAACAAGATTTACAAAGACACAGACAATGTTATTTTTAGTTATAGTTGTAGGCACAAACCCTAGCAAAAGGAAAAAAAGAATAATTCATTGTTTCACTTAGTCTACACTTCTTAAATAAGCAGTGCTTATTAACAAGCTAGTAATAAAAATGAACATTTTTCATTATTTATAACCAAAGTATTATAGTCATCTTTCTGGCTTATTTCAACTTTTAATACTAATAATTGCTGTCAAATCAGTCACACTTACATATAGAAAAGCTCAACTGTCCTAGATTATATCCAAATACTGTAAGTTCTGCTAATGAGATTCTCCCAGGTGTGAGGATATGCCAAATTCCTTCAATCTTATGGTTTAAAAATAAGGATAAATGATCTCATTCTTAAATTTTCTTGAAAAATAGATAAAGTAGTCCTCATACTTTCTTACTATACTGGTTTTGATAAACTGTATATCTCTTGTAGTTAGAAGAAACTGAAAAAAATGAATTATTTTATAAGAATGTATTTTTATCCCAGCATTGTTATCTAATAATAAAAAATCTTGCTGTATTAAACTACAAAAAGTTAGAAAGTCAAAATAAGCTTACCAGACACGAACTGTTTTCAGGAATTTGTATTAGAGAAGAAATATGACAATAACTTTCTTCAAGTACTTTTTATACTTGTCAGTGTACAAATAAATTCTAGATACTACAAGAACCCTTACAGTTCACAAAATATCAAGAAATGTGAGCCAAATTGTTGTCATTCTCTCTAAGTTTAACAATGAGGTGACTGCACTGGGGTGGATATAGATAGATAGGAGATAATCATTACTAGTTTATATCACTAACACATTTTTAAAAATTCTACTACCTCTTTATAAATGGATATAAAACTTTATTTAACTTTTATAATATTCATTAAAAATATTTTTAAAATCCTTATCTACAAATTGCCACTCTCCTTTTCCACTTCATCCTAACCACTATTTCTATTTTGCTGGTATTCCAACCAAGTAAATTCTTACTAGACAGGTGGCTGCCCCAAAGATACAATACTCAGGAATTTTTATAGCTCCCTCCATTACTTTATACAGGCCCCTGGTCATATTTCACCTGATTTGAAAGGTCTTCACCATTCATCTTATCTAATCTAGTTGGGTTTTTTTTTTTCCCTTTACTCTCTTTTATTTAGCTTTTTGACTATTATCACTCTCTGAAATAATAGTGTATTTGTTTGTTGTCTGTGACTCTATACAAGAATGTATGTGTCATGAGAGCAGGGCTTTTGCTTTTTCTCATCAGTACTCTAAGACATGAGTAGTGTGTCAGGTTCAAAACAAGGTCTGAGTTCGTTTTCTCTTGTATTAGGGTTGAATGACCTCTCAGCTACACAGCCAACCAGCTGACCACAGGATGAATTCTTGCCTCATTTCTATCAGCTTTATTCTTATAGTTCCTCACCATGATCAGATAGAATGTATTATAGTGTCTGCTTTGCTATTAAAATATTTCAATGTACCTCTCCTTTTCTCCCAAAACAGTTTTTAACATGCATCCATAGATCAAAATCTCTAAACATCTGTATGCCTAGGATTTTAATTCACTGAGTACTAGCATAGGATTTGAATTCTTGAGTATGGCATTTCTTGGGTCTGTGGTTCTGCTATGCATCACATCTTATGAATAAGCAAAACCCACCTGGGAGTTAATATTTGTATAAATTACTACAATTGAATATTAAATTTACTTCTAAGCTAGCTAGCTTAAAGGGACAAAAATAATTACCACACAATTATCATTTTATGACCAAGAAAAAAAGAATATATATAACATTTTTTTAAAGTATTTTACATCTGTTTTTAATTTAAGAGCTTTGACTACATAATGAAAATGCTTTTAACAATATATTTTTATGGAATATGAAAAGAATGTTCTTTTGTGTGATTCTGGTTTTTTTCATCTGACTTGAAAACACTTAGAAGATTTGTCTTCAAATTTAGTTATGAAATATGATTGGAGGTTCAATGAAGTCACAAGAGTGTTTAGGAAAATTCAGAAATGTAATAGGTGAATTATGCCCTAAGATATATATACATCTTCCATATGTGTTTTTATATGTGTGAGTGTTTTATTCCTGGAAAAAGACAGCATGAAAAATGGAACAGATGTGAAAATGATTTAGGTTTGTTCAGCAGGGAGTATTTAATTCAGTCTCCCTGGCAAGCAGAACAATATGAGACATGGCCAGCGAGGATGAGTGAGGAGAAGGAAGGATAGTGTTCTGTCTACATCATAGGGTGGAGGGCCTTGAATGCCAGCTAAAAATTTATGTATAATGACTCGGAATGTCACAAAAACCCTCAAGCAAAGAAGGCTACAGTGCTTCCGAAGATGATATCACAATGACAGCTAAATTGTAAAAAACAATACTGAATGATGGCTTTCTCCAAAATAAATAGTTTTAACAAATTGAGGGAGGGTGACACAATTTTAAAATTTGTAAAACAGGAAAAACTGTTATCAAAGTATAAGCTCTGTTTCAAACTAGATTTATAGTGTGTATTTTAACAAAAACATTTGTAGTTGGACACAAAATATTTTTATCACAATTTTCAATTATCATTGCTATATCAGTTTGGATTCATGCTATGTATTTCTTTTATCCAGTGCTCAAAAACCTCTCATCTTCCCCCTTTGTTATCCTTTGAAAAGATAAGAATGAAGAAGCAGAGTTAAGATAAATTTATCAGTGTATTTATGAAATTGGTAAATGGATTATATATTATAATGATAAAAAAAGCAGAGAGGAACCTCCAAGAATATCATATGATGTGTTTAATAGTTGCTACCTCTATGTAAACTGTTTTATATTAAATAGTAAATTTTTATTAGCAGAAAATGTAGTCATGGTCATGATGAAATTCCAGTTGAGCTATTTCAAATCCTAAAAGATGATGCTGTGAAAGTGCTATACTCAATATGCCAGCACATTTGGAAAACTCAGCAGTGGCCAAAGGACTGGAAAAGGTCAGTTTTCACTCCAGTCCCAAAGAAAGGCAATGCCAAAGAATGCTCAAAGTACCATACAACTGCACTCATCTCACACGCTAGTAAAGTGATGCTCAAAATTCTCCAAGCCAGGCTTCAACAGTACATAAAAAATGAACTTTGAGATGTTCAAGCTGGATTTAGAAAAGGCAGAGGAACCAGAGATCAAATTGCCAACATCCGCTGGATCATGGAAAAAGCAAGAGAGTTCCAGAAAAACATTTATTTTTGCTTTATTGACTATGCCAAAAGCTTTGACAGTGTGGATTACCACAAACTGGAAAATTCTTCAAGAGATGGGAATATCAGACCACCTGACCTGCCTCTTGAGAAGTCTGTATGCAGGTCAGGAAGCAACAGTTAGAACTGGACATGGAACAAGAGACTGATTCCAAGTAGGGAAGGGGGTACATCAAGACTGTATATTTTTACCCTGCTTATTTAACTTCTATGCATAGTACATCATGAGAAACACTGGGCTGGATGAAGCACAAGCTGGAATCAAGATTGCCAGGAAAAATATCAATAACCTCAGATATGCAGATGACACTATCCTTATGGCACAAAGCAAAGAAGAACTAAAGAGCCTCTTGATGAAAGTGAAAGATCAGAGTGAAAAAGTTGGATTAAAGCTCAACATTCAGAAAAGGAAGATCATGGCATCTGGTCCCATCACTTCATGGCAAATAGATGGGAAAACAGAGGAAACATTGACGACTTTATCTTTTTGGGGGGTGGCTCCAAAATCACTGCAGATGGTGACTGCAACATGAAATGAAAAGACTTACTCCTGCTATGACCAAACAGCCTATTAAAAAGCAGAGACATTACTTTGCCAACAAAGGTCCATCTAGTCAAGGCTATGGTTTTTCCAGTAGTCATGTATGGATGTGAGAGTTGGACTGTAAAGAAAGCTGAGTGCAAAAGAATTGATGCTTTTGAACTGTGGTGTTGGAGAAGACTCTTGAGAGTTCCTTGGACTGCAAGGAGATCCAACCAGTCCATCCTAAAGGAGATCAGTCCTGGGTGTTCATTGGAGGGACTGATGTTGAAGGTGAAACTCCAATACTTTGGCCACCTGATATGAAGAGCTGACTCATTTGAAACGACCCTGATGCTGGGAAAGATTGAGGCCAGGAAGAGAAGGGGATGACAGAGGATGAGATGGTTGGATGGCATCATTGATTCAATGGGCGTGAGTTTGAGTGAACTCTGGGAGTTGGTCATGGACAGGGAGGCCTGGCATGCTGCAGTCCATGGGGTCACAAAGAGTCAGACATGACTGAGTGGCTGAACTGAACTGAACCGAACTGAAGATGGCTAAAGCAACATTCTAAGTGAAATCTAAGCTACAATATTGCATCATATACTCAGCAAAACTAAATATCAAAATACAAATTAAAATTGAGATATTGCATGTATCTTTTCAACAAAATTGAAAAGGTGATATGAATTTAGAATTGTTTCATGGTATGTCTTAATAGCACTTAGCTTCACTGTCAGAATTTGTAAAGCCTACTATTTGGACTACCCAGAATTTCCACATTAAAAACAAGCTATGTATTTATCACAAAACTAAGTGCTTTATGGAAAGACTGAATGAAATGTGGGAAACATTTTATGAAAACATGTTTCCAACCACAATGATAGAATTGGAATATACAATTAAAGTGATTGTTAGATGCTAAAATAACATCACATTTATGCTGTGTTTTAAAAAGTGTTATTCCTAATGGAGGTGTGTTTTTATTGCACGTTGCATAAATAAGCAGTTTCTAGCTTTTCTTTGGAATCTAAGTATGCTCCTAATTTTGGATGCATTCATTACACTTAAGAAAGTCAATTAATATATTACAATACTGAAAAGAATTGGATATTGTATGGGAGGAAAAGTGATGTAGGGGTAGTGGAATGGGATCATTTTGTTCTCAGTTATGAAGGTGAAGGACTTTATGTGTGAATGTGTGTGTCTATTTATGAAGCACCATGGTTCTCTTTTGTTTTCCATAATGTATTAATGTCAAGAATGGTCTTCTATCACTTTGGTATAAATGAGTTTTCTGTAGCAATCCAATTATATACCTTTGAGCATATGTAGACACTACTCCTGATCACACTTCTGAATCCATTGTTCATAGATTCTGTTCCTATAAAATTATAATATAAAAGCATTAATTCTAGAGTGTGATGATAAAATGAGATCATTGCATAATTTTTCAACAATGCAAAGAATAATGCAGGATTTCCAGCAGTGATTGATAGAAGATGTTGGCAAATCTTCTTCTAAAAAAGCAAGTATAAAATTGTACAATATTGTTGAAGACAATCATGTTAGGACGCTGAAAGCTGATCAAAAGCAAAAAACAAATTGTGAAATATTTATCTAGAAAAACTGCTAGAATTTCTGTTAAAAGCAGTGAGATTCTATAGTCTCCTGACCTGGAACTGTTCCTTTTTCTGCCCCCTAATCCCACACTTCACTCTCAGTGTTATCAGCTTAATAGTTTAATTAGGGTGTAGATGATTAAGGGAACTAACATCTTTTCTAATGAAAGAAGCTACCTTGGTTGATTTTGAACAGAGTGGAAAACCATACCCTACAGCGTAGTTAATTAAAAGTAACAAACTGAATAGGAAGCAAGGTTGTACAATCAAATATCTGCTAGCCTGAGGTTGTGGACTTGACTGGGAAAAGTGGTGATCAAGCTGGATTTTCGAGGGGAGATCTTTGTAAATGAAAGATCCCTGAAAACTAAGCTTCTCATACATTCTTGGCTGACTGGAAAAAAAAGTACGCATGCTCAGAGAAGACTGAGCTGGATCAGAAAGTAAAAGCTAAAGCAGGCTTGAAAATGTTCAATACCATATTCCCAGTTCTGTCACACAGAGTGGAAGCCTTAGAGAAGGAGTCTGACCACAATTTCTATTCAATCCTTGAGTGATCAGTAAGCCATGCTGACACAGCATAATCTGGATTTTATGATGAGAAACAGAAAAATTAAGACAAAGATTTAATGACACTATCGTTTTTAGATTTATTTTTGTTGATATAAATTTGATTTTATTGCTTAAACAACTGTGATTCAACCCCCCCTCACTAATAGGATTCTGAAGGTGTAAAGATAAACTAAACTGAAAAGATAGTTTAGTCTCTGTCTTTATTTATTTTTTTTTAATTTAAAAGAACTTTTTTTTTTAATTTTTATTTTTACTTTATTTTGGTTTACAATACTGTATTTGTTTTGCCATCCATTGACATGAATCTGCCACGGGTGTACATGAGTTCCCAATCCTGAACCCCCCTCCCCCCTCCCACCCCATATCATCTCTCTGGATCATCCCCATGCACCAGCCCCAAGCATCCTGTATCCTGCATTGAACATAGACTGGCGATTCATTTCTTACCTGATAGTATACATGTTTCAATGCCATTCTCCCAAATCATCCCACACTCTCCCTCTCCCACAGAGTCCAAAGTCCATTCTATACATCTGTGTCTCTTTTGCTGTCTCGCTTACAGGGTCATCATTTCCATCTTTCTAAACACTAACACATATATATGTGTTAGTGTACTGTATTGTTGTTTTTCTTTCTGGCTTACTTCACTCTGTATAATCGGCTCCAATTTCACCCACCTCATTAGAACTGATTCAAATGTATTCTTTTTAATGGCTGAGTAATACTCCATTGTGTATATGTACCACAACTTTCTTATCCATTCATCTGCTGATGGACATCTAGGTTGTTTCCATGTCCTGGCTATTATAAACAGTGCTGAGATGAACATTGGGGTACATGTGGCTGTTTCAATTCTGATTTCCTCGGTGTGTATGCCCAGCAGTGGGATTGCTGGGTCATAAGGCAGTTCTATTTGCAGTTTTTTAAGGAATCTCCACACTGTTCTCCATAGTGGCTGTACTAGTTTACATTCCCACAAACAGTGTAAGAGGGTTCCCTTTTCTCCACACCCTCTCCAGCATTTATTGCTTGTAGACTTTTGGATCACTACCATTCTGACTGGTGTGAAATGGTACCTCATTGTGGTTTTGATTTGCATTTCTCTGATAATGAGTGATGTTGAGCATCTTTTCATGTG
>SJYT01001205.1:8864-24951 GCA_006410635.1 Cephalophus harveyi | reverse complement strand
CCCTGGGATTTCTTTGGAAGGAATGATGCTAAAGCTGAAACTCCAGTACTTTGGCCACCTCATGCGAAGAGTTGACTCATTGGAAAAGACTCTGATGCTGGGAAGGATTGGGGGCAGGAGGAGAAGGGGACGACTGAGGATGAGATGGCTGGATGGCATCACTGACTTGATAGACATGGGTTTGAGTGAACTCTGAGAGATGGTGATGAACAGGAAGGCCTGGCATGCTACAATTCATGGGGTCACAAAGAGTCCGACATGACTGAGCGACTGAACTGAACTGAACTGAAAGATGAAAAGTTTCTCCACATTGAGGGACACCCAGAGAGGTTCACTGAGTTACATGGAGATGAGAAGAGGGAGGGGGTTGTTAGAGGTGACTGGAATGAGATGAGGTGGGATCAAAAGAGGAGAAAGCAAGCTAGCCAGTAATCACTTCCTTATGTGCGCTCCACAGTCTGGACCACTCCGAGATGTTCACGGAGTTATTCAGGGAAGAAGAGAGGGAGGAAGTAGACAGAGGTGGCCAGGAGGATAAGTGAGGTAAATGAAAAGGAGAGACACAGATCCAGCCAGTAACCAGTTCCCTAAGTGTTCTCCACCGTCTGGAACACACAGAGATTCACAGAGTTGGGTAGAGAAGAGAAGGTGGAGGGAGGAGACAGAGGCCACCTGGTGGAGGAAAAAGGAGAGTCCAAAGGAGGAGAGAGTGGTCAAGCCAGTAATCTATCTCTCAGGTAAAATTGGGTACTGAAGATTGGGTTTTTAAAATTGACAAAATTGACAACAAATACCAAAAAGCAAAGATTAAAAATCTAGAGTAGAGGTTGGATTTTCTAAAATAAAATATTAAAGAAAAGAAGCAGAATAAGTAGAAGAAAAAAAAAAGTCATGAGAATTATTAAAAAACAACAACCACCACAAAAAAATATATACATAGGGCGTTTGCTTTAAAAATAGGGTCTTTTTTTTGAAAAGTTATAGTATGTTATAAAAATTAAAATTAAAGGAGAAATAGAGGACTTAAAAATTTTAAAAAGTTAAAAAAAAGGAGAAGAAAAAGAAAAGAAGAAAAAGCAATCAAACAACAACATCAACCAAAAAAAAAAAAAAAAAGAGAGAGAGAGAGAGAATGGTTGTAAAAATAGTAAAGATATATCTGGGACTTTCTCTGGAGTTGTGAGCAGTATGGAATCACTTCCAAGGTGGTTCCCTCTGTTTAGCTTCTGTTTGCTGGTCTCTTCAGTGTCTGATTTCCGCCCTGACACAGGGTGGGTGGTGGTGGACACTTTTTTTTTTTTTTAGGCTCACTTGTTCAGTCATGTTGTGGGGAGGGAGGGATGCTGCAAACAAATAACACTGGCATGTGCTCGCAGTGTCTCAGTCACACTGGGCATGCCCCTGCACACTGTGCACACTGCTCAGGCTCTATGTTGCTCCACCAGGAACCGTCTGAGGCCGGCCCTAGACTCCATGCACCTCCCCGTTCTAAGCCACTCAGGCTCGGCTCTCAGGTAGCCCTCAGAGGCACAGATTCAGTTGGGCCTGCATTTTGTGCCCTTCCCAGGACCGAGTAGCTTAAGCGTTTGGCGAGAGCGGTCGCTGTGACTCAGCACCTTTCCCTGCTGCTCAGTTTTCTGGGTGTACCACTGGCACCCCTTGTCAGGAAGATGGTGACTGTCCAGAACCCCAAGAAGTCTTAGTTAGCAAAGAAGCCTGCTTGCAGTTTGGTAGGTAAAGACTCTCCAGGGCTGCGATTGCCCTCTTCCAGCCGTTATGGCTCTGGCTGCCTGTCACTGGTGGGGGATGGTCTGCAGCTGGCTATTTCTGTTCTGTCCTTTGTTCTATGCATGGTCCTGGCGGTGTCTTATGTTAGAGCTTTTTGCGTGGTAGCTATCCCACAGTCTGGTGTGCTAGCCCAAGTTAGTTCACTCTGGTTACATTTGGGGCATTTTGGCCCGATTCTTAAAAAGCAGGGCAGCCCGCGCCTCCCTGCCCAGCCCCCACTTGCTAGTGGCAGATGCTGGCATCTGCACTGCTTCTCCACTGGGGGAGTTACCGTTGGGCTCATAACCTGTTGGTTTTAATTATTTATTTATTTTTCTTCCCTGTTATGTTGCCTTCTTTGCTTCCAAGGCTCGCCACAGACTCGGCAGTGAGAGTGTTTCCTGGTGTTTGGAAACTTCTTTCTTTTTAAGACTCCCTTCCCAGGACAGGACTCCCTTCCTGGGACGGAGCTCCCTCCCTACCTCCTTTGTCTCGTTTTTCATCTTTTATATTTTTCCTACCTGTTTCTTAAGACAATGATCTGCTTTTCTGGGTGCCTGATGTCCTCTGCCAGCATCCAGATGCTGTTTTGCAGAATTTACTCAGCGTTGAAATGTTTTTTTGATGAATTTGTGGGGGAGAAAGTGGTCTCCCTGTCCTATTCCTCTGCCATCTTAGGACCACCCCTCTTAAAAGCTAGTCTCTGTCTTTAGACTAATTTAGACTAATTTGCCTTAGGACTTCCCTGGTGGCTCAGACAGTAAAGCGTCTGTTTACAGTGCAGGAGACCTGGGTTTGATCCCTGGGTTGGGAAGATTCCCTGGAGAAGGAAATGGCAACCCACTCAGTGTTCTTGCCTAGAAAATCCAATGGGCGAAGGAGCCTGGTGTCCATAGGGTTGCAAAGAATCAGACATGAGCGATTTCACTTTCACTTTCACTTTAGACTAATTTAACTTATGCTCCAAGCAAATACATAGGTATAAGGGAATCAAACACACAAAAAATTAATTTTATTTATTTTTACAGTGATAAAACTGAATTCTTCTGAATCTGCGGTACATGAAAATTAGGACAGGTAGTGAACTGCTGTTGCTTTGTATGTATGTTGTTAAAATTTGGAGATGTTTTGTGACTAAAACAGCCTTTTAGAGCATCAAGGTCATCAGGGCTAGACCATCATTCACTCTGTGGATCAGGTTAGGTTTGCTGTATCATGGTCAGAGATTTGATACATGTCTTAACCATCCTTTCTTCCAAGGATAATATTACTGAATGTCGAGTGAATAGCAGTATTAATTACAGTTCCTTCTGATAAAGAATAGATGTGTATTTTGTATAGTAATACTTTCCCTGGCAACCTATGTTATCTTCATTTACAAATAAGCATATTTATATTGAGTCAGTAAGTCCTCATAATCAATATCTTATGGATACATTTTATTGTGTATGCAATTGTAGTATTTCTTATGTGAATGGACGATTCTTCTGAAAGTTTGACCATGGCATCAATCTCCTTATGGCAGTTTGATCTATATTTCATAGCTCCAAGGGAAGCACTTGGAGGGGTACACAACAGAACTGGCTCCCTTGCAGTAGTTTGCACTCTTAGGAGAACTTAGAGACTTTTTTAAGGGAGTATAAGAAAAGTTTCAGATGAAAGCAGGTGATTATGAAACAGGATGGAAGAAGGATTTTTTTCCCCATTATATGGAGCCTTCTTTGGCCTGAGAAAAGAAACCAGGGAAAGGTCTTCAGGTTTAGAGGAATAGGAAACCAGAATGTGCTTCATAACAGAGCTGTGGGAAGTCATCTGGGAATATGGGCACCAAGATTATACAGAGAAATGATTACAAGTTACTTCAGGCCCTAGGTGTAGAGCTTCAAAATGCAACAGAAATTTCCACTTACAAATAATTTTACCAAAATGACAGAGAGCCACCAGACCTAAAGCAAATATAAGTGCAAGATGTTTGGTGACCATTGGAAATAGATAACTACAAGCCAGAACCACTTATGCCAGTGGACTGGTAATGCACAGGCTCTTGGAACCAGGGCAAATGATAAAAGAGGATATAATAATTACTGAGCTCAATACTAAGAGGATTGGAGCCCAATGTAAAAACTTAATAAAGTTACTAAAAATAAATAATTCTTTTTTCCTTTCACAATAGCGTTTATAAACTGAGATTTTTACCTTTATGTATTTTTTAAAGTTAGAGACTGCTCATGGTTAAATTAATTCATCAAATTACAAACTATCAACTATACAAATTTCACATAAATATCTAGTGATAAAACCCCTTAAGTATATATTTGTTCCTCTTTCTACCTGTGATGTTAGAAGTGATCAGTTCTTTCCTGTTTAAAAATAAGAATTAATAGCATTTTAAAAGCACTTACACAAAAGGGGCTCATTGTTACTATATATCCAAGACTGATTAAAATCATAAAATGTAGAGAGGTCTTTCCTTAGAGGAATCCACTTAGCAAAATAAAAAAGAGAAAGAGCAATTTGGATATGGTCAAATATATTCTTCACATTCTGAATGTTTGGACAGATGGAGGAAAATTCAACATGAAAAGAGTGGATACCCCTAGGATAAAAATGGCTTCAGTCAGGCATATATGCATAAGCCTCTAAAATGTGAAGACGAATCCACTTCATTGCTCTCATCAAATAATTAGAGACGGCACAGTGCTCTCTGGGAGAGAACAACTATTTAAAGGGAGACACTCAGGTAAAATAGTATCAGTTCATGCAAATTAAATCGTGTGCAGGAGCACATTTTGTACTGATCCACCAAAGCTAGGTTCCCATATGGCACTTTATTATGGTATGCAGCTGTCCTCCCGTAGTAACAATAAAATTCAGGAGCCACACTTGCCACTACTGTGTTAGTGACCACCTTGTTAACTTTCACAGAGACTATTTAAATTAGCTTTTGGATTGCTTACTTCTAGTCTCTTCTAAAATGAATGCCACTTTTCACCCTACTGTCTGAGATTGTGTTAAGCTTATCGTATCACTTTTAAAGGCCCTGCCCCTACCTGAAACATCCCCCATAGCTGTTAAAGGACTCATTCTTTAGTTTGACATTCAAGGATCGCTAATTTAATCAGTGTAAGCATGATTTACTATTAAGCACTATAAAATATAATTTTAAGATTTAGTAACCTTACTAATGCTATCTTAATACATGATAAATCTTAGAAAAGTGACAGTGTCATTCAAAAACCATATTATGCAAAGATAAAACCATGGGGTCTCTAACAAAACAGGGAAGAACATAAATCCTAGCTCTAGAGAAATTAGTTGACTTATGTACTGGTAAACCAGAGCTCTGACAGAATGTGGCCCACTGGAGAAGGGAATGGCAAACCACTGCAGTATTCTTGCCTTGAGAACCCCATGAACAGTATGAAAAGGCATGAACTCCCCAGGTCAGTAGGTGCCCAATATGTTACTGGAGATCAGTGGAGAAGTAACTCCAGAAAGAATGAAGGGATGGAGACAAAGCAGAAACAACACCCAGTTGTGTATGGGACTGGTGATAAGAGCAAGATTTGATGCTGTAAAGAGTAATATTGCATAGGAACCTGGAATGTCAGGTCCATGAATCAAGGTAAATTGGAAGTGGTCAAACAGGAGATGGCAAGAGTGAACTTCGACATTCTAGGAATCAGCAAACTAAGATGGACTGGAATGGGTGAATTTAACTCAGATGACCATTATATCTACTACTGCGGGCAGGAATCCCTTAGAAGAAATGGAATAGCCATCATGGTCAACAAAAGATTCCAAAATGCAGTACTTGGAAGCAACCTCAAAAACAACAGAATGATCTCTGTTTGTTTCCAAGGCAAGCCATTCAATTTCACGGTAATCCAAGTCTGCCCCAACCAGTAATGTTGAAAAAGCTGAAGTCGAACGTTTCTATGAAGACTTACAAGATCTTATAGAACTAACACCCCAAAAAAGATGTCCTTTCATTATAAGGGACTGGAAAGCAACAGTAGGAAGTCAAGAAACACCTGGAGTAACACGTAAATTTGGCCTTGGAATACAGAATGAAGCAGGGCTAAGGCTAATAGAGTCCTGCCAAGAGAATGCAATGGTCATAGCAAACACCCTCTGCCTACAAAACAAGAGAAAACTCTACACATGGACATCACCAGATGGTCAACACTGAAATCAGATTGATTATATCCTTTGCAGTCAAAGATGGAGAAGCTCTATATTGTCAGCAAAAACAAAACCGGGAGCTGACTGTGGCTCAGATCATGAACTCGTATTGCCAAATTCAGACCTAAATTGAAGAAAGTAGGGAAAAGCATTACACCATTCAGGTATGACCTAAATAAAATCCCTATGACTATACAGTGGAAGTGAGGAATAGATCTAAGGGACTAGATCTGATAGGCAGCGTGCTTGATGAACTATGGATGAAGGTTCATGACATTGTATAGGAGACAGGGATCAAGACCATCCCCAAAAAAAGAAATGCAAAAAAGCAAAATGTCTGTCCAAGGAGCCCTTAGAAATAGCTGTGAAAAGAAGAAAAGTGAAAAGCAAAGGAGAAAAGGAAAGATATACCCATTTGAATGCAGAGTTCCAAAGAATAGCAAGGAGAGATAATAAAGCTTTCCACAGCAATCAATGCAAAGGAATAGAGGAAAACAATTGAATGGGAAAGACTAGACATTCTTCAAGAAGCTTAGAGATACCAAGGGAACATTTCATGCAAAGATGAGCTCAATAAAGGACAGAAATGGTCTGGACCTAATAGAAGCAGAAGATATTAGGAAGAGGTGGCAAGAATACACAGAACTGTACAAAAAAATCCTCACAACCCAGATAATCATGCAGGTGTGATCATTCACACTCACTTAGAGCCAGACATCTTGGAATGTGAAGTAAAGTGGGCCTTAGAAAGCATCACTACGAACAAAGCTAGTGGAGGTGATGGAATTCCAGTTGAGCTGTTTAAAATCCTAAAAGATGATGCACTGAAAGTGCTTCACTCAATATGCCAGCACATTTGGAAAACTCAGCAGTGGCCACAGGACTGGAAAATGTCAGTTTTCATTCCAGTCCCAAAGAAAGGCAGTTCCAAAGAATGCTCCAACTACCACACAGTTGCACTCATCTCACACGCTAGTAAAGTAATGCTCAAAATTCTCCAAGCCAGGCTTCAGCAATATGTGAGCCATGAACTTCCTGGTGTTCAAGCTGGTTTTAGAAAAGGCAGAGGAACCAGAGATCAAATTGCCAATATCCACTGGATCATCAAAAAAAAGCAAGAGAGTTCCATAAACATATATTTCTGCTTTATTGACTATGCCAAGCCTTAGTGTGGATCACAATAAACTGTGGAAAATTCTGAGAGAGATGCGAATACCAGACCACCTGACCTGCCTCATGAGAAACCTGTATACAGGTCAGGAAGCAATAGTTAGAACTGGACATGGAACAACAGACTGGTTCCAAATAGGAAAAGGAGTATGTCAAGGATGTATATTGTCACCCTGCTTATTTAACTTATATGCAGAGTACATCATGAGAAACGCTGGACTGGATGAAGCACACGTTGGAATCAAGATTGCTGAGAGAAATATCAATAACCACAGATATGCAGATGACACCACCCTTTTGACAGAAAGTGAAGAAGAACTAAAGAGCTTCTTGATGAAAGTGAAAGAGGAGAGTGAAAAAGTTGGCTTAAAGCTCAACATTCTGAAAACTAAGATCATGGCATCTGGTCCCATCACTTCATGGGAAATACATGGGGAGACAGTGGAAACAGTGGCTGACTTTATTTTTCTGTGCTCCAAAATCACTGCAGATGGTGATTGCAGTCATGAAATTAAAAGACCTTTCTCCTTGAAAAGAAAGCTATGATCAACCTAGACAGCATATTAAAAAGCAGAGACATTACTTTTCCAACAAAGGTCCATCAAGTCAAGGCTGTGGTTTTTGCAATAGTCATGTATGGATGTGAGAGTTGGGCTATAAAGAAAGCTGAGTGCTGAAGAATTGATGCTTTTGAACTGTGGTGTTGGAGAAGACTCTTGAGAGTCCCTTGGACTGCAAGGAGATCCAACCAGTCCATCCTAAAGGAGATCAGTTCTGGGTGTTCATTGGAGGGACTGATGTTGAAGGTGAAACTCCAATACTTTGGCTACCTGATGCGGAGAGCTGACTCATTTAAAAAGACCCTGATGCTGGGAAAGATTTAGGGCCAGAGGAGAAGGGAACAACAAAGGATGAGATGGTTAGATTGCATTACTGACTCAATGGACATGGGTTTCGGACGTTAAGTTGGTGATGGACAGGGAGGCCTGGCATGCTGTGGTTCATGAGGTCGCAAGAAGTCGGACACGACTGAGTGACTGAACTGAACTGAACCGAAAGCAGATCTCTGAAAACAAGGAGCTCTGACTTGTAGCATTTGCCCATCTCTGTGGTGTGAAATTCTTGCCCCATGACTATTTTAAAAGTGCTAATATTTTAACAACTTCCCTGCAAAATTTAACAATTGGTTTACATAAGCTGATATAAAATCATTCAACCACATTATCAATCTGGTGGGTATTCCTAGGACAAAATTTGTGAAAATTTCTTTTTCTTCTCAATATTTAATTTTCTTATTTGTACAATGGGCCTAATAATTCTCATATTGAAATGTTTCACTATGCCTTAAGTGACATAGTATATTACAAACTACATATTGCTTTATTCCTTTACTATGCTCTATAACTAAAACAACATAGCCTCTATGACAACGCATCAGCTTATAATATGGTTTATTGAAAATGTTAATCCTGATGTTGGGACTGGCTACTCAGGAAAAAAAAATCTTTAAAAATATTACTGCTAATGAACAATACACCCAAGATTTCTGATGGAGATATACAATGATATTTCATTTCTGCCAACACAACCAAAAATTTTATGTGACTCACTTTGTTGCAGTGGTCTGAAATCAAAACCAAATATCTCTAAGGTAACCTAGTGAAAGCAAAGTTGAAAGTTGCTCAGTCATGTCCAACTCTTTGTGACCCCATGGACTATACAATCCATGGAATTCTCCAGGCCACAATACTGGAGTGGGTAGCCTTTTCCTTCTCCAGGGGATCTTTCCAACCCAGGGATCAAACTCAAGTCTCCAAGTAGCATACCTAAATACATGACCCAGAAATAACCAGATCTGCATCTCTAACTCTGATTGAAACGTTAATAACTTTCTTTTTAGCCCTTAATTTCTATTATTTTCTCTAGCTTCTTACATTCTAGTAACAACCTAATTTCCAAAAGAGGAAAATTATATTTTCAAAGATGTCTGTTTTTTAAAAGGAAACTTTTTTTTTTTCTCTCTACTCATGTAAGTTGCCAAGCAAGACTACTGCCCTATGGTACAATCAAGAGTTCAAGAGTCAAGATGAAGAGCAAAATACATGGCCTTCAAGTCAAAAAGCTTGTGACCTTGGCCACATTAACAATAATCTGCCCTAAGCAAGTTATTGGCTCAGTACAAACTGATGCTGAGTAGTGGGTACTACTCTGATATTAAAAGAATTCTTTTGCTTAAACTTTCAGACAATATCTGATGCTATTAATCTTGGGCATTTTTCTGAATGTGTACATGATTACATCTATCATGTTTACTAGATGGAACAATTACCTATTTTGTTACCTCTCTTTAAAATTCTCATGAAAAGTCATGTGAAAATACCTGCAACTCAGCTTCTCAGTCACACTAACAAATCATAAAACACCCACAAGTGTAAAAAATTCCAAATCTCATGCTCAATCCCATGTTCTTAGCTTTTCTTCACATATCACAAAAACTTTTACTTTATTCTAGCTACCTTGAAGTGAAGTGAAGTTAATGCATTATATTTGTGCAGCTCTTTTAATTATTCTCCGTGAAAAAGCTATCAGAATTACTTAATATTCATAAGGGTGGGAATCAGAATCAATCTTTGAACATCTACATAGTCTTATCAATTTATTTTTAGTGCTATATCATTTCTTAGACACTTTTAAAATATAAATCTGTACATTTGCTGCTATTTAGTCACTAAGTCATGTCCAACTCTCTTGCAACCCCTTGTCCATGAGATTCCTTGGCAAGAATACTGGAGTGGGTTGTCATTTCCTTCTCCAGGGGATCTTTCCGACCCAGGGATTGAAACCACATGTCCTGCTTTGCCGGCAGATTCTTTACTGCTGAGCCAACAGGGAAGTCTGTAAATCTGTGCATATATACATGTGTATGTATATGTATATGTATTTTAATGAATATACATATCTGCACACTTTTACACTCATAAATTCATGTGGTATGTATATTTGTGGATATGCATGAATTTATTTATATGAGCTGTCTACTAGAAAGTTTCCAGTATCCACTTACCAATCTACAACTGAAAATTTAGTAAGAAGATATGCTATTTGGGTAGTATATAACTTGTAATATATAATGGACTACCACAATCAAAATAACCAACACAACATCACTATTATCATTCCTAGAATAGTTTGCAACTCAAAGATATAAAATATATACATTGATTATACAAATAAGAAATGCTATTTATGAAGTAGATGACACTGCATTTGCCTTTGCAAAATGTGTTTATATTGCTATTAGTCATAATGTGTAATTTTTACCAATAACCTTGGGTTATTTCATAATTATGTTTAGATTCCGTGATAGTTTATTCTATGCCTGTTATCAGTTATGTAAAAAACTTTTATAGATTTTTAGTTCCTTTTACTAAGATTATCTTTTCTGTGATCTGCTCATTAGTTTTGATGAGCAAATTTATAATTTAGTGTTCAGATTAGAGTCTTCATTCTGGACCAAGTATATTGGTTAGAAAAATCACAAATCTCTATTTGTTGTTTGGTAGACTTAAATTCATTAAAATAATCAAACTTTAGGTAGTTAGTATATATCTCTAAGTCACTTAAGCAGAATACCATGAAATTGCATTTCTGCTACTTTGAAATACAAGAGTCCTTTAGAACTGATGTAAACAATATAAAAAGCAAGAAGTCTAATTAACTCATTTCTGACATTAGCTTACTCAGTGTTCAGAACTATCACTTATTCTGATGAAAAGGAAATCGAGTTATAATGAAATATTTTAGTATCATAGCCACAGATACAATTCCCAGGACTGAGCCATTTACAGCCAAGGCTATTGTTTTCTATATTATTTATGATATGAAATTTGACTCATATCTGAATACAAGCTCAAATTCTTTTCAGGCAGTATATAATCTCATTCTCAGAATTGACCTGTATTCTACAGATTGCACAATTTCTTCATTTTTTGAATGGAAAATAAATAAGATTACAGAAACAGGCACTCTCAGAAGTCTATCAGTATACACTCTTTCTTTCCTAATAATATAATGCCAGTTTCATTTGAATGCCCATGTGTCTCATTCACATATGTTCAAATTGCCCACAAAAGATACCTCCATTATAAAGCATATCCTCAATTTTTATGTTCTTATTAGGAAGAACACATCTTTTCAATACATCTTATTAGTTTTTTACACTCTATTGTTACAATTTATTTTTTGTGTTCATTATACTCATTTATGAAATAAGTATTTTGTAACCTGTTTATGGAGCACTGAGAAAACAATCATGACTTAAGCATTTTACAAGAATGCTGAGAAACTTCAGTAACTGTCTTACATGAACATTCTCCTAACTTATTATTTTATAAAATATATTGACTTAAAAATAAAAGGTGCTTATGCTAGTCACACTGGTGAATCACATCCGACTTTTTGCAACCCCAAGGACTGTAGCCCACCAGGCTTCTCTGTCTATGGAATTCTCCAGGCAAGAATACTGGAATGGATTGCCAATCCCTTCTCCATCTTCCTGATGCAGGGGTCACACTCTGGTCTCCTACATTGCATGCAGGTTCTTTACAGTCTGAGCTACAACATCTTACCACGAATACCTAATCATAGGGCCTATCTACCTGGTGGTCATTTCCAGACTAGCAGAATAGTTAGTGAGCAGTGTGCTACTGCAGGCAGATTCTTTATCATCTGAGCCACTGTATTAAAAAAATGTTGTAAAGGTAATCTGGCCTATGAACATCTTTACTTTAATATAGAGATATTACCCTCTGTATATTTGAAATCAAGTTCCTGGGGTTCAAAAGTATGTGAAAAGGCTAAGAGAACCTTTTTGGTGTGTGGTAACTTGTTCCAGCTCTAATTTGAAGAAAGAATTAAACTATGTCAGATGTTCACTAGTCTTCCATTTTATTTAGATAAGTATATTTATCTAAGTATATTGTATTTATATAAATGGTCACAACTGATGATAAGCATATAATTAGCATGGTAATGGAAGGTTTCAAATCTTACCTGAATGCTGTTAAGGATAAGACAAACACTTTTTTCCTATTTTTCTTTTTTGCCTTCAGTCACATGGTACGAATACTTTTTGTTTGTTGGTGTTGTTGTTCAGTTACTAAGCCTTTGTCTGATTCTTTGTGACCCCATGGACTGCAGGACACCAGGCTTACCTGTCTTTCAGTATCTTCTGGGATTTGCTCAGATTCATGTCCATTTGGTCAGTGATGCTAACCATCTCATCCTCTACCACCCTCTTCTCCTTTTAGCTTGATTCTTTCCTAGCATCAGGGACTTTTCCAAAGAGTCATCTCTTTGCATCAGGCAAAAGTATTGGAGCTTTGGATTCAGTCCTTCCACTGAATATTCAGGGATGATTAACTATAGGATTGACTTGTTTGACCTGGGAGTCTAACGGACTCTCAAGAGTCTTCTCCAGAACCACAATTTGAAGGCACAAATTTTTTGGCATCAAAAAGTCCTTCTAGAAGAACACCAAAAGATGTTCTTTTCGTCATAGGGGGCATCTGATGATTCAGATGATTCAGATACAATACCTTTGATTCCAGGGAATGGAATGCAAAAGTAGGAAGTCAAGAAATACCTGAAGTAACAGGCAACTTTGGCCTTGGAGTACAAAATGAAGCAGAGTAAAGGCTCACAGAGCCTTGCCAAGAGAACGCACTGCTCATAACAAACACCCTCTTCCAACAACACAAGAGAAGATTCTACAAATGGACGTCTTTGGATGGTCAATATAGAAATCAGATTGATTATATTCTTTAGAGCCAAAGATAGAGAAGCTGTGTACAGTCAGCAAAAACAAGACTGGGAGCTGACTTTGGCTCAGATCATGAACTCCTTATTGCAAAATTCAGACTTAAATTGAAGAAAGTATGGAAAAACCACTCAACCATTCAGGTATGACCTAAATCAAATCACTTGCCATTATACAGTGGAAGTGACAGATTCAAGGGATTAGATATGATAGACAAGGTGCCTGCAGAAATATGGAGGGAGATTCATAACACTGTATAGAGGGTTGTCATCAAAACCATCCCCAAGAAAAAGAAATGCAAAAAGAAAAAATGGTTGTCTGAGGAGGCCTTACAAGTAGTGGAGAAAAAGAGAAGTGAAAGGCAAAGGATAAAAGGAACGATATACCCATTTGAATGCAGAGTTCTATAGAATAGCAAGGAGAGATAGGAAAGCTTTCCTCAGTGATCAATGCAAAGAAATAGAGGAAAACAATAGAATGGGAAAGACTAGAGATCTCCTCAAGAAAATAAAAGATATGAAGGGAATATTTCATGCAAAGATGGGCACAATAAAGGACAGAAATGGTATTTACCTAACAGAAGTAGAAGATACTAAGAAGAGGCAGCAAGAATACACAGAAGAACTATCCAAAAAAAAGATCTTCACAACCCAGATAACCACGATAGTGTGATCACTCACCTAGAGCCAGACATCCTGGAATGTGAAGTCAAGTGGGCCCTAGAAAACATTACTAAGAAAAAAGCTAGTGCAGATGATGGAATCCTAGCTGAACTATTTCAAATCCTAAAAGATGATGCTGTGAAAGTGCTGCATTCAAGATGTCAACAAGTTTGGAAAACTCATCAGTAGCCACAGGGCTGGAAAAGATCAGTCTTCATTCCAATCCCAAAGAAAGGCAATGCCAAAGAATGCTCAAACTACTGCACAATTGCACTCTTCTCACACCATAGTAAAGTAATGCTCAAAATTCTCTAAGCCTTGCTTCAACAATATGTGAACTGTGAACTTCCAGATGTTAAAGCTGGATTTAAAAAAGACAGAAAAAGCAGAGATAAAATTGCCAACAACCATTGGATCATAGAAAACGCAATAGAATTCCAGAAAAACGTCTACTTCTGCTTCATTGACTGTGCTAAATCTTTTGACTCTGTGGATCACAGCAAACTTTGAAAAATTCTTAACAAGATGTTCTGGGAATACCAGACCATGTGACCTGCCTCCTGAGAAATCTGTATGCAGGTCAAGAAGAAATAGTTAGAACTGGACATGGAACAATGGACTGGTTCCAAACCAGGAAAGGAATGCATCAAGGTTGTATATTCTTACCCTGCTTGTTTAACTTATATGCAGAGTACAAGATGCAAAATCCTGGGCTGGATGAAGCACAACCTGGAATCAAGATTTCTGGGAGAAATATCAATTACCTCAGATATGCAGACGACAACACCCTTATGGCAGAAAGTGAAGAAGAACTAAAGAGCCTCCTGATGAAGGTGAAACAGGAGAGTGAAAAAGCTGACTTTAAATTCAACATTCAAAAAGCGAAAATCATGGCATCTGATTCCATAACTTCATGCAAATAGGTGGGGAAACAATGGAAACAGTGTGACATGACAATGTCACAAAGCTATGACAATCCTAGACAGACTATTAAAAATCAGATACATTACTTTTCTGACAAATATCTACATATTCAAAGCTATGGTTTTTCCAATAGTCGTGTATGCATGTAAGAGTTGTAACATAAAGAAACCTGAGCACTGAAGGATTGATGCTTTTGAACTGTGGTCTTGGAGAAGACTCTTGAGAGTCCCTTGGTTTGCAAAGAGATCAAACTAGTCAATGAAGGAAATCAATCCTGAATATTCATTGGAAGAACTGATGCTGCAGCTGAAGCTCCAATACTTTGGCACCTATGAAAGAACTGACTCATTAGAAAAACCCTGATGCTGGGAAATATTGAAGGCGGGAGGAGAAGGGAATGACAGAGGATGAGATGGTTGCATGGTATCACCAATTCCTTGGATATGAGTTTGAGCAAGCCCCGGGAGTTGGTGATGGACAGGGAGGCCTGGTATGCTGCAGTCCATGGGGTTGCTAAGAGTTGGACATGATGGAGTGACTGAATGGACTGAATTCTTCAACACTCATCCTTCTTTATGGTCTGACTCTCACTTCCATACATGACTACTGGAAGAACCACAACTTTGACTCTACAGATATTTGTCAGCAAACTGATGTCTTTGCTTTTTAATACTATGTCTAGGTTTGTCATAGCTTTCCTTCCAAGGAACAGTGTCTTTTAATTTCATGGCTGATGTCACTGTCTGCTTATCAGAATAAGGGATAGCTCTGAACACTGAGGAAGCTAATGTCAGAAATAAGTTAATTAGACCTTTTGCTTATTTATCTTCCTGATCCAGGGTTCGAACCCAGGACTCCCATATTGCAGGCAGAAGCTTTACCGACTGAGCCACCAGGGAAGCCCTATTTATCTTTAAATATAAATAAAAGTAATACTGAAGAAAATGTTTTCAGAAATGGAAGAGAAATGTTCATTAATAAGTACAGTACCACTCTTCTGTGCCTCACAATGCTTTGTATTTACAATTTCATTTCTGTGTTGTTCATTGCCTTATAATAATCATATTTCATCAATTCTTAGTTATATTTTAGCCTTCCTTTAATTGAATTATTGAAATATGCCCTATAATAATAATTAGAAAAAATAACTTTCATCATGTTAAGCAAGGGGGACTTTATCTGATCCTGTGTCATTGACTTACCTGGCTTAATTTGTCTTGCTAAAATATTCCATGAATCTGATTATTATATCACTTGAATTATTTTAATCTATATTACTGTATGAGATATACCCCTAATATAATTTGAATTTCTACTTGCAGTAAATTGATTTTAAAAAGATGATTAATGATCATTATGTGCTTAGAACATTATCCTGTTGCTAGGAAAGCAATTGATGTCAAATAAAATGCCAAACCTCTTTAAATAAATATTACAATTTTCAGAGCCAGGCAAGTTAGATATAACTAGTTCATAAATCAAGAAGAAATATCACTGAAGCACCAAAGTAAAATAAGATAAAATATTTTACAAGATGCTACTTTATACATATGTAAACACT
>SJYT01001194.1:47343-57836 GCA_006410635.1 Cephalophus harveyi | reverse complement strand
ACTTTGGCACCCCACTCCAGTACTCTTGCCTGGAAAATCCCATGGATGGAGGAGTCTGGAAGGCTGCAGTCCACGGGGTCGCTGAGGGTCGGACACGACTGAGCGACTTCACTTTCACTTTTCACTTTCTTGCATTGGAGAAGGAAATGGCAACCCACTCCAGTGTTCTTGCCTGGAGAATCCCAGGGACGGGGGAGCCTGGTGGGCTGCCGTCTATGGGGTCGCACAGAGTCGGGCACGACTGAAGCGACTTAGCAGCAGCAGCAGCAGCAGTATTAAAGTTTAAGTATATTGGTTTAATTAATACAGACATGTCTTACTTTTATTGAACCTAAGTTTACTAAAAAGTTATCAAATATTATCTCTGTTATGAAATTTATTAGCAAGAAAAATAGCTTGGGATGATGGCTAACTTGGTCTAATGTCTCATGAAGGATTTCATGCATAATCTAACCATAATTGTTGGGAACAAGTAAATAAATATAAATGAGGTAAGAGCTTTTCGGGGAACTCTTTCTGTTTTATGGTGGTGTGCACAGGGAATGTTGCCTGCCATTCTAGTAAGTAAAGAATGTTGCCTGCCATTGCAGTAAACAAAGAATGTCACCTGCCATTGCAGTTAACAAGGGTCAAATCAGCCCCTGTAGCCCCCTCATATCCCCCACCCCAAGTGGTGCACCTTGAGGGGAATTCAGGAGAGAAGAAAACAAGAAGCATTGTTTGCTTTGGATACTGGCCCTCAGTAGTTAAGATGCGTATCTAGGGGATAATTTCAGTGAGCCCAGTACCCGCACCTTCGTATAGATAAACAAGACTAGAACCATGAACTCCAGGAGCCTGTTTGTGTGATTCGCAGTCATTTTGGGATGTTTGACTACTGTTCTTTTTCCCCGCCAAGCAAGAAACTCATATATCCTGGCTCCTCCCTTACTTCTTTGGAGCAGTTTCTCAGCTATTGGAGAGGTTTTCCCCTGGGTGATAGTCTTCAATAAGGTCCCCAAATAAAATTTAACTGGAAACTTTTAGATTGCTTTTTTCTTCAGTCAACTGTATGTCTGCTTAAAAATGGTAACTGAGCAACTTGAAACTTGAAAGTTATGCTAAGTTAAGTTAAATGATAGAAATTTATTAAGTATATAGATGATTGTCAAGTAAAAAAGATACTGAAATATTAATTACTGAACATAGGCTTCCTTTTACAGAGAAACTAAAGATATTCAGGACTATTATGGGGATTCATGGATAAATTTTCCATAAACCCTTTTTAGAAATTACAAATAGTATTTTTAAGTTTGCCTATTTATAGAATGCTAATGTGAAAAGAATTCCTAATTGCTTACTTCTTAATTTTCACTACAAAGGAAGGTTTTTAAAGCTTAAGAACTCTTATTATGTGTAATCAGATGTGTATAAGAGACAGTGATATGGTAAGTTTTTTAAATAAGGAAAACATCTTCAGAGGAAAGGAAAAATATAAAGAATGGAAATGCATTTCATTAAAGGAAAAGAAAGTGATTTTTGTCTTAAATCTGATTATTTCTAAATGGGGAGGAAAGGGACAGACAAATAAGGATATAAAAGATTTGTGAGGAAAAAAACGGAATCTTTATAAAGGAATTATATGTGGGGTCAGGATTATCTAAGAGTAGAATAAATTTAATTATGAAAATAAATTTTAATATTAAAGATAAAGTGGTGCAAAACTAGAAATTTATTTTCTTTCTTTGCTAAGAGGAATTTTTTTTGACATATTGATCTGCTCTTTGATAACAGAAAAATCTCCTTTCCTTTTACGTGGCCTGTTAACTTTCCGTAAGGGCTCCCTGGTGGCTCAGTGATAAAGGATCCGCCTGCCAGTGCAGGAGACATGGGTTCGATCCCTGGGTTGGGACGATACCCTGGAAAAGGAAATGGCAACCCACTCCAGTATTCTTGCCTGGGGAGTCCCATAGACAGAGGAGCCTGGTAGGCTACAGTTCATTGGGTTGCAAGAGTCAGACACAACTGAGCATGTGCACACACACACATAACTTTCTGTATTTTGCCTTTAAAATCTTCTATTGTCACTCTGGTTAACTGAGTAAGTATTGTTTCACAGTGACCTATGATTCTACCTGACCAAGTGTTTTAAAACCTTTTTGATATCTTTGACAAGCTTCCCCAATCAAGTGCTAAATGAAACTTTTTTAAAATATACACTTTCATCCATCTATTTACTGGGCTGTGCCAGGTCCCAACTGCATAAGAAATGGAATATTTCCTGCCACATCTGTCACCGTCATCAGCGACTGCAGCCCTCTGCTGTGAGCTGGTGAGCTCTCAGAGAACTCAGCAAGGAGAAGAACACCTATGATCCAGCAGCCATCAGCTGCAGCCACTCCCTGTGGTGAGCCTTGAGGAAAGGAAGCCCAGAATGCGAAAGACGCAGGATCCTGGCCCCAGAGACCTGAGGGGCAATCACAGAAATGATTTCAGTAAGCCTAGACTTTTGCATCTTTCCATACACAGAAAAGTGCTAAATTGCTTGATTTGAGATATCTGGTTTTCTTTAATTAACAATCATCTTTTTAAAAAAAAATTTATTACTTATTTTTGGTTGCGCTGGGTCTTTGTTGCTTTGCACGTGCTTTGTCTAGCTGTGGTGAGTGGGGGCTTCTCTTTGCTCTGGAGCACGGACTTCTCACTGCAGAGCTGGGCTCTAGGGTCTGTGGGCTTCAGAGGTTGCAGCACACAGGCTCAACAGAGCAAGAACGTTTTGATGTTCAGACTACCTACCCTTTGTTGCAAAACCTCTGTGTAACCTGGTCCTCTCCTCACCTCCTCGGCGCAGTTCTCTCAGGGTTACTTGAGATACTGCCTCCTGGACTTTAGTTCTAAAAATTTCCACGGGATAAGACTGCACTCTCAACATTCCGGTGGTGTGTACTTTTCCAGTCGGCACTCAGGATCTTCAGTTGCGGCATGAGAACTCCTGGCTGCGGCATATGGAATCCAGTTCCCTGACCAGGGATTGAACTCAGGTCTCCAGCCACTGGACCACCAGGGAAGTCCCCTAAATGAATTTCTTTAGGTCTCTAGCAAACTTTGGGATGCTTCAGAGGGCTTCTGAAACATCTCAAAGAGAGATACTGAATTAATGAGGCTTATGTAGTACGTTAAACTACATGGGACATTGTCACTGATGATAAAGCTTCTTAGGTTTTATCATGTGGGTATATGTTGCTAATATAAAATTACTAAAATTTGGATATATCCTAGTGTATTATCAATCATAAATCTAATTCTTGTCTTAATATGCTGTGCGTCACAGACATAACCAAATTCCCTTGTCAGTTGTAGTTAGATCTTTAACCATCCCATTTTCAGTCTTTTGTCATTTATATAGACATTTATTAGTTTGCTCTGATGCTTTTACAAAACTGAAGATCTTCAGAAAGATTCATAAAGAGGACTTTTTGACAATATAGGCTTCTGATAACTTTCATTTTTTTTTTTTTTTTGGCTGTGCTGAGTCTTCATTGCGGCACGGGCTTTTCTCTGGCTATGGCAAGCGGGGGCTCCTCTTCACTGGGGTGCACGGGCTTCGCATTGCGGCGGCTTCTCTTCTTGTGAAGAACAGGCTCTAGAGCATGTGGGCTTCAGTAGTCGCAGCTCCCAGGCACCAGGGCACAGGCTCAGTATTGTGGTGCATGGGCTTAATTGCTCTGTGGCATGGACCAGATCTGGGATCACACCCATGTCTCCTGCTTTGGCAGATGGATTTTCACCACTGAGCCAGCCACCAGGGAAGCCTGGTTTCTGATAACTTTGAGATCATACTACTGAACTGAGTAAGAAATACCAAAACTCAAATGGAAAACCTCATGGCTTTGTAAAACTACTAACAAAACAATCTAAATCAACAAGAATTAATTGCATGGGGCTAGATGACCTGATAAATAAAATTTATAATTTTATGACTTTTTCTCTTAAATATTAATGGCTTTGACTATTTGTTTTCCAGAGAAGAATAAACCTTTTCTTTTACGGTAACTACAACAAGCAGCAAGTTGTTAAAGTGTACCTTTGGAGATGAAGATAAGACATTTACTTTTTTCCCCCTCTACTGAATCTCTCCAGAGTTTGCCTTCTACAGGAGGCTCCCCTCTGGACTCGTTGGCTTATCGTGATCCTAGTTACAACTAGTTACACCAACAGCGTTGTGAATTTTTCTCTTTGTTGTTTTCAGACTGTTTATGTTTTATGTCTCCTGATGCTATACTGTGACTTTATTAATGCTATTAGCTACATTACTTATGGGCTTCCCAGATGATGCTAGTGGTGAAGAATCCACTCCGTGATGTAAGAGATGGAGGTTCGATCTCTGGATTGGGAAGATCCCCTGGAAGAGAGCATAGCAACCCACTCCAGTATTGTTGCCTGGAAAATCCCATGGACAGAGGAGCCTGGTGGGCTACAATGCATAGCATCGCAAAGAGCTGGACACAAGTGAAGCGACTTAGCACAGCATATCAGTGCTAAATATGCCTTTTATAAGATTATTGTTCTTTACAACTAATGATGGATAATTGTCTTGAGGCAATTGACCACATATATAGCTCTATACAAAATTACTTATAATAGTACAATTCTAGATATAGGAAAAAGCAACAGGAGAGAACCAATTCCTGGATCATAATAGACTAGTAACACATAATCCAGAGACGTTTAGGTTATTAACAGGACCTAATTCTGATGTAGGGCTTCCCAGATGGATTGGTGGTAAAAGATCCCCCTGCGATGCAGGAGACCTGGGTTCAGTTCTGGGGTCGGGAAGATCCCTTGGAGAAGGAAATGGAAACCCACTCCTTAATTCTTGCCTGGGAAATCCCATGGACAGAGGGGCCGGGTGGACTGCAGTCCATAGGGTCGCTAGCGACTAAACAACAACAAATCAGATACAGCATTTGAATGGCCTTTCAACAAAATCCTTGCCTGACCCAGGAATGAGCATTCCTCGCACTGTGGGACAAACTGATCATAAAATGCCTCCCAAAATGGTCAAACTTATGACCCAAAGGAGAGAAGATGTAAACAGAAAGAAGAGACTTGCTCATCCTCCAGTTATACTAAGGGTTAGGTTGCAACCCACTGCCCTGATGGGAATTCAGGGTGGAGAAAAATAGGGGGCATTATGTGTTTTGGCTCCTAAGTAATAAATATGCATAGCCAAGGAAGAATTTCAGTGCCAGATAATTTTTACACCTTCCCACACAGAGAAAGGGCTCTCCTGGTGGCTCAGGTGGTAAAGAATCTGCTTGCAATGCGGGAGACCTGAGTTCAATCTCTGGGTTGGAAAATCCCCTGGAGGAGGGCATGGCAACCCACTCCAGCATTCTTGCCTGGAAAATCCCATGGACAGAGGAGCCTGGCGGGCTACTGTCCACGTGGATGCAGAGAGTCAGACGCAACTGAGCGACGAAGCACAGCCCGGCACACAGAGAAAAGCACTAATACCATTAACTTGAGGTGTGTGTGTGATTAGCAGTAACCTTCAACCAAGATGTATGTTCGGCCTATGTCTTTCCCAGTTGAGTTTCTTTTTCCACAACCCCTCTGCCACGAGCTGTGCTGCATGGCTTGTGGGATCTTAGACTTTTGGGAACTTAGTTCCCTGATGAGGGGTTGAACCTGGACCCCAACAGTGAAGGTGCCAAGTCCTAATCACTGGACTGCCTGGGAATGCCCCCAGTTGAGTTTTTATATACTAGCTCCTCACCAACCTCCTAGAGGCTCTTCCCTCAGAGTGGCTAAGAGGCTATATCCTGGGCTCTCATTTCATTCGGTCCTCAGTCAGCTCCTTGGATGAAACTTCTCTCACAACTTTTACACTCTGAGTCCAGGAATAGTAAATTGTTGACAGCAAGCCTTTTGACCACACCAACACTTAGCTCTTTTGGGGGGGAATTCACACAGAAACGATCCAGTCTGAAGTTGTTTGTCTGCTCTGATTCCCTCACTGGCCACTTCAGGGTCCATGCAGTAGTGCTCTGCTAATCCAGGTGTGATCTGAAGACCAGCAGGAATGGGCATTACCTGGGAGCTTGTTAGAAGGGGAGAATCTCCAGACCTACTGAATCAGAAACTTCATTTTAATAATCTCCCCAGGTCAGCTTTAGAGGCTGCAACAGAATTCTTCCTTGTCCTTATAAACCCATTAGTGAGATTACAAAGGAAAAACAAAGCTAGCGAATATACTGTGTACGAATATACTCTATCTTTTTAACACAACTGACTGTTGACCACACAAGCATGGCACCAGTTTTTTTCCTTGGCTACCCATTCATTCATTTAACAAATATTTGGGAGGAAAATAAGGGAGCACGGTAAGTAATGAACATCTACTGAACTCGTTTAACCTCCTAGACATCCCTGAGGCCGTTATGTCCACTTTGTATGTGGGGACGTTGAGGACAATAAAGAGGAAAAAGCAAGACGCCCCAGGTTGACACCGACAGTGTGCAGAGGAGGAGCCAGGATCCGAATCCACGGCCTTCCGAAGGCAGCGCGTGCGTCCCACACTGTCTGCCGCCCACACGGGTGTCCATGCCTTCCCCCTCCTGGGCAGGAATGTCGTTGCACAAGGTCAGACTTCCCCTACTCAAGCAGCCGGGTTCCTCCTCTGGCCCTCTGCGTCAAGGGCCCAGCAGCCTAGATAGGGGTCAGAGGTAAACAGTAACCAAGTTCCAGAGCTAACACCTTCCAGGAGTCTGGACAGAGTCTCGGGGCGCGGGGGGCGGTGGGCAGATGAGTAAACGTGCAGCATCCCGGTCACAGGGTGCAAGCACCTAAACCTGCTATCTTCTCCATCCTTCCATCTTGGTCCTTCCAGGCGGGCGGTGGAAAGCGGGAATCCGAGGCGAGAAGAGCGCCTAGAGAGGCTTTCCCTTAGCCAAAATGCCGGCCGCGCACTCCCTGCCCTCAGCCGACATGGCGGCCTCCGGATGGTCTCCATGGTAACGCAGCCTGCCTCTCCGGTGCCGGCTTAGGCCGGGCGTGTGTGCAGACGAGCCTTTCCCGCCCCCTCATTTTTTTGCGACAGTTGCAGGGGACGTCACGGCAGTTGGCGGGTGTCAGCTGATTTGCTGCAGCGGCGGCGGCGGCGGCGGCGGTGGCGGCGGCGGTGGAGGCGGCAACGGGCGCCTCGCAGCCGCGCTAGCAAGGCGGAGGCTGGGCTGGGGTTCCAGCCCGAAGTTTCCGCGCCCGGGTTTGCCCACCCGGCGTCTCGCCCGGACACGTCCCCGCCTGGTCCTCTTGGCCGGAGGGACGGGAAATAGCCAGGCACACGATGAAGCTGTGACAGGTGAGGGAGCTCTTGGGCTTTCCCGGGGGGGTGTCCCAGCGCGGCTGCGCCCCCGCCGTGGGGCTCGGGGGCCGGGGCTCCGGGGGTCCCCGCCCCGCTCCCTCTGGCGGCGGCGGCCGCCGTCCGATCGCCGCCGCTGGAAGCTCTGATCCGTGCCGGCGCCCGCAGGTTCGGGCCCGCAGCTCGGCGCCAGTGCCCGGAGCGTGGGTCCTGCCCGAGGTCTTCGGGGCCCCTCGGCCTAGTGACAGCGCTCCTGCCGACGCTGGCTCTCCTCTCGGGATGGGACCACCTTGCCCCTCCACCCCCAGTGGCAATCTAAACCGAGCGAGATGCTTGACGTTGACGGGTGGGTGGTTCTTGACAGGGCTTTTGGGAAATGTGCTTGCTTTGGGGGTCCACACAGCCCTTCCCGATGCTCTTTGGTTTGCCCTTGCCTAGGATGCTGAGCCATCTGTTAGTACACCTGCCCGCTCTCGTCTGCCTGCCCTAGGACTTGATCTAAGCGGGTACTTGCCCCCTGCGCCCACTTACTTGGTGGGTCCCAGCGTTCTGAAGCTCTGTGCTTGGGAGTTAGCCATACCCCCCGCCTTGGATTCAAAACTGCCGTTTGTGCTTTGATTCACTTGCTATGTCAGTTTCTCATGTCCTAGAATTTGAAATATGGCAGCTGCATCACAGGAAGCGTTGGAGTTGATGCATCTGATTTTAGGGTTCAATGAGAGCTACAGTTTGCTTTCACAGTAACATTTGACATGAGCCAAAAAAGGCAAGCTGTGACTCTTTGATATGTTTATCATTTAGGGCTTTACAGGCAGGATGTCAAGATCGCCTGTTATATGAGAGAAATTGAGTTTTGAAATATACACATTGTTTCTTTATAAGCAATTTGTGACAGTATGGAGGTGGAGGACCGCTTAAAAGTGAAAATAGCCTTTGGTATTACGAAGAATCAAAGGTTACCTTGATTTCATCCAAAAAATATACACACTGTTTCTTTATAAGCAATTTGTGACAGTATGGAGGTGGAGGACCGCTTAAAAGTGAAAATAGCCTTTGGTATTACGAAGAATCAAAGGTTACCTTGATTTCATCCAAAATAACATCTTAGTTATTTCAAATTGGGCAAACAACAGTATAAACAAGTATTAAACGCCTGGTTAATTTTCCTTTTTTTCTTTTTTTAAAGTATTTTATTGAAACATAGTTGATTTACGATGTTGGGTTGGTTCCTGGTGTACGTGTATGGCACAGTGAGTCAGTAATACACATATATAATAGTCTGCATTAGCTAAAAACTCCCAGTCCTAGCCTCCTTCACCCACCCTTTCCCTTGGCAGTCACAAGCCTGTTCTCTGTGTCTGTGAATCTGCTGCAAAGATAAGTTCATTTGTGTCATATGTTAGATTCCACACATGCATTTTTTCTTTTATTTATGTAACTTAGATTTGGTTACCTTACCGTGCAAGCGTTCTCTAGTTGCAGCGCCCGGGGCTTATTCTCTAGTTGGAGTGCACGGGCTTCTCACCACAGTAGCTTCTCCTGCTGCGGAGCACAGGCTCTAGGGCACGAGGGCTCCAGAAGTTGCCCCTCGCGGGATGAGTAGTTGTGGCTCATGGGCCTAGTTGCTCGGAGGCATGTGAAATCTTCCCAAACCAGGGATGGAACCCGAGTCCTCTGCATTGCAAAGCGGATTCTTAACCACTGCACTACTAGGAAAGCCCCCCTCCCCACCCCACCCTTTTCTTTTCTTTTCTAATAGAAGGGAATACCAACCTTTATTTATACTTGGATTCTAGCTCAGAGCCATTTTAGACAGTATAGCAAAGTGGGAAAAGGCACAGATCCTGGGACCAAGATTCATATTCTAGCACGAGATTATTAACTGCCCGACAGCTCTCTAACGTTCCCGCAGTCCCTTCAGTCAGGTGGGGAGAGGACCACCCCTTCTAGTGCTATCACGGCTGCCTCAGCCCTAGTGGCCAGCCTGGGTACTCACCCTGCAGGCAGCTCCGCTGAGACTGAATTCTGTAGGTCTCAGATCACTGATTAGGGTGGTTCTCAGTGAGTTATTGAACATGTNGACAGCTCTCTAATGTTCCCGCAGTCCCTTCAGTCAGGTGGGGAGAGGACCACCCCTTCTAGTGCTATCACGGCTGCCTCAGCCCTAGTGGCCAGCCTGGGTACTCACCCTGCAGGCAGCTCCGCTGAGACTGAATTCTGTAGGTCTCAGATCACTGATTAGGGTGGTTCTCAGTGAGTTATTGAACATGTGAGGTAGCTCCTACCTCCAGACATTCTGAGGCAAGAAGTAGGAACGCGGCCTGGCTCAAGGACAGCGTGTGATCTTACGATTTCCTTTAACAGATAGAAGCTCTGTTTTGAAACAGAGAAAGTGAGATGGCTGGTTTATCTGCAGCAGACGAGCACGGCAGACTCTGCAGGTAGCGAACGGGGTGTTGCGCCCTTGTCCCCGGAAGGTGGGCTGACATTTAGCCTTGGTGGTGTCCTCTATGCAGGATCGGTCCTAGGGTTTGTTTTGGATCTCAAATGCAGAGAGTTGGGTTAATCGTTTTCAATTCAGCGATCATCACTGGGATGTTCTACATATCTGCTCTTTGTTTTTTTTCCCCCATTCTTTGTCTTTTATTTCCAGTTTCCACCCCCTTCCCTTGCCCACCAACCCACAGGCAGCCATTGCAGTGTGTATGATATGCATCCTTCTGTTGGTATGTTGGTATGTTGTTTTGAGCACCCACATTTTAAGTTTATAGAGATGATATTGTACATGATCTCATTAAATTTTTTTCTCTTCCTGCTCTCTACTATTTTTAATATTATTTATTCATTTATTTTTGGCTGTGCTAGGTCTTGGTTTCTGCATGTGGGCTTTTCTTTTTTCAAAAAAATATTTATTTTTATTTATTTATTTGGCTGCGCTGGAGTCTTAGTTGCAGCTCAAGGGATCTTCCTTGCCTGGAGCAAGATCTTTTAGTTTCAATATGTGGGATCTAGTTCCCTGACCAGGAATGGAACCCAGGCCCCCTGCATTGGAAGCGCGGAGTATTAACCGCCAGAGCACCAGGGAAGCCCCAGGCTTTTCTTTAGTTGGGGGGGGGGGGGGGGGGGGGGGGGGGGGACCCCTGGGTCCTGG
>SJYT01001194.1:1935-47223 GCA_006410635.1 Cephalophus harveyi | reverse complement strand
GGGGGGGGGGGGGGCGGCGGGGGAGTGCTACTCTAGTTTCAGTGCTCGGGCCTCTCACTGCGGTGGCTTCTGTAGTTGCACAGCGTGGGTCCAGGGCTTGCGGGTTTCAGTAATTGGAGTGTGTGGGATCTAGAGCACAAGCTCAACAGTTGTGTTGCAGGGATTTAGTTGCTCCGCAGCATATGGGATCTTCCTGAATCAGGGATGGGACTGGTGTCTCCTGCATTGGCAGGCGGATTCTTTTACCACTGAGCCACCAGGAAACCCCCCTGTCTACTATTTAAGGCTCTATGTGTGTTGCCATCTATTGCTTCTAGTTGCTGCAGAGTATTTCAGAATTTGCATCTCCTACAGTTAATACTAGGGCTTCCCTGGTGGCTCAGAGGTTAAAGCATCTGCCTGCAATGCAGGAGACCTGGGTTCAATCCCTGGGTCAGGAAGATCCCCTGGAGAAGGAAATGGCAGCCTACTCCAGTTTATTGCTGGGAGAAATATCAATAACCTCAGATATGCAGATGACACCACCCTTATGGCAGAAGGTGAAGAGGAACTAAAAAGCCTCTTGATGAAAGTGAAAGAGGAGAGTGAAAAAGTTGGCTTAAAGCTCAACATTCAGAAAATGAAGATCATGGCATCCGGTCCCATCACTTCATGGGAAATAGATGGGGCAACAGTGGAAACAGTGTCAGGCTTTATTTTGGGGGGCTCCAAAATCACTTCAGGTGGTGACTGCAGCCATGAAATTACAAGACGCTTACTCCTTGGAAGAAAAGTTATGATCAACCTAGATAACATATTCAAAAGCAGAAACATTACTTTGCCCACAAAGGTCCGTCTAGTCAAGGCTATGGTTTTTCCAGTGGTCATGTATGGATGTGAGAGTTGGACTGTGAAGAAGGCTGAGCACCGAAGAATTGATGCTTTTGAACTGTGGTGTTGGAGAAGACTCTTGAGAGTCCCTTGGACTGCAAGGAGATCCAACCAGTCTGTTCTGAAGGAGATCAGCCCAGGGTGTTCTTTGGAAAGAATGATGCTAAAGCTGAAACTCCAGTACTTTGGCCACCTCATGCGAAGAGTTGACTCACTGGAAAAGACTGATGCTGGGAGGGATTGGGGGCAGGAGGAGAAGGGGACGACCGAGGATGAGATGTCTGGATGGCATCACCGACTCGATGGACGTGAGTCTGAGTGAACTCCAGGAGTTGGTGATTGACAGGGAGGCCTGGCGTGCTGCGATTCATGGGATCGCAAAGAGTCGGACACGACTGAACAACTGAACTGAACTGACAGTTAATACGCGGACTCTTTGTGGACGCCCATCTAGCTTTCATTTTCCTGCCACTTCAGGCAATACTGTGATAAACGTGCCTTTTAGACCTCCGTGATGCTTTCTTTGAGATATCTGTCTAGCAATGCAACTTCGTGTTTGTGTGTTCTATTGAAGGTTTGCCAGATCGTGTCCCCAGAGCAAGCTGCAGTGCTCTCTCTTCCTGCAGGCAGTTCAGGAGAGTTTCTGTATCCTTGTATCCCTGCTGATGCTTAGTGTTATCCAGCCCCCTGCTTTCCTCCAGACCTCTGGGTACAAGGTGAATCTCATTTTGAATTGCTTTTCACTATTACTCATGAGTTTGAGTCTCTGTTTATGAGCATTTTATCTTTTGGGGTTTTTCCTTTTGTAAAATTGTTCGTTCCTTTACCAGTTTTTAAAAAATTTATTTATTTTTTAGTTGAAGAATAATTGCTTTATGGAATTTTGTTGGTTTCTGCCATTCAACAGCATGAGTCAGCCCCAGGTATACCTATGTCCCGTCTTTCTTGAGCCTCCCTCCCATCTCCCTTCGCATCCTACGCCTCTAGGTTGTTCCAGGGTCCCTGTTTGGGTTCCCTGAGCCGCACAGCAGACTCCCACTGGCGATGTATTTGGCATGTGCTTTACCCATTTTCATTCTGAGGTTTCACAACTTTTTCTTGTTGATCTTCAGAAGCTCCTTGTGTTTCCTAGATTGTTGTTTTTTGTTTCAGTAGCTAAATTGTGTCCTGCTCTTTTGTGATGTGCCCGGCAGACTGCTCTGGCCCTGGGATTTCCCAGACGCGAATCTTGGAGTGGGTTGCCATTTCCTTCTCCAGAGCGTCTTCCCGGACCAGGGATCAAACCTGTGTTTCCCTGCGTTGGCAGGTGGATTCTTTACCACTGAGCCACCTGGGGAGCCCATTTCCTCGATTCTAGTCCTTTCAATATTTTTTCTGTTCCTATTCTGTCATTTGTCTCCAACTTTATAATGTCCTTCATTGAACAGAAGTTTTCAATTTGACATAATAAAATTAAAAATTTTTTTGCCTACGCTTTGTGTTTTTTCTTACAGAAATCTTTCCACAACTCTGTGTCACAAAGTTATTCTCCTATTTTAGGTACTACTAACTTTATAGTTTTCCTTTAAATTTATAGGTCTCAAATCCATCTGGAGTGTTTTTTTACATGTCACAAGCTAGAGATCCGGTTTATCTTCCATATAGTGTGTCAGACTTCCTAGTGTCAGTCTCTCCTTTCCCCATAGATAAGTACAGCTACTCTCGCTGTGCATTAACCTCTGAGACAAGCTCTCAGCACTGTATTTGTTCCTTTGGCTCGTTTCTTTGCTTTTGTTCTAATATCACGCTGTTTTAGTACTATGGCTTTGTGTGATTATTTTTTTCCTACATAAGTAAGTCTTTCCATTTATTTTGTTTTAGCTTCATGTTGAAATAATTATAGATTGAGGAAGTTGCAGAAGTGCTACAGAGAGGTCTGATTTCCCCCACTGGTTACGTTTCATGTAAATCCACCCAGTTTCCTTCCATGGTTATATTTTATACAACTCTAGTAAAATAGTAAAACCAAGACATTGACATTGGTACAATGCCTTATGTAGTGCTTTGCCATTTTATCACCTGTGTAGATAGATACCTGTAACCACTGCGGTCAAGATACAGAACTGGGGACTTCCCTGGTGGACCAGTAGCTAAGACTCCACACTCCTAATGCAGGGAGCCAGGTTTGATCCCTGATCAGGGAACTAGATCCCACATGCTGCCGCTAAGACCTGGCAGAGGCAAATAAATAGACAAATAATAATAATAATAAAAAGCTACAGAACTATTCTGTCACCACCAAGACCTCTTTCAAGCTGCTTCCATACGTTCCCACCAGCAATGTAGGAGAGATGGAGTTTCTTCGCATTCTAGCTGGCATTTGGTATCATCACTATAGTTCATTGTGATCTTAATTTATATTTCCCAAATGGCTAGTGATGTTAAATTTCTGATAAGGCAAGTTTTCCATTCTTTTTTGATTTTCAAAGTTGGCTTGACTGTGGATTTTTATTCTTTTCTATGTATTTTGAAGCTGATGCTGCTGCTGCTAAGTCGCTTCAGTCGTGTCCGACTCTGTGCGACTCCATAGACGGCAGCCCACCGGGCTCCCCCATCCCTGGGATTCTCTAGACAAGCATACTGGAGTGGGTTGCCATAGAGTTTCTAAAAAGCAATACACCTAGAATTTTGATTTACTGTGTGTTGAATGTATGTCTATTATGGGGAAAATTGATGTCTTTGTAACATTAGATCTCCTTATCCAAGAGCATGGCATAGTCTTCCATTTATGACCGAGCAGAAAGAAAAGTTTTGTAGTTAAAAAAAAATATTGTGAATATATACTAATTTAAAGTAGATTATTGCTGATAGAAGAAAACGCTACTGAATTTCATATATTGATATTTTACCTTTGTGTGTGTGTTCTACTTGACAGAGATCAAAATTCGTAGTACAAATCTTGAAATAATTTTGGTACTTGTAGAGTTAGGCCTGAACTAGGTAGCAGTTTTTTTTTTTTTTCTTTTTAATTTTTGGCTGTGCTGGGTCTTCCTTGCTTTGCATTGCAGAGCGCGGGCTCTGGGGCCTGAGGGCCTCCGTAGTTGCGGCATGCGGTTCGTTGGCTGGAGCTCCGGGCCCTGGAGCAGAGGCCCAGTAGTTGCAGTGAAGGGGCTCAGTTGCTCCACAGTATGTGGACTCTCCCTGGACCAGTGATCATATCTGTACCCTGGGCATTGGCAGGAGCATTCTCATCCCCTGTACCACCAGGGAAGTCCTCGGTAGCATTTTTATTATTGGTTTATCTGTTACATTTTTCTGTGAAACTGCTTTGTTAGCTGGAACAGATAAGCTCAATGATTAGAGTGAGGTCAGTGAGGTTTATAGATTCTTGTCCCATTGTGTCCATTTCATTGCTGCACTTTACACAGTGTCCTCAGCCTTACATGTATGGATGCCCGTGATCGTGGGCAGAGCCCTCAGAGCTTTTGTATGGATCTGTGTGCGCTCAGTTGTGTCTGACTCTTTTGCGACCCCATGGACTGCAGCCCACCAGGCTCCTCTGTCATTGAAATTTTCCAGGCACGAATACTGGAGTGGTTTGCCATTTCCTACTCCAGGGGATCTTCCTGACCCAGGGATCAAACCTGAATCTCTCTCATCTCTTGCATTGGCAGGCGGATTCTTTACCACTGTGCCACCTGGGAAACCTGGATCTGTATCTGATACTTAAAACTGCTTTGCTGATAAGAGCACAAAAGATAATGTTGGAAGAAGTCTTACACTATGACTGTATTCAGCAAGTTCTGTCCAAGTGAAATGTTTATTTCTTTTGTATTAAGTAACATAGACCCTAAATTCATAAAATAGTAATTAATTTAAGTAAAATTAGCCATCTTTTCCAAAATGTGTTGGTGATGTTTAATGAAAATGTAGGTTCTTTGGCCTGATAGTTGCTTGCGTTAGTAGTCATCACAAAATGTTGGAGCAATGAAATGTTAGAGCACCGGTCAGTTCAGGATGGAGAAACTTTCTGAAGTGTTGTGACTTATTCTGTAGGCTCTCGTAGAATGGAAAACTGCTGGAAAGACATGGTTGTTCAGCCACTGTCTCCCATCCAGTTAGCAGTTGTAACTTATGACCCTTCAAGCACCCTGAAGACATTTTACTAGTGTTTGGCACATACATATTTCTTTATGAATGTTGGTAGTTAGTATAGGTCAGTGATAACAAATTGGTAGAATGTGCCAGTTACCTTCTGTTCTCACATTCGAGTTTTTTATTTGGCTATCTTCCTTAAGGGCTCTTCTTTTTTCTAAACATTTCAAATATGAACAAACAGTAAACATCACCATTAATGAGGAAAACCTTACACTAATGAAGCACCAGTTTACTAAGTTTAAGAAACTTTACTTAAAGTTACTAAGTTTAATAGACCTTAGTGAGTGTGGTAACAATAACTTAAAGTAAACCATGTTAGTTAATTTGCTGCATAGGTCCTAAGACGTGTCTTATTGTGTATGTGTCACAGATAAAATGAAAGAGGCTAGAATATAGGTGCAGCCTGTAGCTGCAACTACAATTAGTATGCTAATGGGGATTTGATTAAGGGGATTCGTATTAATTGTTGACACTGCAGAAAAATTCATTGATTAAAAAACTGAAATCCAAAGCATGTAAGATCAAGATGTATTTTAATTTGTTGATGGGTTCAACTTTTTTAAAGCCAGGCACACGTTTCATTCGTTCAGTTCAGTTCAGTCACTCAGTCATGTCTGACTCTTTGCGACCCCATAGACTGCAGCACGCCAGGCTTCCCTGTCCATCACCAGCTCCTGGAGCTTACTCAGACTTATGTCCTTTGAGTTGGTGATGCCATCCAACCATGTCATCTTCTGTCATCCCCTTCTCCTCCCGCCTTCAATCATTCCCAGTATCAGGGTCTTTTCTAATGAGTCAGTTCTTTGCATCAGGTGGCCAAAGTATTGGAGTTTCAGCTTCAGCATCAGTCCTTCCAATGATTATTCAGGACTGATTTCCTTTAGGATGGACTGGTTGGATCTCCTTGCAGTCCAAGGGACTCTCAAGAGTCTTCATTTGTTACTTTGTTCATTTATTCAGTAAATATTTGGGTACCTCCTATGTAGCTGAAATTCTAGGCACTGGGAATACAGTATACAACAAAAGAAACATAAGTCATCACCTTCATGGAATTTATGCTACAGTGGCAGATTCAGACAAGAAATAAGTAAGTGAAGCATTTGGTATGTTAAATGATTGTAAGGGCTCTGGAGCAGTATAGTAAACTACTGTTGGGGTGGTGGGTTTTGCAGTTTATACTGGTTTAGGAAAGGCCTCACTCAGCAGAGAACATTTTAGCAGAGATCTGAAGTGGGTGAAGGAGCTCCAAAGAATGACTTGCTGTCTGCTAAGCTGGGGAAGACTGTGGGAGGGGCAGGTTTGGGGAAGAAGACCGGAGACTCACTTCTGAACCTGTCAGAGTTGAGAAGCTTGTTAGCCATCCAGATGGAAGTGCTGAATAGGAAGCTGCGTTTGTGAGTGTGGAGTCAGAGGAGAGCCCTTGCTGGGAACTGGGGAAGTGTCAAGGCATAGCTGGTATTTAAAGTCTCGCGCCGGGGCTTCCCAGGTGGCTCAAGGGTAATGAATCCACCTGCCAATGCAGGAGACATGGGTTCGAGCCCTGGTCTGGGAAGATCCTACATGCCGTGGACCAACTAAGCCCGTGAGCCACAACTCCCGAGCCTGTGCTCCGGAGCCCGGGAGCCGCAGCTCCCGAAGCCCGAGCACCCCGGGGCCCACACTGTGTAGCAAGAGAAGGCACCGCAGTGAGAGGCCCTCCCCGCCACTGGAGAGCAGCCCCTGCTCAAACGCAGCTAGAGAAGACGTGTGTGCAGCCACGAAGACCCAGCGCAGCCGCAGGTACAGGCGCACATCAATAAAGCGACGTGAAAAATAAGGTGGTCAGGCCTGGGGAGATCACTGAGGGAGGCGGGGAGGGCGTGCTGCCAGAGGAGAGAAGGCCAGGGACTCCGCTCTGCGTGTTCCCACGTTTAAAGGTCAGCAAGCGAGGGAAAGTGGACTCACGCCTCGGAGACCAGCGGTAGCAGCAGCGGGCGAGGACGTGGACGCCAAGCGGGAAGTCTTTCGCGGGGCAAGTGAGGAGTGCTCCAGGGCTGCTGGTGGGGCAGGAAAGAGGATCAGGCCTTGACTTGGGCGTAGCAAGAGGAGCTTCGGGTGACCTTTCTAAGAGCATCTGTGTGGCAGGGGGAACGTTGTGCTGTTGCTGTGCGTACCGGGGAGGGTGGTGTTACAAATGAGGACAGTCTGCTGTTTCCTCAGGGTTTGCAGTTAGTAAATGGAGAAGGAAATGGCTACCCACTCCAGTATTCTTGCCCGGAGGGTTTCACGGACAGAGGAGCCTGGTGGGCTGCGGTCCATGGGGTCGCAGAGAGGCGGACCCGACTGAGCGACGGAGCACGCGCAGTTAGTAAACAGGGGAGCTGGGGTCCCCCCTAGTCCATGCGGCTCTCAAGTCTTCGCGTGTACTCAGCAGACCTGACTGATCCCCAGGATACTGTGGCAGTTCATCTTCTAGTTGGGGAAGCACGTTTGTTTCTTGTTCTGGGTTATCATGAAAAGCTTCAGTGCTCGGGGTTTTGATGGCAGTTTCCTTTCTGAGGGGAACAAGTAGGAATGATTGGGGGTGGTGGTGAGAGTCGAGTAGGTGAGGGAGATGAAGTCAGTTTTACCAGATGGGCTCTGTTTTCCCTAAGATGTAGGGGCTTGGTGGGCATTGCTTGCTTTTTGCCTAATTGGTAACTCTTGAAACTGAGGCAGTTTGGCGATGGGTAGACCATAAGTAGCTGCAGAAATTTAAAACATGATTCATAGGCCTCGAAGTCTATGAATCATTTTTAAAATTGGGATGTATTTTTGACCAGATAGCTCTACAGTTCTTCAAAGCCCAGCTCTCACGTGCTCAGGGCCGTCTTTGCAATGAGAAACAAGTGGAGTCTTCTGTTACCATCTGCTCATTCCACATGTTCTTTTGAAAAAGGATCCTGGAACTTCCTTTAGCAAAGCCTTCCTGAAGTGTCAAGTTCCCTGGAAGCAGATTTCTTGCCACTCAAATAAGAAAGTATAATCTTGGCAACTTAGCGACCAGCTTAGTGTTCAGAAGGTGACGTCCCTCACTGACCAATTCTGAGGAGGCAGCTCAGTGATTCCTTCAGTGCATTTTACAGCCTAGCTATCTCACTGCTCTATAATAAACAGTCTTCATCATCTGATTCAGGTTTTTCTAAGTCTTCAGTGAATTGACCACAAAGGCACAAAGCAAGCACAAAGAAAATTCATAATCATAATGACTACTGCCTTCATCACACCATGAATTTGACTTGAACACATTTTTTTTTGACAAATGATGTAGGGATGTTCTGTGAATTTGAACAAACCTTTAAAGAATCTTTTCTTCAGTCACTGCCTTGGTGGCGAGTACGGTTAGTTACTTAGCCTGTAGTCTCTGCTTTTCATTATCCCTGTTGATAGGTGGCGGCCTGCCTGCTCTTGTTCATGTGTGTGTGCCCATTCTCAAGAGAGAGAATTTGAGTTTGTTTTTGTCTGCAGGCCTCAGAGGGCCTGCCTGGGGCACAGGAAGCAAACAGACTGAGGCAGCGTTAACTCTCCTATGAAGACGCCTGTGTTCCTGGGCCGGACGTGTATCTCGCTCTAGCATTTGAGCATTAGAAAAGCAGTGTAGGGAGATGAACACTGACCTGATACCAGATTTTTCTATATAATCTTGACTCTCGTAGCTTTTAGAAGTCATCTGGAATACCAGTATCCCATGAGATTTTGCAGAACAGGATGGTCTTGCCAGAGTGTCACTCCCTAGGTTATTCATAGTTTTAAAGGGAGAAAAGAGTTGTAGCTGGTAGTCACTGCCTTAGTCAAGTGGTCACGGTGGCATCACCGACGATGGGACAGCGCGATGTCACGTGCCTCCCGTTGGTGACGCAGTGTGAAGGACACTTGCCCAGAATGCTTCACCTGAGCCTGCTGATGCCTTTAGATCCGACTTCCAGTTTATAGGAAAAGCGGGAGAAAGATGAATGCATGATAGATGACATCATAAATACAATTAGATCTGAAATGTGGAACATTTTTCAAGCAGTTGGTTTTGTTTTTTAAAGTTACAATGAAGCATGAAAGTCAATATGAAAAATGAAATGCTCTTTTGTTCTAGAACTAAAGAGCAAGGAGGCATCACAATGAAGTGCAGTGTGTCAAACTTGAATAGTTTATTTGCTAATATTAGTAAATAATATTTATTGAGTGATCTTTATACTATTTTTGAACTTTTTGTATATTTAACATTTTTTTAATAATAAAAAATTGGGGAGAATCACAAGGGGGAAAGTAGATTACATATTAAACCTTTTATTAAAAGAACAGCCAAGTTTAAAAATATTCCTTTGGGAGTTCCCTGGTGGCCTCGTCATTAGGATTCCAGGCTTTCATTGCCATGGCCTGGGTTCAATCCCTGATGAGGAACTGAGATCCTACAAATCGTTGAGTGAAAGGAAAAGAAAAAAAAAAAACCCTCCTAATCTAGTGAAAAGAGGGATGAAAGATTTTTCCCCTTTGTCTTGAATTTTTCTTAGGGTTTGTTAGGCCTTTACAGAGCTAAGCAGGAGAAAGCCGAAGAAATAGGAAAAAGATAACTGGAGAGTACTCTGTGTTGGAAACCCAAGACAGGAGAGTCAAGGATTAGCAAGTGATCAGCTGTGTCAAGCGAGTAGCTCTAGGAGACTGAACATCACGTAAGGACTGAGTAAGACGGTTAGGGGAGTAAGAATCCACAGTCTAAGGATGTCCAAGCATCCTGTTTCCAAACTTCTCTCCTGGGACCTTGCTTCTCTCTGCAGTTCTGGAGAGTTCTTCCCTGGAGGAAGAACATATCAAAACTGTTGACCTCTGTGTAGCGGGAGATCTTAAGTGTCCTTAGATTAAGTCTATTTGAAGATACAATCTATACTACATGAGTCAGTGGGTAGTAAGGAAATGGAAACTTGTGTTAAAGGCCAGGGGGTTTCAAAGTGCTGATTGTCATTGCCGTGAGAGAGAGAGAGAGAAAATAGGAGAAAGAATGAATGTGAAAGGGAGGGAGAGAGAGATTACCAGATTGACATGCAGGGGCTGGTAACAAGTGAAGGTATTTTGGTCAGAAGTGAGATTAGAACATGTTTGAAGGACAAAGGCTAATTTAATTGAAAGACAGATGAAATGGTAGTCAGTGAGAGGGTAATTAAGGGAGTGAAGTGAAGTGAAGTTGCTCGGTCATGTCTGACTCTTTGCGACCCCATGGTCTATAGTCCACCAGGCTCCTCCATCCATGGGATTTTTCCAGGCAAGAATACTGGAGCGGGTTGCCATTTCCTTCTCCAAATTAAGAGAGTAAGATCCTTCAAAGAGTCGGGGAAGAATTTAAATCTAATTTAAATTTTCTTCTAATTTAATGTTTTGCTGATCTAGATTTAAATCTTCTTCTAAATCTAAAAAGACGAGATATTTCTTCCTCAGAAATAGGTTGCGTGGCACACAGTGAAAGCTTAATAATAAATGCTAGTTATTGTGATTGTCCGTTTGTTCATTCAATAAATATGTATTCATTCAACAAGTAAATACGTATCATTCAACAAATGCATACTCCCCTGTCCATCGAACTGTCCAGGCAAGATGGAGTGGGTAGCCATTCCCTTCTCCAGGGCATCTTCCTGACCCAGGGATTGAACCTGGGTCTCCCACTGCAGGCAGATGCTTTACTGTCTGAGCCACCAGGGAAGCCCCAGTTGGTCAGTAGTGCTGGTGGTTTAGTCGCTAAGTCGTGTCTGACTCTTGCGATCTCATGGACTGTTGTCTGCCAGACTCCTCTGTCCATGGAGTTTTCCAGGCAAAAATACTAGAGTGGTTTGCCATTTCCTTCTCTAGGGGTCTTCCTGAACCTGGGTCTCCTGCACTGCAGGCAGATTCTTTACCAGCTGAGCTACCAGGGAGTCACTGGTAAAAGTCTATAACTATTCTGGGTGCTGGTCAACCTCCTCATATCCTAGTGGAATGCAGTTTGCTTGATAGTGATTGAATAACAAAGATGGTGGACTTACGTGAATGATCTGGTTTTACTCTAGAAGGGCACAGCTTTTAGTGGAATGGGTGCATTTATAAACAAATAATTATTATAAACAATAATTACACACAGTGGTGAGTGTTCTGCACCAGTGTATAGAAAATATTGTGAAAACATGATTGCAGGAGTCGTGAGTCATGGGTTTTGGGATAGGTCCCTCACAACAGAGAAGAACTAGTACTGGAACGGGTTATAGGCTAAAGTCAAATGTTTATTATAGTTAAGTGTTTTTGAAAACTCATGTTTGTGTGTGTATGTGCATCTTAAAGAACTTGGTGAATCAAGGCCATATGTTTTATTTTATTTCTTTATTCTTTTGGCTCCACCACACGGCTTGTGGTGGAGAAGGAAATGGCAACCCACTCCAGTATTTTTGCCTGAAAAATTCCATGAACAGAGGAGCCTGGCAGGCTACAGTCTGTGGGGTCGCAAGAGTCGGACACGACTGAGTGACTAAGCACACACACGGCACATGGCTTGTGGGATCTTGGTTCCCAGACCAGGGATCGAGCCTGTGTCCCCTGAGGTGGAAACGTGGAGTCCTAACCACTGGACTACCAGGGAAATCTGTGGGCCATTTAATTTACTTGTTAAACTGTCTTTTGGAATACAGTGAAATACCCAAAGGTAGGGTTTATCTTGAGAATTAGGATTCCCACTCAGTCCAGCCTCTTGTTTCTCTTCCTTTTTAGAGGTATAGTTAATCATTACTATTTTTTTTTAATTGGTACCATTACAGAATTTTTGTAAATATTTGTGTATATGTATATATGTATAGATATGTGTGTGTGCTACTACTACTGCTAAGTTGCTTCAGTCGTGTCCGACTCTGTATGACCCCATAGATGGCAGCCCACCAGGCTCCCCCGTCCCTAGGATTCTCCAGGCAGGAACACTGGAGAGGGTTGCCATTTCCTTCTCCAATGTAAGAAAGTGAAAAGTGAAAGTGAAGTCGCTCAGTCGTGTCCGACCCTCAGCGACCCCATGGACTGCAGCCTTCCAGGCTCCTCCGTCCATGGGATTTTCCAGGCAAGAGTACTGGAGTGGGGTGCCATTGCCTTCTCTGATGTTTAGAGAAGGAAATGGCAACCCACTCCAGTGTTCTTGCCTGGAGAATCCCAGGGACGGGGGAGCCTGGTGGGCTGCCGTCTATGGGGTCGCACAGAGTCGGACACGACTGAAGCGACTTAGCAGCAGCAGCAGCATGGACACTAAAGTTCTTTCTATGAACCCATTAACAATTAGAGAAATTTTCAAATATGTAAAAATATTAATAGTAAGAATATGGTGAGGACTCTTGTACTAAAAAGAGCTTCAACACTTATTTTTATGGTTGAAGTTTCCTAGTGAGCCGTTTCTGGGAAAAGGAAGCAGGTTTGGTCAGAGGGAGGAGCTGAGATGTAATGAATCCCAGCAGAATCCCAGGTGACCCTGGAGGGTAGAAAGAAGATGAAATGACCTCTCCAAAATATCCTGATGTGAGGGGGACTGACCTTTACAGTTTATCTCCAAATTGAGCTTCCCCGATGGTTCAGCTGGTAAAGAATCTGCCTGCGATGCAGGAGACCCCGGGTCCATTCTTGGGTTGGGAAGATCTGCTGGAGAAGGGACAGGCTACCCACTCCAGTATTCCTGGGTTTCCCTGGTGGCGCAGTCGGTAAAGGATCTGCTCGCAGTGGGGGAGACCTGGGTTCGATCCCTGGGTTGGGAAGATCCCTTGGAGAAGGGAAAGGCTACCCACTCCAGTATTCTGGCCTGGAAAATTCCATGGACTGCAGAGAGTCGGACATGACTGAGCGACTTTCACTTTCACTGTGCAAATTGATGAGTCATTGGATGTGGGTTGCAGGCAAGGTGTCTCCCTTTGGCCGGGGGCAGTCGTTAACCAAATGCCAAGACAACCTCATGGTCTAAGCAGCTGGGATAAGAAGTCCTTTGTTCCTCGAGGTAGATCTGGATGCATTCCACCCACCACACTGATGATCATATTTCATCTCCATCCTTTCCAATACCTCTTACCCCCTCTTCCTCTCCCCATGTCAGAGCCCAGACATCAGATCATTTTATCCATAAATACTACAGTTCTACTTACCTTTGAGTAATGTGTTTTTGTTAAGTCTTGATTCACCAGATTGACTGGAGAATGAAGTTTTCTGATAAATGAAATTTCAAGATAAATGAAGACAGCATAGAATACAGGAGGGCATTTGTTTCCTTAGGAATCAGGTCTGTGTGTGCCTCTGAGCTCTGAGATCTGTGATTTTGAGAGAGTTACTGATGGACCTGAATGAGTCTAGCACTAGGAGTTATGTTTAGACAAAACCTTGTAGTCTTCTTTCCCTTTTATGGCAGATTTTAATAAAAATGGAAGACAGTTTAATTTTCTTTCCTATCAACTCTGAATTTGGAAAATGTAAGCACCTAAGCTATTCTGTACCTATTTATTTATGTTTAAATTAAAAAAAATAATTTTTACTTATTTATAGCATTCAGGGTCTTAGTTCCCTGACCAGGGATTGAACCTGTGCCCCCCTTGCTGTGGAAGCCTGGAGTCTACCAGGGAAGCCGCTGCCTATTAAGGGAAGAGAGGTCCACCAAGGGGACTGCAGCTTGCAGAACCTGAGAATAAAACCTCTTCAAGTGAAATTTCAAGGTGTGGTCTGTGTCCCCTGACAACTTTTTGAAAGGAGGATACTATTGTCCATCTTTTACAGATGGGGACCCTGAGACGTAGCCTAGAGTGGTAAGTTTTTCAAGATTGCGTAGAAGAGTCAGGATTTGAATATAGTTTTTCTGAGCATAAGTTCATTGTTCTTTCAACTGTTATTTTTGTTGCTCTTGTTGACTGCAGTACAGTTTTATTTCTATTTAGAACTGAGAAATAGGTGCAATCAGGTGAAACAGAAAAATATATGAAATTTAGGTAGGCAAAAGAAATGACTTGGTTTTTATCTCTCAGACCCCTGCTCTTTATGATTTGATTGTTTTTTTGACTTAAAGATGATTCAAAATTCATTGTATAAATACTCTTGATGAGAAAGCTAATCCTCAGAAGTGAGATGCTGTGATCAAAGACTGCTTGGTTAGTGGCAAGATGAGGGAAAGAATCTAGGACTCCCATTATTTCACTCTAAAGCCTTTTCAGAAAAAGATAATATTTAATAGCCAATGTCTAAATGGAGAAGGAAATGGCAACCCACTCCAGTGTTCTTGCCTGGAGAATCCCAGGGACGGGGGAGCCTGGTGGGCTGTTGTCTATGGGGTCGCACAGAGTCAGACACGACTGAAACGACTTGGTAGTGGTAGGTAGGTGATGTCTAAATATGATTTTAAGTTAGATTTGATACAAATTTTCTTAGTATCTCAGTTTGATGCTCAGTGCCCTTCGGGCAGCAGGTGAAGTTGCCAGTGCGGAGAGCAGTGGAATGATGATGGCCGGAAAACCGCATGCTTTGCATTGACATTGCCGTTTAATCAAAAAATTCAGACTTAGATTCCTGTGTCTTGCCAAACTGAATAGTCAGCTCCTGCCTCGTTTGCCCGCTTTTTCTTCTGATCAGTCCCCTCGGGGCTAGGTTCGCTTGGTTCGGATTCCGTGGTTGTCTCAGTCGGTCCTTCTCAGAGGTGTTTGCCTGTTTGTCCTCATAAGCCACGCTGTTCTTCAGCTCACATTATTGCGTTAAGTACTTGTGGTGGCTTTTCTACTTTCACTTTTATTTTATTGGATTTTTAAGATGCTGGGAAAAAAATGTTTTGAGAGATTTACATTTTTTCTGGACTGAGATATATATTTCTTTGTATTAAGAATGTTCACATCATTTGGTCATATGATGAACTAAACATTGCTCATCCTGTTCTTTCTTCCTTTTGATGTATCTAAGTCATGTCCTCACATGACATATAGAGCCAAATAGATCCAGAAGACTTTGTTATACAAAAAGAAAATTGAAGAGAGGAAAAAAAAAATGTGTTGAAAGCCCACATGTCTGTGGCATAATGACTGAGGATTATGTTGAATTTTAGGTAAATCACTGGACATCAACTGGTTTCGTTACAGATGACAAGTACCATGGAAGACACAAGCTGTTTATCTTAGTTTTGAGTAAATGAATTAGTCTCTAAAAACAGGTCCAGGTTATTAAATAAATACCTGTGATTGAATTATAGAACATATTTACTTATAATGAAGATTTTTTTTTCTTAGTAGATGTTCAAGAAATTTCTGCTGCATAACTATTACACTGTAACCAGATTTATAGGTTTTGAAGTATTCTTTCATATGCTAATTCTAAATGCGTTGAAATACATTTAGGTCAAAACAAGTTCTGAAAGTAATGTATCTTTTCTCTGATTCAAAAATTCATGTTAGAATCTTGTAGTCTTCAGTTGTCATGAAAGAATGTGTTTGTTGTATTTGCTAAAGGTAATTATAAATTTTTAAGGAAAATTAATTTTATCTCTGATCTGAGAATAATTTGTTTCAATGGAGAACATGTTAATATACCTAGTAAAGTCAGAATACATGTAGTTTTGCAAGATTAAAAATGTGTTCATACATTAATAGGTACTTGTCCAGTTTTGTATTTATGGCATCTAATTATATGTACCTCACATTATTTCTTCCTTCTTGCTGGTGAGTAGATATGTTTGCATTTTTAAGGAGAGAATAACTTTATGTTTTCCAGCAGAAAAGTGTTATTCTCTTAGAAAAGTCATAGAATGAATTAAGAATCTTGCAGGAAATAGCCACAAAATTATTTGATTTCCTCTTTTTTAAGGAGATTAATTTTGTTTGGAAATGTGGGGTCTTAGTTCCTCGACCAGGGATGGAACCTGTGCTCCCTGCATTGGAGGCACGGAGTCTTAACCACTGGACCCCCAGGGAAGTCCCTTGTACCAGTCATATTTAATCAACATTAGCAGAGTCGGTGCTCCCCAAATTGATATATGAATTTGATGCAGCGCCAGTCATAATCTCAGCAAGCTTTTCTGCAGAAATTTACAATCTAATTTTAAAATGTGTAGAGAAATTAAGAGGACCTAGGCTATCTAAAGGAATCTTGACTATAAGAGCTAACACATTTTAGAGCTGGAAGGAAACATCACTGTGTTTTGTGAGGATATAAATTTCTTGAATTCTCTTAGAAGTTAGGCAGGACTAACTTTTATAGATTGGCCTTGTATAAAAATTAAATATATAGACATTTTGCCGTGTCCCACCCCAAGCCAGCTAAGGCACATTCATCTTTCACATGTTGGCTGAAGGTGAAGGTGAAGGTGAAGTCACTCAGTCGTGTCCGACTCTTTGCGACCCCGTGGACTGTAACCCACTAGGCTTCTCTGTCCATGGGATTCTCCAGGCAGGAATACTGGAGTGGATTGCCATTTCCTTCTCCAGGGGATCTTCCCGACCCAGGGATCGAACCCGGGTCTCCCGCATTGGAGGCAGACGCTTTAACCTCTAAGCCACCAGGGAAGCCCACATGTTGGCTGACTAGTGATGAATTTTCAGTACCTTCTGCCAGTGTGTGGAGGGGCCTGGCCCCCAGTCACAGGGTAACGGTGGTGATTTGTCTCCCTGTTCTCTCTCACCCCCAACAAAGTCCCCCTCCCCGTGCTTGTAGAGACCTTAAGCTTTTTCCTCACAGTAATTTCTCGTCGTTCTTCTCACCTCTTCCTTTATGCCATGGGTTTTATTCTTACACACTCAGAAGATGCAGTGTATTTGAGTGTGCCGTGAGAAAGAGCATGTGTTTATGTGTAACCCAAAAAACCATGGCCTTATACGAGTAGGAAGTTTGTTTTTCCTAGCTAACTGAAAGTCTAGTCTAGAGTTAGAGGAGTTTTTATAAAGGATGAGCTCCCCTATTTTAAAAATATCCTTGAGCTCTCCTGACACATAGCATCTTAGCAAGGCTGTCTCCTTGCCTGAGGAGAGACGGCAGAGCCAATACCCAAATGTAACTTGACGGTTTTCTCTGCCTCCAACTTTTGAATGTTCTCAAAACCCATTTCCCTACAGTCTGCCTCCAGCTCTGATTTAATACCTTCTTTATCTAGGAGGCTTTTCTATCAAGTCTGTTCTGAGACTCAGGAACACAAATCTATTTCTCCACTTGAGGCCTATAAATAAGACTTTCTGTCCGCCCCCCACCCACCCCACCCCCGACTCTAGACAAGATCAGGACTCTTATTCTCCTGTTCCTTTTAACACCATCTTCCAGTCTGACACCAGGGTCCTTTGGTTGATTATTGTTTGTGTGGAAATTATTTCTGTTTCTTCTGTATGTCGCTGGGACCACCCTAATCCCAGCAGTAAGACAGATCAGTATCAGTTAGTGATGGGGACCTCTCACTACAGCTTTGTTTCAGGTGTTCTTTTATGACTTTTCAACTTTTAAATATTTCACCCAGTAGACACTTTCTGTTTAGATCCAGGATTGTGTATAATTTAAGGTCCTTTGGCAGGGTATATATATCTGGGGGTCAGGACAGATTAGTTTCTTCCGTCTCACTCATGTCCTTGGAAATGCAACAGTGAATTTTGAATTCTGGTTCCCCCTCTCCCCCAGGTTGATTGGACAGGTCTTGCCTGATTCCTTGGATGAACAGTTATTGTAGCAGATAAGATGATGTGCTAGGATTTTCTGGAAAGGATACAGTGATACCTTTGCCATGTTACAGGCAGTTGTTTTCTCTTATTTTAAGGGCTGTGAAATGCATTCTTCTTCCAGGTTTCTTTGAGCTTCTCATCACTTGAACACCAGAACGTTCCTTCCTGTTGCACCAGAACAGATACAGCTCCCTGTCACACACATGTTCCTTAGTCCTGAATCTGTGTCTTTGCGTTCTCTTCAAGCTGGGCAGATGCATTGAATAGGAGTCCTCACCTATCGAGAGAAATGGTGTTCTTTCTTTCTGTTTCATTTTTTGGCCGCATCACATGGCGTGTGGGATCTTTGTTCCCCAGCTGCGGACTGAACCTCTGTCCCCTGGAGTGTAAGTGTGAAGTCCTGACTGCTGGGCTGCCAAGGAAGTCCCCGGTGTTCTTTCTTGATCTCATCACGCTGTGTTAGTTGCTGTGAGCTTATTTAGTTGAGAGAAATCTTTGGTGATACATCTTAAAAATGAATGTTGTCACCATGGAGAAGTGAACTCCTTCTAGATTCTCTTTTTGAGAAAGTCACTGGTGGATATGTTATTCAGCCAGTAGCAGGCTGTACCCAATTTGTTAAAACTGGCTCAGTGCTTTGTTTCATTTACTAATGTTAAATAGGAATATGGAAATAATTGTTAATGTCATGGTAGTCTATGAACTGCTAGTACATAAAGGATTTTATAAATAAGAAAGGAAATTGGGATTTTTCCCTCAAATGCATACCTTTTACTTGTAGCAAACAGATGGAGTTTGGGGAGAAGCAAACTGATGAAAGCCATTTTGTTGCTGAGTCGCTAAGTTGTGTCCGACTCTTTGTGACTTCATGGACTGCAGCACGTCAGGCTTCCTTGTCCTTAACGGTTTCCCGGAGTTTGCTCAAACTCATGTTCATTGAGTCGGTGATGCCATCCAACCATCTCATCCTCTGCCATCCCTTTCTCTTCCTGCCTTCAGTCTTTCCAGCATCAGGGTCTTTTCTAATGAGTTGGCTCTTCACATCAGGGGGCCAAAGTATTGGAGTTTCAGCTTCAGCATCAGTCCTTCTAATGGATATTCAGGATTGATTTCCTTTAGGATTGAGTGGTTTGATTTCCTTGTAGTCCAAGGGACTCTCAAGAGTCTTCTCCAACACTATAGCATAAAACCCATTAATTCGAACAAAAAATAAAAGATGTAGTATATATAGATTGCATTTGGTAAATGTCATTCATAATGTTTTACTTGCCTCATTTTCTTTCCAGGGAGTGGATTTTTGTTTTAGTTTTTATTAGTTTAAAGAGTATAAGTAGTGGCTTAAAGAAAAGACTTTTGCTAAAAGCAACCAGCAGTGAGACCATAGATATGAAACTAGTTTCTTTCATAGAAAATGGCTATTCCTTGAAGTGTTTCTGAAAAGTTCCTAGGACAGTCTTAGATTCTACAGTGTCTAGATTATACACATATCTTTTGTTGCCACTTAAAAATCAAGTCAATCATGGGATTCCTCGATGGTCCAGTGATTGTCAGTTCGCCACACAGGCTTGATCCCTAGTCTGGGAAGGTTCCATATGCAGCGGGTCAGCTAAGCCTGTGTGACACAGCTGATCAACCTGTGCTGTGGAGCCCCCCAGCTGCACATAGAGAAAGAGAAAGAGAAAGGCGCTCAGTCGTGTCCGACCCTTTGTGACTCCACGGACTCTACAGTCCATGGAATTCTCTAGGCCAGAATACTGGAGTGGATAGCCTTTCCCTTCTCCAGCAGATCTTCCCACCTCAGGGATTGAAACCGGGTCTCCTGCATTGCAGGCAGATTCTTTACCAGCTGAGCCACCAGGGAAGCCCCAACGAGAGAAAACTCGAACGCAGTGGAAGACCCAGTGCCTCCAAAAATAATAAATAAATAACTGAAAACAATCAAACCAATCATTGCCTGGTTCTTGGGGCCGTTAGGTCAGCCCTGCTGGCAGGGCTCTCCTGTCTGTGAGGCACTGTTATCCCCACAGGAAAGCCAGTGTGGAAGGCAGTCAGGTGGCTGATGACGGAGGCCCAGGCTCCCTGGAGGCCCATGCTCCCCGGCTGGCCCAGGCTCCCCGGAGGCCCAGGCTCCCCGGCTGGCCGGCAGAGCCGCCCCTGGACCCAGGTCCTGTCAGCCCAGACCAACTGCGAGCTCCGACAGGCCAATCTGAGAGGAGGAATCTGAGAGCTACTGGTTTACAGGAAGCACCGTGACAAGGCAACCTGTGCTAATGGATTAGAACACATTTCAGCTAATAGCATGAAACTCCCCTGGTGGCTCGACAGTAAAGAATCTGCCTGCAAGAGACCGGGGTTCGATCTCTGGGTCAGGAAGATCCCCTGGAGAAGGGAATGGCAACCCACCCCAGTACTCTTGCCTGGAGAATCCCATGGACAGAGGAGCTGGGCAGGCTACAGTCCGTGGGGTCACAAAGAGTCGGATATGACTGAAGCGACTTAGCATGCATGCGTGATGTTTAGGGGAATTTTTGGCTCTAAGGAAGTTCAAGTGGGCTTCAAAGTAAATGTGTGTGATGTGTTTTAGAGGGAAATACCACTGCGTTTAACGTTGTTCTCGCCGCATCCCCAGCTTTGCCGGCAGGATGGCAGGAAACAGCCTCGTGCTGCCCATCGTCCTGTGGGGCCGCAGAGCCCCGACGCACTGCATCTCAGCCGTGCTGCTGACGGACGACGGGGCCACGGTCGCGACCGGCTGCCACGACGGGCAGATATGCCTCTGGGACCTCTCCGTGGACTTGGATGTGAGTGTTTGAAATGCCGATCGCACTTTTTGCATGCAAAAAGCTACTTAACAAAAAATAACAGTTCCAGAATAATTTTACCTCTGTATTTTCTATGGGATACATTTTGTGTTCAGAATGATTATCAGCATTACTCATCAGAGTTGATTTCTGCTGGTTTTGGGCTTGATTTCCAATTATAATAGCTAGAAGGGAATGGCAACCCACCCCAGTACTCTTGCCTGGAGAATCCCATGGACAGAGGAGCTGGGCAGGCTACAGTCCGTGGGGTCACAAAGAGTCGGATATGACTGAAGCGACTTAGCATGCATGCGTGATGTTTAGGGGAATTTTTGGCTCTAAGGAAGTTCAAGTGGGCTTCAAAGTAAACGTGTGTGATGTGTTTTAGAGGGAAATACCACTGCGTTTAACGTTGTTCTCGCCGCATCCCCAGCTTTGCCGGCAGGATGGCAGGAAACAGCCTTGTGCTGCCCATCGTCCTGTGGGGCCGCAGAGCCCCGACGCACTGCATCTCAGCCGTGCTGCTGACGGACGACGGGGCCACGGTCGCGACCGGCTGCCACGACGGGCAGATATGCCTCTGGGACCTCTCCGTGGACTTGGATGTGAGTGTTTGAAATGCCGATCGCACTTTTTGCATGCAAAAAGCTACTTAACAAAAAATAACAGTTCCAGAATAATTTTACCTCTGTATTTTCTATGGGATACATTTTGTGTTCAGAATGATTATCAGCATTACTCATCAGAGTTGACTTCTGCTGGTTTTGGGCTTGATTTCCAATTATAATAGCTATCCTACCTGGCTTACTATGTTGAAGGAGGTTTCCAAAAAGATACTAAAAAACAATTTTGAGCCTTCTGAAATCAGCGTCTTGAAGAGAGAAAAACTTTGTAAAAATGTACAAAACGTACGTTTTTTTGCCTTTATTTTAAAAATCCGTGTGTGTGTTTTTTGCCATTCTTTACTGCTGTGTGCTCTGCTCCTGGGCACTGTCTGTGGACAGATGCTCTTTTTCCATATTTTAACCTCTAATCTCTGACAGCTTCCCCAGGAATTTTTCTGTAAGGAAAAACAGAGAAGATGGGGTGATAGTTGTCATGGAATGTAGAGGCAAAAAAGTTGCTTTTTTAAGTAAAAAGCTTTTTAACAGCTTTATTGAGATAAAGTTTGCATCATACAATACACCCTTCAGAGTGTACAATTGAATGATTTTTACTCTCTTCACAGAGTTGTGCAGCTCTTACCACAGTCAGTTTTAGAACATGTCCATCATCTCAACCAGCTGGGTAGTTCAGTGGTTAGGAATCTGCGCTTCCACTGCAGGGGGATCAGAGTCAATCCCTGGTCAGGGAACTGAGATACCACATACTATGTGGGGTGGCAAAAAATAAAAAATAAAATGTCAGAGAGAAATTGCAGAAGGAGTATTTCGTGAGTACGTAGAGAGATGGAGATAAGTAAAGGAGGGAACCTGTTAATGAGCTATTATCTCCTGTATACAAAGTTTTATTGCTTCCACTACCTGTAGAGCTATAATTTTGGAGAATAAAACTGTAGTTGCAGGGAATTTTATAATACCAGGCAATAATGAAAGAAGTGAAGCATTATGGTCACAGCTCAGCATTGCAGGCAAGTGAAGCTGGCTTGAATCTTGGCTACTCTAGTGTCTAGCTGTGTGACTTTGGGCAATTGACTTACCTGTCTCAGGCCTTCATCTCATCATGTTTAAAATAGGGTCAACCACACAGGTTTTGGTAAGGATTCTGTGAGGGAAGTTATATTAAGCGGTTATCACAGTGCTTGTACATGGTAAGGATTTATTTAATGAATAATTATAGCATCTCAGGTAATAGAAAGGAAAAAAAACAAAAAACTAACTAAAAGAAAAAAGAAAGGAGTGTGGAACGATGTCTGACTATAGAACTAGTGGCCTCAAGGTCCCAGACTGGGGCCTTAGTGTTGGTGTTTAGTCTTAAGAACTGTCTCATCACATCTTTTAATTCTAAACATCACTCCTTGCCACTGATAACTTGATAACTGTCACTTTTGAATTGTGGTCTTTGAGGATGGATTGTTTTTTTATCAGTTGAACAGATTATCTTATATATCTCTGTACTAGTTATATTAGTGAAATGTTTATTAGTTAATAAATGTGACAAATTTTTATGGAATATGGTGAGATAAAAATAGAAAGGTATAAATATAGCAATATGCCACATTTTTACTTTTCCTCTGATTACGTTGGTGCTCATTGTGTGAAATAGGATGGATTGTTTTTTTATCAGTTGAACAGATTATCTTATATATCTCTGTACTAGTTATATTAGTGAAATGTTTATTAGTTAATAAATGTGACAAATTTTTATGGAATATGGTGAGATAAAAATAGAAAGGTATAAATATAGCAATATGCCACATTTTTACTTTTCCTCTGATTACGTTGGTGCTCATTGTGTGAAACCTCCAAGTTTGCTTCTTCTCAAAACTGCTTTGGCCGTTTGGTGTCTTCTATGGTTCTACACAAATTTCATCAAAGTTTTTTCTATTTTTGTGAAAAATACTATTGGAATTTTGATAGGATTGCATTGACTCTGCAGATTGCTTTGAGTAGTATGGACCTTTTAACATCATTAATTCTTCCAGCCCAAGAATGTGGGGTATCTTTCCACTTATTTATTTTTCCATTTCTTTCATTAGTGTCTTATATAATTTTTGGAATTCAGGTGTTTCACCTCTTTGGTTAAATTTATTTCTAAGTAACTTATTCTTTTTGATGCCATGGTACATGGGATTGCATAATTTCCCTGTCTGATAACTTGTTGTTATAGAAACAACAGATTTTTGGATGTTTATTTTGTATCCTGCAACTTTACTTAATTTCTTCATTAGTTTTAACAGTCTTCTGGTTGAGGCTTTAGGATTTTCTACGTATAAGATCATGTCATCTGCAGAGAAAACATTACTTCTTCCTTTTAAACTTGGCTGCTTTATTTATTATTTGTTGCTCAATTGCTCTGGCTGCTGCTGCTGCTGCTAAGTCGCCTCAGTCATGTCCGACTCTGTGCCACCCCATAGACGGCAGCCCACCAGGCTCCCCCATCCCTGGGATTCTCCAGGCAAGAACACTGGAGTGGGCTGCCATTTCCTTCTCCAGTGCATGAAAGTGAAAAGTGAAAGCGAAGTCGCTCAGTCGTGTCTGACTTTTCGCGACCCCATGGACTGCAGCCCACCAGGTTCCTCCATCCATAGGATTTTCCAGGCGAGAGTACTGAAGTGGGGTGCCATTGCCTTCTCCGAACTACTCTGGCTAAGACTTACTCCTGTATTATGTTGAATTGAAATGTCAAGAGTAATCGTCCTTGTCTTGTTCTTGATCTTAGAGAAAGGCTTTTAGTGTTTTCTACATGGGCTTGTTCCATATGGCCTTTATTAAGTTGGGGTACATTCCTTCTACACCCAATTTGTTGAGAGTTTTTAATCAGGAAAGGATATTGAATTTTGTCAGATGCTTTTATTGCCCCATGAGATGATTATGTGCTTTTTTTCATTCAGTTATTTTTGTTCATCTTTCTAGGTTTTGGTGAGAGTACAGTCAGTTCTAATTACTCTATTATGACTGAAAATGGAATTTTCTAGCAAGGCCATGTACATTGAAAATAAAACTAACCATTGGTAAATTTGATTTTCTTGAGAAAAATTAAAGAATTGACCAAAAGCATTTTTTTTTCCAGTGGAGGAATATGGAATCTCTCTTTGGAAATGGGGTTGGTTGTATGAGAAAACATTCTAGGCGTATTCTAACCATAAACAATGATGGTATTTTTCTTTCAATTATAATTATGCAAAATACGACTAAGGTGATTTTGATTCCAAAACTGGTAGCATGAAAGATATTAATCATTCTCTTTTCTTAACCTGGTATTGACTATGTGGTTAGATGTTTTTTATATCTGGTACATATGTTATAAATATTGTATATGTATAAAATGTTATGAAATATATCCTGAAATTACTTAAAGCCCTGATATCACCTAAAATAATAGCATGCTGTTTGGTACAAAGTACATGCCTTTGGAGGCTGATTGCCAGACTATTTTAGAATAGTGGATATTAAGCCATCCTTTCAAAGGCACTACGGCAGTAAATCATTAGTCTGTGAAGGTCATTATTAGTTCCTGATAGTTAACGTTGATACCAGCTTTTGGTAGGGTACCTGTTCTCTATTTTTTGTGTTTGGGATGTCAGTCTAGAGGCTCTAAATGTGCTTTCAGATCATGGAAAGTATTATTTTTAAAAATAACAGGAAGTTATTTTGTAGGCTAATTCACAGTCTTAACCTGATTTCTCTGTGCAGTAGAGCTCTGTGCTAAACACTGCCCCGCTTTAAACCTCGGCAGTGTCCCTCTCTGTATACTGGGCAGGTAATGTCACCTCTTGGTGTTCCACTTTTGACTTCAGAACTGTTGGTGGGGTGATGGTGAGCACTGAACTGGTGGGAGTCACTGTTTTGCTGCTGTTAGTTTTTGGTGTCCTGAGCAGTTCTTCTCAAATCTGTATCTGTACATTTATACTGAATATTTAACAAGATTCCTAAGAACGACTACTTAGAAAACATATTGTGTATTTCTAGGTCAATCCTCGAGCACTGTTGTTTGGTCACACAGCGTCAATCACCTGTTTGTCTAAAGCTTGTGCGTCTAGTGACAAACAGTATATTGTGAGCGCATCTGAGAGTGGGTAAGTATTTTCTTCTGTGCTTTTCTCCTCTTAAGTCTTTAATGCAAATAATACCAGTGTATTAATAAGTATGGAATTTTATTTTTTGGGTATCTTTTAAATAAATGTCTCAGTTGTCTCAACATAAAGCTATTTGAAATATGGTTTTCAAAATGAATTTTATCTTTATTAATGATTTTTATAGCACTTTTATTATAATTTATGGTTATGTCTCTGCCCTGCTTTTGAGAAACTCAGAATACCGTAAAAGTTAAAGTATGGTCGTTAATCCCCATGGCATTTTTGCTGAGTTGGCAGACAACTGTGAGAGTTTAAAGAAACCTCAGTGATGCTAGGTTAGCGTAAATTTGGTTACCACATGGGATATAGGAAAGTGAAAGTTGCTCAGTCGTGTCCGACTCTTTGCAACCCCATGGACTGTCCATGGAATCTTCCAGGCCAGAATACTGGAGTATTCTTTCCCTTTTCCAGGGGATCTTCCCAACCCAGGGATCAAACCTAGGTCTCCTTTATTGCAGATGGATTCTTTACCAGCTGAGCTGTCAGGGAAGCCCTACGGCATCTTAAGGAATACCCTAATAACAAGCATCAGGATCACTGCATTTTATTAATGTTGTCCTCTGTGAAATAAATCTTCAGCTTATTTCTTTGAAGGACAAGGCATATTGACATTTCTAATTTTGAACGCTGTCTCTTTAGTTTGAGATAAAGCTTTTTTCTTTTGGTCGGTCAGTTCAGTTCGTGTCTGACTCTTTGTGACCCCATGAACTACAGTAAAACTTCTGCAGCAAATGTGGAATCAAAACTGGAATATTGTGTTTAATTTACAAAGATTTGGAAATCAGTTGACCTTAAGTTTTGTGTTCTGCAGCGCTACATTGTCTAGCTATGTTGATAATCAATGGAAAATTGGAATGGTCTAAATTAAGCATTTAGTTCTAGCTTTTGTCACCTGCCCTTTTATCTGTCACTTAGGCCTGTGCTCTGCTTCACTGTTCTCCTTACTCTGAGCTTGAGGGTGAGAGAGCAGCCACTCTGGCCCAGAGATAGAGGAGGAGAGTTCGGGAGGGCCTTCTACCAGTTCTGGCAGAACCGCTCCCGAGACTCCACCAGCCAACAGGGAACCAGGAACTGTAGTCCTCCCTCGTGTCCAGAAAGAATGGATTGGGGCAGGGGTGGGGAGGCTGGAGGGGAATTTAAGGCGGTGGCTGGGAGGGTCAGAAGTTTTGGTGAACAGCGATAATGACTATAGGCTGCTTTTTCTGAAATATGTCTGTTTTAATGGAAGCTTAATTTTAAACTACCATGACAAAGTTGAACCGTGCTTTTAAAACTCAGATTTAAAGTCAGCGATTATTTTGTTTTATAGGGAGATGTGCCTCTGGGACGTGAATGATGGCAGATGTATTGAATTTACAAAATTAGCTTGCACACACACTGGCATACAGGTTGGTATTGATTTCTGCAACCGGCCAACTCAGCACCAATGGTCAGTTTAAAAAGTGTTTTTTTTTAAACACCGAGTCTCTATTTTTATATGAAAAATGGGTGGGAATGGGTAATGGGACAGGAAGACTAGAATTGCAGCAGTTGAAGTCTTCTTCAGAAGACAGTGTAGTGGGGGAGGAAGACCAAGGAGCGGAGACGAGTGTTGAAAGGTGTAAGCCAGCCGTCGTCACTGCCGCGTCTGCTCTTGCTAGGTGTCTTGGTTACCCAAGTGGGAGCCCCTTTATTGATTGGGTAAGCGTTCTACATCCTAAATAATGGAATTCTCTCTTGCTAAAGCCTTTATGATTCCACTCATGACTGACACAATCCATTAAAAATTTTTTTTTCCTTTTTTTGTCTGCTCTGGGTCTTTTCTTGTCGTGGTGTGCGGGCTCAGTGGTTGAGGCCTACAGGCTTAGTTGCTCCGAGACATGGGGGATCTTAGTTCCCTGGCCAAGGATTGAACCTCTGATCCCTGCTTTGGAAGGCAGATTCTTAGCCACTGGACCATCAGAGAAGTCTGACACAGTCGACTTTTTGGACAATACCCTTTTCCTTGCTTCTGCAGTTGGCCTTGGGTCTGTAAAAGACATGACCTTTTCATATACCTAACTTAACTCAGGAATTTACAGGAATTTATAGCCTCTCGCCTACATTCCTGGTGAAAGTGAAGTCACTCAGTCGTGTCTGACTCTTTGTGACCCATGGACTGTAGCTTACCACACTCCTCCGTCCATGGGATTTTCCAGGCAAGAGTACTGGAGTGGGTTGTCATTTCCTTCTCCAGGGGATCTTCCCGACCCAGGGATTGAACCTGAGTCTCCCACATTGTAGGCAGACGCTTTACTGTCCAAGCCACCAAGGAAGTTACATATTCCTGATATTCCCCCTTATTCTTTCATAATTGTCAAATTCTTTGTGCTTCAGATTACTCATCATTTACTGCATTGAGTGCTGGGAAAATTGCAGTGCACATAGAAAATGTGGTTTATAGTCTTAATGGGGAAGGAGAGGGAGAGGATGTTACATATTCCTGATATTCCCCCTTATTCTTTCATAATTGTCAAATTCTTTGTGCTTCAGATTACTCATCATTTACTGCATTGAGTGCTGGGAAAATTGCAGTGCACATAGAAAATGTGGTTTATAGTCTTAATGGGGAAGGAGAGGGAGAGGAGGGAACTCAGATTTATAGCAGATATTTAGGCCTTTCTTGTGTGGTGTCTCATTCAGCCCCACCCATCTTCTTATGCATCAGATAGGAGTCTATCCTTTTACTTGTAAGGAGGCTGATAGTCAGAGTGATTAAATAACTTGCCCCAGTCTCACAGTGAGTCATTCCCATCACTAGGATCTCAGAACAGCTCTACCTGACCCTGGGGACTCTGTTCTTTCAGTTACATCATACTGCTTCCCTTAAAGCAAACAGAATAATTTGTTGAGAAAGAAAACCTTCTGTACTAACACAAATTAGAAAAGCGATGAAAAATGTTGAGAGATGGTTAGTGTGATATAGATCTTCAGTGACTGTTTCTTGCCCTGGCAGAGCCTTTTAAAAATTGCTTTTTCAGTGCTATTAGGGCATGTGCTTTTTTTTTTTCTTTTAAAAAATTTTTTATTAAGACTGGTTGATTTACAATGTTGTGTTAGTTTCAGGTGTACAGCTTTTTCTCTTTTAATTGCTTGTTATCGTTATTATTTTCCCATTCGTATTTGGCTCTGTGATCCATTTTGGATTTTTTTTTTTGGCCTCACTTTATGGCTTGTGCCAGTAGTCTTGCCTGGAGAATCCCATGGATGGAGAAGCCTGGTGGGCTACAGTCCGTGGGGTCGCAAAGAGCTGGACATGACTGAGCGACTTCACTTTCACTTTCATGACTTGTGGAATTGTAGTTCCCTGACCAGGGATTGAACCTGGGCCCTTGGCAGTGAGAGCATGGGGTCCTAACCACTGGACCGCCAGGGAATTCCTAGGACATATGCTTTTTATTTAAAGGGCCTATATTACTTTTTTTCTTTTTTTTTTTACCATATGAAGAGTCATTAAGTTTATAAAGAGAAAAAGGATAGTGTATCATTTAGATTCATTGACTTTATAGATAATTTAATTGAAAAATTATACATCACTGTCATTCAGACTCATTGGATATAAATATATTGACTACTATAAAATGTTATGATCGAAAAACTTTTGGTTTACAGTTTAAGAAAAATCAGTCAGTGTATCTTCAGTGCCTCCTCTTCACCAGATCCGGTATTTAGGCCTTCTGTGTTCCGGCTGGCAGTCATCCTTAAGGAGAAGATGCTTTTTGGCAGATTTACTAGTGTGTGGCCATTGTTTCCTTTGTGATACTCACCTTCTCAGGTCCAGAAGCAGGTTGTTCTTTTATATACTTAGAAATGGTGAACCTTGATCACATTGGCACTTACTGAAATCACAAGGAAGTGCCAAGTTATTAAAAAACTCTTGGGGGCATCCCTCTTTAATAATCAGAGAACCGTTTTCTACATTAAAGTCACCTTTTTTTTTTGCCCATCTCAAAGTGTCTTGGAAGTTAAATTAGTGTTTGGAAGATGGTTCAGTTCAGTTCAGTTCAGTTGCTCAGTCATGTCCTACTCTTTGAGACCCCATGAATTGAAGCACACCAGGCCTCCCTGTCTATCACCAACATCCGGAGTTCACCCAAACTCATGTCCATCTAGTTGGTGATGCTATCCAGCCATCTCATCCTCTGTCATCCCCCTCTCCTCCTGCCCCTAATCCCTCCCAGCATCAGAGTCTTTTCCAGTGAGTCAACCCTTCGCATGAGGTGACCAAAGTACTAGAGTTTCAGCTTTAGCATCATTCCTTCCAGAGAACACCCAGGACTGATCTCCTTTAGGATGGACTGGTGGGATCTCCTTGCAGTCCAAGGGACTCTCAAGAGTCTTCTCCAACACCACAGTTCAAAAGCATCTATTCTTTGGCGCTCAGCTCACCATTTGCAGTGATTTTTGGAGCCCCAAAAAATAAAGTCTGGCACTGTTTCCACCGTTTCCCTATCTAATTGCCGTGAAGTGATGGGACCAGATGCCATGATCTTCGTTTTCTGAATGTTGAGCTTTAAGCCAACTTTTTCACTCTCCTCTTTCACTTTCATCAAGAAGCTTTTGAGTTCCTCTTCACTTTCTGTCATAAGGGTGGTGTCATCTGCATATCTGAGGTTATTGATATTTCTCCCGGCAATCTTGATTACAGCTTGTGCTTCTTCCAGCCCAGTGTTTCTCATGATGTACTCTGCATATATGTTAAATAAGCAAGGTTATCCATAGACACATGTAATATATACCATATAGCATGCATGTACTATATTTATCTGGAGATATTGCTGAAGAAATTGAGCATCCTACTAAGCTTGGTGCATGTATGTGAATCAAGTATCTTAAGTAAACATTTAAAACATTTTTTTCCTTCTAGTTCTACCAGTTCTCTGTTGGAAGTCAGAGAGAAGGAAGGCTTCTATGCCACGGTCATTATCCTGAAATCCTTGTGGTGGATGCCACCAGCCTTGAAGTGTTGTACTCCTTAGTCTCAAAGATCTCTCCAGACTGGATCAGCTCCATGAGTATTATTCGATCCCACCGAACACAAGGTCAGTGTGCCCTTTAGGAATTTCTGCAGTACGGTTAGCTTGCTATAGGATTCTATAGTGTATCAAATATTAATATACTTGCTTATATTGAATTCTTCAATTTAAGAAATAGTGACTCTCATGATTTGTGGTCTGTCTCTACCTTCATAAAGGAGTCTTTGATTGACCTAAGATTTAAAGTGTTAGATTATCTCCATTCCAAGGAATAAATCACTAGTTTTTGGCAGTCTTAGAACATGTCAGGAATTTTCTGAATTGGAAGATCTTAACCCCTTGGAGGTATGTTGGGAAGAACCATAGTTTGTGCATCTCTTGGGCCTGGTTTGGTTACTTGGTATGAAGAGGCGTAGGAAGTGTTTCTATTTTATGTGAAGGTAATGAAAAGGAAGAGGATTATACACAATTCAATTTAATGACTGTTCCTGGTAAGCGCTTGATGTGTAGTTAACACTCGACATACATGAGTGTGTTTTCTCCATTTCTGTTGAAAACGGCAAAAGTAAATTGTTGGGGAAAGGATAGTAATCCTGAACATTGAATGTGATTCGCATGTGCCTTTGGTGTACTCCTGTAAGCCCTCCTGATGACTGCGTGGTGCGTGCTCTGCTGTAAAGGCTGGTCTGTACCTGCCGTCACCATCGACGTGAGACTTCATGTACAGAGTGCTCCCAGCACTGGCACGTGCTTAGCATTCCCATACGGTCACCGCTTCTCACAGTGCTTGGTGACGTAGCTACTGCCATCATAGGATGTGTGGATGAGGAGGTGGATGAGGTTTAGCGTGATGGAGTCTCCACTTAAGGTCCCAGAGCAAGCCTGTGGCTTACTGGTGCCCAGATGGACCCCAGAGCGGTTGCTTTTACCATTGGGTTATGTCATGTCCATTGGTGAACTGCCTTCCCTGGGAGTTTTCCATAGCTCTTTATTCAACGGCCATGCCACAGAGTTACTGAGTGCCTACTCTTTTCTAGGTGCCGAGGATTGAACTACTGGCAGGACTCGAATTCTAGGAAGGGAGGATGATATATAAACAAATGGCGGTTTCACGGTGTAACATGTGAAAAGACAGAGAAATAGTACAGAGGCTAGAATTAGCAAAGGCAGTGAAGGGGCTTTGAGGGCAGGTAGGAAGGCTGCCCAGATTCAATGAAGTCTCATCTGAGCTTCGAGAGGTGAAGAGGAGTTTGTCAGATGTAGGGTCGTGATGTTTCTGGCAGAAGTAGTTTGTACACAGGTACATAAAGCCTTGAGGGCTTCCCAGGTGGCGCTAGCGGTAAAGAACCCCCCTGCCAGTGCAGGAGACATAAGAATTGTGGGTTCGATCCCTGGGTCGGGAAGATCCCCTGGAGGAGGAAATGGCAACCCACCCTGATCTTCTTGCCTGGAGAATCCCATGGACAGAGGAGCCTAGTGGGCTATAGTCCACGGGGTCGCGTGGAGTTGGACGTGAATGAAGCGACTTAGCACGGGCACACATAAAGCCTTATGTAGGAATGCGTGGGAAATAGCCATCTGTGAAATATACATGCTTGCATTATGGTCTGAACAGGGTAGAATGCAACTTTAATGGAAAATGTTGTGCTGTACATACTATTCTAAATGTTGTCCGTTTATAACGTTGCTACCACACATATTTTTAGTCTACTTTGCCATATTCTAGTGTGTGGAGATTTGAGAATTTTGGATTTATTGGTATATTGCACTTTTACTGTAATTGACATTTATGAGCAGTTCTAGCTTCTTTATACAGTGATCATGGAATTGTAATCAGTACATTGCAGCGCTTAAACTTGCCTAGGGAACCAGGCAGTACAAATAAGTTTTTACTGAAAGATAGTAAGCAATTCTTTTCAATAACAGTGATAACTAATCTGTACTGATGGGCTGAGGGCTATACCTGTGGTGTCTTAATTCTCATAACACCTTATTAAGGTAAGTGCTATCATTATGTTATTTATTTATATTTGCTTACAGATAAGCAAATTGAATTTAAGGTAGGTTAGTTCAGGTATCCTGGAGAAGGCAATGGCACCCCACTCCAGTACTCTTGCCTGGAAAATCCCATGGACGGAAAATCCCTCCTCCCATGGACGGAGGAGCCTGGTAGGCTGCAGTCCATGGGGTCGCTAGGAGTCAGACATGACTGAGTGACTTCACTTTCACTTTTCACTTTCATGCATTGGAGAAGGAAATGGCAACCCACTCCAGTGTTCTTGCCTGGAGAATCCCAGGGACGGGGGAGCCTGGTGGGCTGCCGTCTCTGGGGTCTCACAGAGTCGGACATGACTGAAGCGACTTAGCAGCAGCAGCAGCAGTTCAGTTATCCACAGTTCAGTGGTTAATCAGTGAAGAAAATGTGATTTTTTAACACATCCCTCCATTGCTCTGGAGCCTACCTTAGAGTGCTTTCTAACGCCCCGCCTCTCAGAGTTCGTGAATATCACTGTGGTGCTGTGACTTTTCCGTCACCCGAAGCTGATGGATTTAGGTTTTACGTCATGTCTTTCCCTTGATCACGGTCATGGAGAGTGCAGTGTGCAATAACATGTCTACAAGGCAGGTGAGGTGGGTGGGAAGGAGGAAGCGTGTGCCCTGAAGATGCAATATGAATGTGCTTCCCCAGGATAAATAAAAGTGATCGTTGAAGAATAAAAGTTGTTTTTTAATTTTTAAAATTTGTTCTTAAAAAGTTTTTTAAGGTTAATTGTTGATATGGTAATCAAGAATGTTTGAAATTATTAAAGCCTACAAGTTAGAAATAAGAAATCAGGCAGCTAAAAACAGGTTTTCTTTGAATTCCACGTGTTTGATCATCTTTATTAACCTGTGTCTCAAAATCTGGTTTCTGTTATTTCCTAAAACCTAGAATTAGGTTTTCATGCTGATTGTAAAACATGCTGTTATTTAGTTTCGTTAACACAAACCATGGTCCACGTCGCCTTTGTGACCATGTTCCCGTGTAGAAAGCAGTCCTACGCTTGTAACCGGCTGCTTCTTCCTTCTCGGTTAGAGGACACCGTGGTGGCGCTCTCAGCGACAGGCATCTTGAAGGTGTGGATTGTCACCTCGGAAATAAGTGACCTGCAGGTGAGACAAAGGAGGCCGGAAGTGCGCTCTCTGTTCTTGCTCTCGAGGAGTCTTACATTGTGGTCATGATAGGCTGCTTCCCTTTTTTACCTAAAGAGGAAAGAAAAAGCTTTCCTTTTCCATAGTCTTGTTGACATAGTGCAGAAGATTCCCCTAGAATGCTATCTCTACATGAATTATTGTTTTCCCTTTTGATGGTAGACACCTGCTTTATCAAGGATACAAAACAGAGAAACATATTGTATAGAATATGGAGTAGAGAAGCATAGAAGAGGATTTTCCTCAGCTGCTTCTGTTTAAATTGGAAAGGTAGCTTGTGCTTGAGGCGGGGGGGAGGGGGGGGGAAAGCAAACCACTGCTAAAAGGGTATGAAGCCAGGTTTAGTCCTCTGAGTTCCTTAGACTTGAATTCCTTCTTACTTTTTATCAGTAAGAAAGGCAGATCAAGTATCTGGCAAGAGATACTAATCTTGTCTATTAGGGAATTTTTAGACATTGAATCTGGGAGAAACTGGAGGAAATGATGTTTTCTTTTTTTTTTTTAACCTACAAGCTTATGTCAAAAACTGACAGAAATTAAGATTAACTAAAATTTTTAGCATCTGTCATTGCCAGTGATGACATTCTGACTCTCATTAGTCTGTTAATCTTGAGTAGCTTTGTAGCAAATACGCTGTGCCCACGTGACGTTAGAGTACATTCTGGCTGCCTTTTACTACCTTAGTCCTCAACAAGAGGGGCTGAATGGATGAGCACATCAAGTGATGTCTTCATTTTGTTTTGTTTTCTTTATCACTGTGTGATAATTTAAAGTGACAATCCTGCCAACCCTGAAGTTTTTACAAATATTTCTCTTTTCAGGATACTGAGCCAATATTTGAGGAAGAATCCAAACCGATTTACTGTCAGAACTGCCAAAGCATCTCTTTCTGTGCGTTCACACAGAGGTCACTTTTGGTGGTGTGCTCCAAGTATTGGAGGGTAAGATAACTGTACATGAGTAAGAAACTGCGTTTTTGCCCTTCAAGATTTTGGTTGATCAGCCTTCTAAAGATAATTGTAAGGAGAAACTTGGTTTAGAGTGTTTTAAATGTTTGGTCTGTTTTTGATATCCTCTGAGGTGTGGGATCTGGCTACATCATTGCCTTTCTTTGGATTTGGTCATAGTGACTCGGTCAGTGTCTGTTAGTTCTTAGTTTCCGTGTCTTGCTGCCACGCTCTTCGATGTCTTGACAGTGTGGCATGGGCAATGGCAGTGAGTTTTCTGCACGTTGGGACGTATCTTCGTAGGTTTTAATCCCCAAGTGCCATCCTTTTCCGACGTCCTGGAGTCAGGAAGGTCTTCTTCTGTCGCTTTAGAGCTAACGGTGAAAGGTGCATGTTGCTTTTCACATCACTAGACTTTAATGTTTCCATGATAGAAGAAGAGCCAGCAAGTTTTGATCACCTGCCATAGCGCCTACCATATTTGCCAAAGCTTTCCGTGTGTTATTTGGAAATAACAATCTGAGGGGTGGTATATTGGTTACCTAATCCTGCATAACAAATTACTTCAACAGTTAGTCGTTTAAAACAACAAATGTGAATCATCACCCAGTTCCTGTGATCAGGAATCCAGGCATGGTTTAGCTGGGTGCCTCTGGCCCAGGATCTCTCACAGACTGTGACGAAGGGGTTTTGACTGGGACGACCACCCCGTCCCAGGGCTCGCCTTGGCGGGGGCTCAGCTTCCAGACTTACTCATCTGCTGGTTGGCAGTCGTCAGGTCCTGCTGGCTCTGGGCTGGAGACCTCAGTTCTCTGCCACGTGGGCCTCTCCATTGGGACAGCTCACAACACAGCAGCTGTCTTTCCTCCGAGTCGGTGAGCAAGAAGTGTGGCCGAGCCCCCGACCCTGGAGCTGAGATCGCATCCCCTGTGCCGCGTTCAGTCCTCTAGAAACGCCACAGGACGCAGCCTGCACTCCCGAGAGGGGCTTCCACGCGCACGGAAAACCAGGAGTCGGCCCTCGGTGGGGCCACTTCAGAGGCTGCTTTTCGCTCTAGGGATGGTGGCTTTGCCCATTTTGTAGACGAGGCGGCTGAGGCGTGAGGAGGGTGGCTGCTCTGGCTAAGGCTGTGCCAGTGACGGCGGTCGGAAGTGACGGGGGTCTCACGGCGCGGGCAGCCTGGCCGCGGCCGCCGCTCTCGTCGCTGCCACGCTGCCCTGCGTCGGGGGGGGGCTGCATGGCTGCCGGGTGGGAAAAAGCCTAGAGAAGAAGGCTAGCAGCTGCTCAGCGGTGTTCACTCTCTGGATCCCTCCTCTGTCTTAAAGTTTAAAGCACATCCAAATAAAAGTGAAACAGGCTGCAGGAGGATACAGTGAGAAATAGGCACCCCTTCCTCCCAGATGTGTCCCTTCCCCTCCCCAGAGGCAGCAGCTAATGCCAGTTTCTCGTGTGCTCATTGTAAGCCTTTTATATCCATGTGAGGGCAGCTTTCTCTTAAATGCACACACAAGAGTGAAAGCACAACCCACAGAGTGAGAAGAGGGCCCTGGTATGCAGCATGATGAGAGACTCTCCTGATATCAGCAAAAAACAACTCCTACAGATCAAGAAGGAAAACGCAGGCCACCCGATGTGAGATAGCTAAGAGGGCAAAGCCGAGTAGACAGTAAATATGTAGGTAGGCGCTGAGTTTCCTGAATCATCCGGGACATGCATACACACACAGCATGCGGACGGTGCCGCAGCCCACCAGCATGGCTTCCTGAGATTGGTTGTTGTTTTCACTAAGTTGTGCTCCCATGGACTTCGCGATGCCAGTCTTCCCTGTCCTTCACTGTCTCCCAGAGTTTGCTCAGATTCATATACGTTGAGTCGGTGATGCTAATCTGACCCTCTCCTCTTCTGCCAGCCTCTTCTTTTACCTTCAGTCTTTCTCGTCATTACGTTCTTTTCCAGTGAATGAACTCTTCGCATCAGGTGGCCAAAGTGTTGGAGCTTCAGCTTCAGCATTAGTCCTTCCATCAGTCCTTCCAGTATTCAGGGTTGATTTCCTTTAGGATGGACTGGTTTGATCTCCTTGCTCTCCAAGGGACTCTCAAAACTATCTGACTTTCTCAGATAGTTATTACCAGAAAGCAGTTTTCAATTTTTGTATGGTTAAATTGTCATATTTTATTATATGGTTTTAAAAATGGTTGATGATATGTTCTAAAAGTCTCGGCAAAGCTGAGACTTAAAAAAAAATTTTTCTTCCTAATATTTGTATGGTTTTATTTTATATACCTTTGAATCTTTCATCAGAAATTTATTTTGTGTGAATTGTGAGCCACAGATCCAATTTTATCTTTATTCCAATGGATATCAGAATGTATCCTGCAGTTCCTAATGCCATTTGTTGAATAATTCAAATTTTGATTCTTGTACCTTTATAATATACTGTATTCCTACATTTTTTCTAGGACCTGGTTATGGACTTGTTGATTTGTCAGCACTAATTCATGAACTGATACTGTTATTACTTTATTTTTGATAGTTTCGTAATTTGTTTTAATAGATCACAAGGCTGGAGGGCTGGTGTCCATAATTCTCTCTTGGACTTTTCTTGGCTATTCATGTAGTGCTAGTGTTGTATTTCTGATACATATTATAGCAGATTATGGTGAATTCGGCTAGGGTTTGTTCTTGTCTCAAGAGTGTCTGCACAGCAACTTCATTGTTGTTTCTTTAAAGAAAAATAAGATAAAAACTCGGCTACTGAATTACTCATTCTGCCTGGGGAAATTTTTTAGCAACACAGTATGTACTTTTCTCAAACACTGAGTGTGGTGGGAAATTCTGCTAGCTGTTATCAGATGAGGGTTTAGTCCTAGCTCTGTCGGCTTACTGGACGTGGGACCTCGAGCAGGTGACATAACCCTCATCTGTGTCAGGTTTTGTTTTGTCTGTTGCCTGCACCTCGCGGCTTTGGGTTCTTCGTTCCCTGCCCAGGGATTGAGAACTTACACCCCTAGCCGTGGAAGTGCGGCCTCATTAACCACTAGGCTACCAGGGAGCTCCTGGGCCAGCTTTTTGTCTCTAGCAATACCTGCCTGCCTGCCTGCCTGCCTGCCTGCCTGCCTGCCTCCTGCGGTGACTCTAAGAGTCAATGAGAAAGTGATTGTAAAGGCATTTTGCAGACTTGGACGTGTCTTGTAAATGTAAGGTCACAGAAGGTCCGGAGTGTGTGTTGCTGATGAAATTATAGGACGTGGCTACTGTATGTGAGAATTATGAATAATAAAACTGAGTCTGCTAATGTCCTGTTTACACTATTGTAAGACGTTGATGAAATAAGGTACAGTGAATTCCACTCTAACAGCCTGGTGTTAGAGGTTTTTGTTAGGAACATTGTTACTGGGTGTAGGAAAAAGCTGGGAGCTGTCAGCATGCATCCTGGAGGTTGGGTACTGGTCATGTGATGGAACGCCCTTCCCTTTAGACGAGAAGGGCTAGGGATTCCTGTCCGTGTGGAGGGAGCACGCCTGACCCGTGCTGGCAGTCTCCTGCCTGCCCGCTGGAGGCTGGGGTCGTGTCATAGTCGCCCTGTTGAAGGTAACTGTGCCCCAGGGTTCACTGACAAAATGTCTTTAACTGAGGTAGTCAGCTGTAGAGGCCTGAGGTTATTAAATGTGATTCTAGAAGTTTTCATTTCAGTTAAAATGTTGCTGTGTTTTACTTAAATGACACCAACATGGACTTGAGCGTGAATCTCTTACTCCTCGTAGGTATTTGATGCTGGAGACTACTCCCTGCTGTGCTCGGGTCCGAGTGAAAACGGGCAGACGTGGACGGGAGGTGACTTTGTCTCAGCTGATAAAGTCATCATCTGGACTGAAAATGGGCAGAGTTATATTTACAAACTACCTGCCAGGTATTCAATAAATAATGAGTTAGGACTTTAATCAAAAGCGAGAGATTGCATGATTTCAGTGAGCCCAGGCTCTTGCATACAAAGAAAAGAGCTAAATTCTTTAACTTGAGATAACTGGTTTTCCTTAATTAGCAATAATTTTTGATGTTTAGACTACCTGCCCCTTGTTGCAAACTTTTTTATAACTTGGCTTCTCCCCCTCTGCCTCTTCGGAACAGTTCTTTCAGGGTTACTTAAGATGCTGTCTCCCGGGTTTGAAGTCCTAAAAACTCCCACCAAATAAAATATAACTCTTAAAAAAGCAAGCGATTCTGAATTTGTGAAGTTATCTGAAAGTATGGAAATATAGAAAGTATAAATATTTAATTTAGGTAAAAAAAAAACTTTAGAACTTAAGTTTGTAATTATAGTTTCATGTCTGAGCACAACAATTAGGTAGATTTTTATTTGAGTAAGATATTTTAATAATGTTTAATGCCTATATTAAATTAACTATAAAAAATCCATATATTGTCCATTGTGAAAAAAACTCATCATATATGGTATGATCAAATATTTAATGTCAGTATTTTTTTTACTGAATGTTGTATTTTCCTCATTTTCAGTTGCCTTCCAGCTAGTGATTCATTCCGCAGTGATGTGGGGAAAGCAGTTGAAAATTTAATCCCTCCAGTACAACACAACCTATTGGATCGGACAGATAAAGAGGTAAAATTCTTCAGGTATCATTTATAGTTGGTGGCTGTGTTGAAAACTTTCTACAACTATAATTATTAGTGTCTTTCGGTAGCTAAGCATTTCAAAGATTGATTGCCATTCAAGGCACTCTGTTAGATGTTGTAAAACATTTTGACACGGTCAGTTATTATAAGCATAATTTGTGCATTTGCTTATAATATGCCTATATGAAAGAGGAAATGGCAACCCACTCCAGTATTCTTGCCTGGAAAATTCCATGGACGGAGGAGCCTGGTCCGCTGCAGTCTATGGGGTCACAAAGAGTCAGACATGACTGAGCATGCATGCATGCATAATATGCCTATAATATCGGCATTCACTTTTCTCCAGGAATAAAAGTGATCCTATGCTGATTACAAAGTGGCAATGACTTTTTGATAAAATTCCTATTGATGTTATAAATTGATTTTACACTGATGCAGTTCTAAATATAGTGACAGATGTACTTTTAGAATGACAAAGATAATTAGGTAACAGTGCTGACTGATTATTGTTTGAATAAGATATTGCAGTTTTTCTCCCAAGTCATGTAGTGATTTAAATCATTAGGCATTAGAAATAAAGAAGAAAAGAATTTTTTCTCTATAAAAAGCAAGTTTCATCATGACTTCTAGTGTTAGTTGTTCCGTTGTCCCTGACTCTGTGATCCCATGGGCTGTAGTCTGTCAGGCTCCTCTGTCCTTAGGGTTTCCCAGCAAGAATACTGGAGTGGGTTGCCATTCTTCAAGGAATCTTTCCAACCCAGGGATTGAACCCAGGTCTCGTGCATTGCTTCTAAAAACCTACTTAATATCAATTTAAAGTTGAAATGCACTTAGTAATGGGTTTTCAACTCTGTATTCTTTGAGCATGAAGAAAGAAGCTTTGGTTTTGGAAATAAAGTTTCCTTTACTTATGATCTGGGTTTCCATAGCTTTTTCATTCTGAGCATTTTGTTTTATCTTTATGTGGAGGGATGGCAAGGGAATCCCTTGCCATTTTCCATGAATATTTTGAATATATAGCATTTATCCATCCATGTATAATTAAGATCCTTTAAGACCTGTCCTTAATTCTCTTAACTTAAACTGCTACTTATTGCTAGACAAGTAAAGCTAGCAAACTAGACAGTTACTTCCGCTTAAACTAAGGGATAATGACTCACGTAGAAAACATACATGATGGAGATTCTCTGTCTGTCCAGTGGTTAGGGCTTGGTGTTTACTGCTGGGCCCAGGTCCAATCCCTGGTCGGGGGAAGTAAGATCCCACAAGCTGCACTGTGCAGCAAAAAAAAAAAAAAAAAAAAAATGAAACAAGACAAATGCATATTATATTTCTTTAAGTATCAGCTCACCAATTCATTTTAAATTAAAATATATGTATTATGTGGTGCAAGATACACATTGTAATATAGAATACTGGTTATAACAACAAAAAGTTGATATTCTAGCAACTTTCCCTCGTTAAGCTTTTTGTTTATCAAACTTTTAGTAATTTTTAGACTTTTTAAGTTAAATCAAATAATCGACTGTGCTTAATGCATGTAATTTCTATAGGGTAATGCTTTTTAGCACTGATCCTGAATATAGACTATTTGTTAACTGTATTTGTGCACTGAAGCCTTTTGTTTTTTAACTGCTTTTCAGGATAAGCTTACATACTTTCATACTCAAGTTTTAGTGTATTAATCATTTAAATTTAAATTTAGGAGTCCACCACTATTTAGTATTTTCAAATAAGTGGTCTCACTGAAGATACAGGATCTTAAACAGAAAATAATGTGCTTTAAAAATGAAACTATATGCAAAATCCTAATGAATGGTTTTTGTTCCTAGTAGTTTATAGCTAGCATATCAGGCTAGGTTCAAGTAGATTATGAAAAGGTGATCAAATGGAAAAAGTGAAAAGTATTAGTTGCCTATTCGTGCCCGACACTTTGCAACCCCATGGGGTGTAGCCCACTACCCTCCTCTGTCCATGGAATTCTCCAGGCAAGAATACTCAAGTGGGTAGCCATTCCCTTCTCCAGGGGATCTTCCTGACCCAGGAATTGAACCCAGGTCTCCTGCATTGCAGGCAAATTTTTTAGCACTGAGCCACCAGGGATGTTTCGTGCTATTAGTTGAAAAATAATCTAATTAAAAAAAAAAAAGAGTCCTCTAGTGGTACAAGCATGGTAGTTTAGTTTTATAGCTATTCTTGGTGAATAGCATTCTAAAGGAGATCAGCCCTGGGTGTTCTTTGGAGGGAATGATGCTAAAGCTGAAACTCCAGTACTTTGGCCACCTCATGCGAAGAGTTGACTCATTGGAAAAGACTCTGATGCTGGGAGGGATTGGGGGCAGGAGGAAAAGGGGACGACAGAGAATGAGATGGCTGGATGGTATCACGGACTCGATGGACGTGAGTTTGCGTGAACTCCGGGAGATGATGATGGACAGGGAGGCCTGGCGTGCTGCAATTCATGGGGTCACAAAGAGTCGAACACGACTGAGCGACTGAACTGAACTGAACTGAATAAGGAATGGGCAGAAAGTTTAGATTACCAGTTCTCTCCTTTTGAACTTTTAAGTGGAGAATTTTCTTTTTGGTATAGAAGGGTATATCTTTGGATTCATTGCTTAATAATAGACAAATAATTGCATTGTGGTTTTTATAAAGCAGAGAAAAAGAATAAAAATATTAATTCTAGAGAAAGACTATATAAATATAGTTGTTCCTTTGAATGTTTGTGTTATATGTACTGGATTTGAGTATTAGTTGACATATATTTCTATCAAGGCTACAAAATTAATTAAGATATTATTGAATACTCATTCTATAGATACACTTTTTTTTTTTACTCTGGTACTGAGATGATTATATCCTAATCTGAAGAAACTTATCTGTGAAATATTTTGTTTTAAAAGATAGAGAAGGGAATTTGAACAATTTTTTTTTTTTTTTTACAGTTGCTAATTTGTCCGCCTGTGACTCGATTCTTCTATGGATGCAAAGAATACTTCCACAAACTATTAATTCAGGGTGATTCTTCTGGAAGATTGAATATTTGGAACATATCAGACACACCTGATAAACCAGAAGGTAATGGAGGTTCTAGAAAGTTGTGTGCGGTTATTTCTCAGTCTTTCTAATTGAATAACCTGAACAGTAAGCACTGTATAGGAAGGTCATAACGTACATACGCCCTTTTCTTCTTAGAATGATAGTTGATAACAGTTATTCTTTGGTATTTCACTGAATCAACTGTAAGCACATTTATTTTTACATGTTGAAATTTTTTTTTTTTTTCTTTTTATAACATGCTCAAATATGTTTCTTTTCTACCACACACAACCTCCACAGGGCTGGAAATGACCACGTCTATTAGTTTGCAAGAAGCGTTTGATAAACTGAGTCCATGTCCTGCTGGAATTATAGATCAGCTGAGCGTGATCCCCAATAGTAACGAACCTCTTAAGGTGACGGCAAGTGTGTACATACCAGCCCATGGACGACTCGTCTGTGGCCGTGAAGATGGAAGCATCGTTATCGTCCCCGCCACGCAGACGGCCATCGTGCAGCTGCTGCAAGGCGAGCACATGCTCCGCAGAGGTACCTGCAGGCCTGCTCGCGTGCGGTGTTCGGAGAGCTCTGTGACCGTGAAATTGATGGGGCCTGCACTCTGCGTTTTTAGCAAATGCAGTGCATCGGGGTAGTCGTCAGTGTGCCAGTTAATAAAATACACCCCGGTTGACCCTTGAACAACTCAGAGGGTCCGGGGTGCTGATCCTCTGCACAGTTGAAAGTCTGTGTATTACTTTACAGCCAGCCCTTTGTATCTGTGGTTGTGCATTCTTGGATTCCATCAACTGCCCCTGTGTAGTGCTATAATATGTATTTATTGAAAAAAATCTGCATATACATGGACCTGCACAGCACAGTTTAAACCTGTGTTGCTCAAGGATCAACTGAAGTCAGTGTCTGTTAACCGGAATAAATACCACTTAATGATTGTAAATACAGGGCTTCCCAGGTGACGCGAGTGGTAAAGAACCAGCCTGCCCATGCAGGAGATGCAAGAGACTTGGGTTCGATCCCTGGGTTGGGAAGATCCCCTGAAGAAGGAAAGGGCAACCTACTCCAGTATTCTTGTCTGGAGAATCCCATGGACAGAGGACCCTGGTGGGCTGCCGTCCACAGGGTCTCTAAGAGTCGCATACGACTTAAGCGACTTAGCACAATGATGTAAATAGATCCAATTCTTCTCTTTGATATATGTTAATAGTTGCCACTTATTATTAGGTATTTCTGGCGTACTTAGTATCATATTATCAGTAATACTGGTAATCTTTTAGAACAATACTGTCCAATAGAAATATGTGTGAAAGGGACTTTTTAATGATAAAATGTAGAGCTAGTCTGAAGATTCTTGTCTGCTTTTGTTGCAACTTTGGAAGACGCGAATTTTCCTTCTTTAAAACCCAAACCTCGTTTGCAGGCTGGCCGCCTCACAGGACACTCCGTGGCCATCGGAACAAAGTCACGTGTTTGCTGTACGCTCATCAGGTCTCAGCCCGTTATGATCAAAGATATCTCATATCTGGAGGCGTGGATTTCTCGGTCATCATTTGGGACATATTTTCTGGAGAAATGAAACATATCTTCTGTGTCCATGGTGGCGAGATCACTCAGCTTCTAGTTCCACCTGAAAACTGTAGTGTAAGTTGAACCTGAAAGATTATTTCACTATGGTAGAGTCGAACTGTGTTGCTGCCAGACTTAATATAAATGAAATCCAGAGTAATCTCAAGTGTGATGGAAGAATTAATTTAAAAAAATCCTTGTAATTATAAAACTATATAGTGGTAACATATGATGTTCAGGCAAAGTTGTGATTATTACTATTGGGCATATAGAAACAGAAGATGGGCACAGTGTCTTTTCCTGTTACTTCTGCCTGAATGGCATGGCTTATCCCTGAAACATAGTAGCAATTTAGAACGTTGTTGAAGTTTCAATTTTTTGCTCCAAAGTAGTTTTAAGTATCCCTAAAGTCATGCTCATCAAAGTAGTTTCATCATTCTCAACTCCATCTGAGCAAAAAGATATTGAACCTGTGCTTTTATAGCTTGAATGAAAATACTTCTCAATACTCACAAATAGAATACATTTAAATAAACAGTTACTGTGACAAGGCAAAGAATAATAGGCACTTGATAATGATTTTGGAAAATTTTGTTCATACTTTTATGAAAGCAGATTGCTTTTTCATGATGTGTGTGTAAGTTAGCTGATGATGTCAAATATAAAAAAGTTTCATAATTTTAGAAATAGGAAATTTTAGGAGGACTTAGGACAGATGAATAACAGACCTGTAACTTCTTTTACTGTGTGTTTAATTTGAACTTACTCATTTGATTAGCTGCCTTGGTATGCAGAATCACTATTCCCCAGCACACACACGTGAATGGACCCAAGTACATAAACACACAAGTACACTGTCTTTATCACACGTTTCGTGCTTATCAAAACCCCTTCACCAGTTACTGTCCTACTGAAATGAAAAGCATTTTACTCGTGTATCTGATCCATTGTTCAGGAGTCTCATTTCAAAGACCCGGGAGATTTTCCTTGGCCCTTTCTGCTTGCTCACGTGACCTTCATGATAGTGTATATTATCTGCCATGTTCTGCCAGTGCTGGATTCCATTTGATTTGGCACACGTGGTGGTGTAGGAAGTTCTATACCAGTGTGTGTGTGTGTCTCTTTCTTTTTCCCCTGCCAAATGTGAAAATTTAGGTACTTAATCTCGTTCTTTGTACAAATTTTTGTCTTTTTCTTTCTTTCCAGTTTGTTGTTCATTTAAAAAAAATCTTCATCACTGTAAAAAATTGTTGTGTGTTTATTTAAATAGCCAGTTTAGTCCAGTTTCTCAATCGTGTCTGACTTTTTGTGACCCAATGGACCACGGCTCGCCAGGCTTCCCTGTCCATCACCAACTCCCCAAGCTTGCTCAAAGTCACGTGCATTGAGTCGGTGATGCCATCCAACCATCTCATCCTCTGTCATCCCCTTCTCCTCCCACCTTCAGTCTTTCCCAGCATCACGCTTTTTTCACATAAGTTAGTTCTTCGCATCAGGTGACCAAAGTACTGGAATTTCAGCTTCAGCATCAGTCCTTCCAATGAATATTCAGGACTGATCTCCTTTAGGATGGACTGGTTGGATCTCCTTGCAGTCCAAGGGACTCTCAAGAGTCTTCTCCAACACCACAGTTCA